>JANEYF010005385.1:380000-691393 GCA_029963845.1 Rhamnusium bicolor | reverse complement strand
AATCACAAACTGCTTCCCCTGTATCAAAACTCACCGCACGCCCCTGACTGAATGTACTATTTACTTGCGGTGCTTAGTGATTACCAACCTCTGATTATTTGGTTAATCAATAATCATAATCAGTCAGCAATTCAAATAGTTAATCATTAATCGTAGTCAGACAGGCTAGCACTTTTAATCCTGATCCATTGATACTTTTTAATAAATTAGTAATTACTTTTCAATCAGTGACTGCTTTTTAATCAGTGATTGCACTTTTAATTGATGGTTAAAATCAGCGCATGCCCAATACTAATACTATTCGATCTGCATGCTCTGCTTCCGTTGGGAGACTATTTTCTTATAAGTGGGCTGATATAGGTATTCAACTAAAAGAAGATCAGTGGGAGCCACGATGATGGAACGATTGAAACCATTAAAATCAAATTCCAAATTGGGCAGTTCGAAACACTTCAATATATTTTATTTATTTATAGTCTATAATTTATTTCGTGAGAATTTTTATGTTTTATTTTTGAATTCATTTTTATTCATAATTTATTTTATTGTTAAATCAAATATTAAATAAAATAAAAAAAAGGAACTTACGTCTGTTTAAATTTACTGATTATTGATTGATAATTAATCATTAATCAATGACTTTTCCAATTTATTGATTAATCCATTAATCAATTAAAATTTACAGGTTATGGGTTAATCATTAATCGATTAATATATGCAATGAATGGATTAATCATTAATATTAATCTGTGAATAAATGCGTTGACTAATCATTAATCTTTAATCAATCCCTTTTTCTCATTAATCAGCACAACTCTGCTTGACAGTATCTGAGATGAAAAATAAACTGTTCCTGAACGTTTGTAATGACCTCTGGCATAAAAAGATAAGTTTGTTGCCTTCTTTGTTGTTTGTCCTATCTTTGTAGACCTTATTCTTTAAGCAACCCCACAAGAAAAAATCAAGTGGGGTTAGATCTGGTAACCTTGTAGACCACTCTAAAGGTTCTCTAATAGTAATTCATCTATTTGCAAAATTTGATAATTTTAAATGATTTAAACGTCATGTTTAGGTCCTTTATTGAAGTAGGAAATTCTCTTACAATTTGAAACATTTATTTAATATGAATATGTGTAATAATTCGTTCGGGACCAGAGATTTTTTTGGAAGCTTAGAAATAAATTATCTAAGTTTGAACCATCTATTATATTACATTACATAAAACATAAAAACAGAACACATAAAATAATCGATATAAAGAATAACTAATCATCACCATAACGAATAATATCTACCTCTCAACTTACCCACATACTTACTCAGCATATATTGTTTTAAATGCACTTGTATATTTGAATGCACTTCTTGATTAGTTGTAAATTGTAAATTAGTTTTAAATTGTTTTTTTTTAGAAGTGTAAGTTAATGTATTTAGATTAATTTAGATTAAGTATTTTTTTTCTCACAGATAGTACATCTCGTACTATAATGAGTACTTATTACCATATTCTCATATAAATGTATAATTTAATTTTTTTTGCAAAATAAGCAATTGGGAAAATTTATCTAGTTGCCTAAGTTTGACGGAAAGTTATCGACGGCACATTCGTTTTTATTTTGAAATTATACAAATAGTTGAAAAATCGAACTAATGTGATACACCGGCAACTAGATAAATTTTCCCAATTTAATGAATTTTTGTTATTTGAACTTTAAAACTGTTTTTCTCGATTTTTTTTCAAATAATAACATATTGAAAATTTTATACGGTCGGAACCGGAAGAAAAACTACTACCAAAATCAATATTAAAAAATATAGGTTATCATTTAAAAAAATAGTCGATGACGTCATAATTTAAAAAATAAATGATATAAGAAACTGAAAATAGACTGAAAATATTTGCTGAAGTTAAAATCGCTATACCCCTTCGAGATTTTTTTCCAAAAAAATTAATATCAACGGAATTACTGAATTTATGCGTTACAAAGTTCAAATAACAAAAATTCATTAAATTGGGAAAATTTATTTAGTTGCCGGTGTATCACATTAGTTCAATTTTTCAACTATTTGTATAATTTCAAAATAAAAACGAATGTGCCGTCGATAACTTTCTGTCAAACTTAGGCAACTAGATAAATTTTCCCAATTTAATGAATTTTTGTTATTTGAACTTTAAGACTGTTTTTCTCGATTTTTTTTCAAATATAACATACTGAAAATTTTATACGGTCGGAACCAGAATAAAAACTACTACCAAAATCAATAATAAAAAATATAGGTTGTCATTTAAAAAAAAAGTCGATGATGCCATAATTTAAAAAATAAATGACATAAGAAGCTGAAAATAGACTGAAAATATTTGCTGAAGTTAAAATCGCTATACCCTTTCGAGATTTTTTCCAAAAAATTAATATCAACGGAATTACTGAATTTATGTGTTACTTAATTTCCACACTGTATGTAAAAAAATATACAGGTTGGTTTTTGAAAGAACTAAGTTAGGGTCGAACTGGTGAAATGGAAATTATGACAGCTTCATCTAAAATTTTAAAATTTTTATGTTAGGTACTTAGTTTCGTAGTCATTAGATAAATATTCCCTTAATATGATATTTTACCTGGTTTTTCCCTTTGTTGATTTATTATTTTTTGTGTTTTTTTTTTATATAAACTCCCCAGACATCTTATATATCTATTCACTTAAGAGTGACATGAGTCTAAACAAATACAAGTATAGTCTATGGATGGGTGTCTTGGCAGAAAGAATCCAATACTTCATTTAAAATCTGAAAAGTGCCTTCTACGTTAACGATATTATAAAGTGAAGATGAAAATAATGTATGGACAGTCAGGCACCAAAGCAGTGGCGTAGGTGGTCGTTTACTTTCCATCAATGGACACTTTAAATTTTTTAAACAGCTTCGATAGTATTCTTGAATCTTACATATCAATTTCTTTAAAAATTTTAAGCTCTATAAACCTTTAAAAAAACATAATAAAGTGGTGAAATCTTAGGCGGATGACGTCACCCGCCTTTTTTTCGACGATTTCCATTTAAGTAATATTTTTATGTAAATGTTTGAAATAAAAATAATAACTTGTCTGGTGGAGATATTATGTCGATGCTATTTCTGTGACTATAGCACAGCATATTTAAATAATTTTTTAAATTTGAATTAAATCCCGCTATATGGCTTAATTATAAGCAATATTTTTCAATTCAATTAATGTGAAAATACCAATTCTGATTTGACCGGCGCATTCGCCTAAAGCACGTATGATTGATCTTCGGACCTACTACTCCTACTAGTTCCACACCATATCCATTTGTAGTTTTGTGATTATTTACACCATAGATGGTCAGCCGTTATATGAAAATATCTGTATATAAATGCCAAGTCAGCTGCAGTGAATTATGAGTTCAAACGAGTAGAGAGGTATCAGAGTGAGATGGAATTATATGAAATACCTCACAGTTTATTTTTTTTTATTTATTTTTAAATTTCATTTCACTATGTCCGTCTGGCATTCCCTCGGCTTCATGAGCGACAAACTTTCATATAGCAGCTGATTATCTATGGTGTAAATTATCTTTGTTTTATGTATCTTGTTCTTTAGAATCCTAAATTTCTGTTTGATTTTGCAAGTCCTTTAAACCATAATAAAATAAATATTCATAATTCATATACTTAGAGAAAAAAAATACTTTTTTTAAATAATAATACATATTCTTAACAAAATTCTAAAATAAAGATAAGATAAACTAAGGAAAAGTACAAAATGTGTTTCCTTCTTGTATGGAGTATTCTTAATTATAATTTAAATAAACCTTATGCAAAAAGTCACCAATATAAAAGGCACTTGAGTTTTTGAAAGCATGAACACAGATTTGGGGTATTTGAGGCGGCACCTAATGCTGAAGTTTCGCTAATGGCGTGGTGGATCTCTCACAGAGCTTGGAATTTAGATATAGATGATGTCAAAACCAGAATTTCCTGTAGGTCATACATCATGCATGTATGACGATATATCTTACCTTGTAATTTTTTTAGAGAATTCCGTAATATCCAAAGTTGATAAAGTCAGTTTCTTATAAACACTCACTCGCAGAGGACTGAAGGCATTATATCATATTTTTAAACAAAAATTTAGGAACCAGAAGGGCATTAGCTACGGGGTTGAAATCCCTACCGCTGAGTAGCCTTTAACAAGGAACCAATCAAATGTCTTTACATCAGAGGCGTAAGTAGCAATTAAAACCTGTGGCCAGCTAACAAAAATCTATTCGATCTTTTAAAGAATTTTTTTCAAAACTTTTTTTGTTTTTCGTCCAAAGGATAGTCGGCTCCGCAATTGACGAGAGGCATTTGGGAGTTTTTATTTTTTTTTTCGAAATCTACATCCCTTCACGGGTTTGGTTTTATCAGTTTATACTTCACATATTTATCATCTATTCTTTAAAAAGATTTTTTTAAACCTTTTTTTGTTTTTGAATATCCCTGGGAATCGGTCTGCGGGATGGTAGATGACCTTTTAAATGCAAAGAAGTAGACTTTTTTACACAAGATATAAATGTGGAATGTGGTCTCTGAAAAAAATGTCACATTTTTTAAGTAAGCGCCAATTACATCTGTCGACGTTGAACTGCCCTTCTCACAATACAAATGGATTTTTAATGAGAGACGGCGGAGATTAACTCGAAATTTACAACAAACATTATTCATACACTTTTACTCTTGTGATCGCTAGTTAATAATACATATGAGTTACATTTAGCAATACATTCAAATGCCTTTACGGAATTTAGATATCTCCAGCCATTCACGTGTATCCACACAAAAACATTGTGTGACGTCATCACCAAATTTGACTAATGTAAAAATATATCTTTTGTTTTTTTGTCATACGCTTTCCGATAAAACTAGTTTACGTATTAACAGTATAAAATGAAATAAAATTCACTTTATCATGGTCTGCATAAAAACCGTCACTGGAAACCGATACCTCCGTCCGAGTTCTACTGATAACATCCTTTGATTAATTTGAATGGCGAAGAAATTGCACTTCTGAGTGTTGACAATCAGAAAAACAGTAATGATTATAATCACATCTCTCCCCCGATTATGATCTGTCACCTTACCTACATTATAAAATGCTGTTTGGATGCAAGTTATTCCTAAAAAAGGTTATGGGGCACTTGTATGCTTCCTCCTAAAATTAATCCCATAAGCATTAAATATCTAAGACCTATCAGTCTATTTTCAGTTCTCTCTAAGCTTTTAAAAAAAAATGTTTATTTACAACTAACAAAATATTTTACGGAAAATCATCCGGATTTCGTGTTGGTCACAGCACTACAACTGACAGTATAATAAGGCACACAGATAAGCAAATGTGCGTTGATGTTACGTGACTACTCAAGAGTGTTTGATACAATCGATCACGACCTAGTTGCCAAATGAAACTATTTTGGTTTAGATTTAAAATCTAAGGATCTTTTCCATTTCTATTTAAATGAACGATTTCAAAAAGTGGTTGTATCAAACAAAATATCTACATCAAAGTTAATAATCCTCAGAGTTCCGCAAGGATCTATATTTGATCCATTATTATTCAATATATACACCTCAGATGTCTTTGATCGGTACAGTATACTCAACTATAATCATACTCTGACGATACATAAGTTTTATAATATTTTATTCCAAATAATATAAATTCAGCGACTAAGAAAATTAATTAAGATCTTAAAGCAATATTTGACTACTTCTATGCCCATAAATCTAAAACTGAATGCAGAAAAAAGTATTGTACTATTTTTATCCTCAGAAAATGCTACTGTAAAAGACAATTTGCAGTTAGTGATGAATAATACTTCTCTAATTATTTCTTCAATAAAAAACAGAAAAAACTTTATTTCCTATTTTTATTTTTAGAGGACTTCCAGCCAGGTATATGGACAATTATTTATCCTACGTTTCGTCCGAGTTTTCGGACTTTTTCAAAGGTTAAAAAGCTAAAAATAATGGTTTTACATAAGTTTTAAATTAGATTAGTGACATAATACATATCTAAAAAAGTGTTTTCTTACCTAATATAAATTTTCTATTTCAATTTCATTATATGGGCTGGTTTTATTTTTTTTTATTTGGTAGGTATATGTTGTAGTTCGACGAGTTAGACAGAGAATGATCAGTATTTGGTATCGTCCCGTCGTTGTGTGTTCTTTTTAAGAGTAGGTAATTATAACAGCTGATAGTATACTTATATTGATGGTCCGAGTGACAGAGTTATTGTAAACATACTCATGATATTGGATAGCCGTTGAGAAGAGATTTTGCAGTTAGCACATATATAGGATGTATAAAAATTGTTACTATTGAATAAGATTGCGATATATGCTACTTAGATTTTCTATATCTGTTTGATAATTTACTGTTTTTTTGTTATTTTGTATTTCGGCCATTTCCAAAAACATGCGTTTTTTTAGAATTTCTTTCTTTATGCAGTATGGTTGTATCCGGAAAGTTAAAATTGGACATTGGACAAACCCAACAATATTTAAATAAACGTATAAATCAACATAAATTATCAATTAGAAATTCCATAGCAACTCCTAATTCATGTAGCACAGCATTAGCTGGACACGCCATAAATAATTCACACAATTTTAACTTTCCGGATACAATCATACTGCATAAAGAAAGAAATTCCAAAAAACGCATGTTTTTGGAAATGGCCGAAATACAAAATAACAAAAAAACAGTAAATTATCAAACAGATATAGAAAATCTAAGTAGCATATATCGCAATTTTATTCAATAGTAACAATTTTTATACATCCTGTATATGTGCTAACTGCAAAATCTCTTCTCAACGGCTATCCAATATCATGAGAATGTTTACAATAACTCTGTCACTCGGACCATCAATATAAGTATACTATCAGCTTTTATAATTACCTACTCTTAAAAAAGAACACACAACGACGATACCAAATACTGATCATTCTCTGTCTAACTCGTCGAACTACAACATATACCTACCAAATAAAAAAAATAAAACCAGCCCATATAATGAAATTAAAATAGAAAATTTATATTAGGTAAGAAAACACTTTTTTAGATATGTATTCTGTCACTAATCTAATTTAAAACTTATGTAAAACCATTATTTTTAGCTTTTAACCTTTGAAAAAGTCCGAAAACTCGGACGAAACGTAGGATAAATAATTGTCCATATACCTGGCTTGAAGTCCTCTAAAAATAAAAATAAGAAATAAGGTTTTTTCTGTTTTTTATTGAAGAAATAATTTCTACTTTAACAGCCAACAACTTGTAAAATATCATCTATACTTCTCTAACTTTTTCTGAACAATCCAAAATCTTAGAATTAACTCTTGATGAAAAGTTACGATTTTCTGCATATTATATCTGCTAGTTTTTGTCTGTCAATTTTTTACTTTTATTTTCTTCAGGAATAGATGCGGTTAAGTGTAAGAGTAGCCTTTTGCTAAACCTCGTCGCACTACCCATCATATGGTATAGTTATAATAAAAGTATTGTATAATAATTACGTTTGCTCAAAAACTATCAATAAAGACGTTTATTATTATTATTAATTTAAAGCCGTATTTACGATTTTCACCAAAATAATTAATTATATTCTTGTAACCCCTATACTATTATCTAGCGTAAGCCTATGGTACCGAGAGACACTATACAAAGTACACTTTTTGTAAACATACCAGCACCACTCCACACACGCTCTTATGACAACACTTCATTCTTTGGAGCCTCACCCTAAAAATGTCATTTTACCTACAGTGAAGATTTTCGATCTCCTTTGACATAACAACTGCAACTATATCATTGTTCAACCCTCAACCCTTATTTAGAAAAATAGATTCACCCTTTAACTAAACTTGATGATTCATGATCAATATTTTTTTGATAAAAAAAGAAACTTATGAATAATATAATAATTATTAGCAGGATTTAATTTGCATACGGGTTTGTCATTTCCGAAAAAAAATATTTGAAGTTTCCGCCGAATATTTAATTAATTTTTTCTATATGTAGTCCTGTCTTAGGTCAATTTGTTTCATTACTGGCCGGTTTGTCGTTCTACAAATCTACACCTGATAATTTTTAAATCATATGCAATAAAAGAAGGATATAGAAATAAATTGTACCTATTTTTTAATATACGTAAAAAAGCATATATGATATAGTTGAGGAAACCTATATTGTGACGGGACGTGCGGGGCAAGACACGACATGTGGGCGGGAAATGTATAACACCGCTTACGTTAAAGCGAGAACGATGATTGTTGTGTTTGCTGGCACGCGACCAAGGCGGAGTTTAGCTTACATGCTGTGATACTTCAGGGCCGCACTTAATTTTGTTATCGAATCATTCTAGCAGTGCTGATATATTTGTATGTATAATATTATAAGATAAATAATTATTTAATATCTGTTTATTTGCTGACGTGTTTTTGAAAATATTTTAAGAAGGTTATCGTGTTGAAGTGAGTTATGTAATAGTGTAATATGAGTAACAATTATTTTATATCTGTTAATTTGCTGGTGTGTTTTTGAAAATAATTTAAGAAGGTTATCATGTTGCAGTGAGTTGTGTAATAGAGCACAAACTCTGTATGAAGAGAGATATCCAGAAAGAAGACAACCTCGGAGAAACTATTTCGCCCGGTTGGAGCATCAATTTAGAACTGAACCTGATATAGAAATTGAAGAAAGATTTATTGAGGATGAAGAAACGGAAATTAATGTATTAGCTTTAGTGCATGTTGACCCAACCATTTCGATAAGACAAATTGAACATGAATTACCAGTTTCCAAAGAATCAGCCAGGAAAAAAAGAAACATGGCTATCGTTTTTATAAATATCAATTGCATCAAGTTTTGTATGAGAATGATTATCAACGAAGAATAACCTTTTGTAATTGGTTACAGTTACGCCAATTAAGAAATGAGAATTTTATCAAAAACATTTTGTTCACTGATGAATCGAGATTTACAAACCTTGGGTTATTTAATCGAAACAACACTCGATATTGAACAATTGAAAATCCTCACATCATGAGACAGGGGCGGTTTCAGGAGCGGTTTGGCTCAATGTTTGGTTAGGCGTACTGGGCGACCATATCATAGGTCCAATAATTTTTGACGGAACTTTAACTGGACCAAGATATCTAGAATTTCTCCAAAATATAATAGTTCCACAGATTAATCAAATTCCCAATACCAATATTGACGAGGTTTACTTCCAACAAGACGGGGCTGGACCACACAATGCTATTATCGTTAGGGATTACTTAAATCAATTGTTTCCAGATCGTTGGATTGGGACCCATGGTCCAGTCAGATGGCCGGCAAGGTTGCCTGACTTAACCCAACTCGATTTTTTTAAATGGGCGCATTTTAAAAATAGAGTCTATATGACTGCTCCAACCACAAGGCAAGATCTGGAAGAATGAGTTCGACACGAAATTGCACAAATAACACCAACAATTACAGAATGTTAGACGTGCAACAATAAGTCGCGCTACTCTGTGTATTAATCAAAACGGTGAACAGTTTGAACAAATTTCATAATGGTTTATTATAATTTAGGTTTTAAATAGTTTTGTTATTCTATTTATTCATGGTTGTAACGTTTTATTAAAATTATTTCTTGTTTAATTTGTGTTTACCTTTTAAAAAATACTTTTATTATTACAAAGGATATCGTTAAGAAATGATTAATGGCGAAAAAAATTATAGTTTATGAATCATTATTTCTGATTGATAAAAAAAATAGCACAGTTCCATTAAAAAAATTTCCAGAGGACCCCTACGGAAATGAAAATGAAAATTAAAATCCGTTTTTTTTAAAAAAACCTAAAAATACTGGTACCCATCAGTAATTCAAACAACTATTTTCTTCTTTACGGACAAGTTTACAACCTTACTAATAATTTCCATAGCCTACTTAGTAATTTTCTTACATCGCATTCATCTGACGCGGCCATTTTGAAAAAATTAAAAAATTGTTCGTATCTCACTTATTTTTTGGAATTTTTAAAATTTGAAAAAACTGTTGCACTTAGAAATTCATGCTTAATGAGAAACCATCAAAAAATATAGTCATTCTATTTAAGAAAAAAAGTTAATGTCACTTCCGGTTCAACCGGTAACTACAAATATGTAGAGTTATGTAGAGTAGAGTATAGGTAGTAAAATTGCTGAAGGAAATGTGGAGAAATCTCTTTTCGCAAAGTCGCTTACTGGATGCCAAGCAGGGTGACCAATTCGGCACGTTTTGGGCGAATGCGCCGGTTATGTGAACGTAAAATTTATTTGCAAAAAATATTTCTCATAACTAAGCCATAGGGAAGCATCTGCGATACCTGCAACTTTACTACTGTATGATTTAAGATAACATGTGCCTTACATTTAATTTTTTTTCAGAGAAATGCAAAAAAGTAAATATTATTTAAATATACCTTCTCAACAATTTTTTTAAATTTTCGTTTATGAAATCTGTATGGGAAACTTCATTAATGTATCACGCAACAATCCAAATATGAAACAAATGTGCCCATAGTTTAGTGTAATTACACATTTGTTTTTAATTATGTTGTTCGTACTCTTGGTTTTAGCTACTTTTAAAAATTCAAAAATTAATATTTTTTATTGAATTGTTAGGTTTGTATACATTCTACTTTCTTGTATTATCAAACATATATAATGTTTGGATGGAGGGCAAATTTCTGACTAAGGCGTAAAGAGATTTGGAATATTTGATGTGATCTGATATACTAATCCTGTGGAGTAGAGCGTGCATTATTTTGGTTTTTGTGAAAACTGTGTACCGAGTGATCCAAATAAGCCTCCCACCCCCATTTTCTCGGTTATTTGGAAAGATAAGAAAAAAATGAAAAATGCTTTTTGTAGGGTTTTTAAAAAGGAATCCAGACACATTAACAGAAAAACAACTGAGCATCAATTAAAAAAGATGGAGGCCTAAGTTACTTTTTTTAAATACAAGTACCCAAATATTTTTCCATATTTGAATAGGACGTCTTATTCTGATTTCAAATATATATACTTTTTATATAGTATCTTCAGTAAATATTCCGATAATCGATTTTTTTCAATATAAAATACGTTACTTAACAGATATCAAGATATACTATCTAGGTGGCTGTGATAGTAAAACAAAAGTGTTAGTTTGACAGTTTGACTATTATAACTATTAACTTTTTGCCTAATTTACCTATATTTAATTTCTTTTTTATTATCCTCTTGAAACTATATGCTCAATTATTAGTTAAATTATTATATTGAAAAAAAAAACCCTTATGCTGCCCAGCCAGCTAAAAAAACTACAAATATGGAAAATAACTAAAGAACACTATTGAAGTGGTAGATAATTTATAAAAAATAATCCATTAAAATAAGAGTGGTAAATGAAAATATTTAAATTCTTTAACGACTACAGAAATGTAGTAAATTAACAATAATTTATTGCTAGTTAATTAATAATAAAATATCACAAAAAAATTCTCTATGTGCCCTCCATTGTGTTCTATTCACAGAACGTATCGTTTTCTTAAGTTTCCCATTACATTTGCCATAACAGCGTTGTTATTATTCAAATTTCGTATTTCTGTTCTAATTTTTTCCTTTATTTCTTCCAAGTTGTTGCTTCTTTCTTCATAAACAATATTTTTTAAATGGCCCCAAAGAAACGTGTCTAATGGAGTTAGGTCAGGACTACGAGGTGACCAAGCAATAGTTCCTCGTTTTCCTATCCATTCTTGATATGTTGTGTTTAAGTAATTTGTAACATCATTAATATTATGTGGGGGTGCCCCGTCCTGCTGCCAAATAACATCTAATTGCAATTGCATTTCTTCTAATAAATTATTTGCATCATTTCTTAACATATCTAAATACAATGGTCATTCGTGAAAAATAGGCCCTATAATTTTTTTAGTTATTATTCCACACCAAACATTTATGGATTTCCTTCCTTGGAATTGAATCTCTTCAGAAATATGAGGATTTTCGAAAGACCAAAAATGTGAATTTCTTCTGTTGAAGATACCAGATGTGTTGAATGATGCCTCATCGGTCCAACATATTTTATTGAATATATTATTATCAATGTCATAGGTACCTGTTGTTGATCATATTTCTACAAAATTGTTGCCGCTTTTCATTATCTTGACAGAATAATTTTTGAACAGGCAATATACTATAATCCTTAAGTTTATGTTTTTTTAAAGTTCTCTGTATGGTTCCATAAGAAAAATTCAAATACCTCATTGCGTCTCTTATTGAATTTCTTGGATTCTCTTGAAAATAGAGTAAAATACTGAATTCTCTATCTTCGTTGACTATTCCTCGTTTCTTTTTATTTTGATTTGCTCCTGTATGTTTTAATAAATTATCTGAGAACTTAATAGTTTTCCTGTCAGGAAATTTCCTATTCGGATATATTTGTCCATATTTTCGCTGGGTAGCACAAGCGTTTTTATTATTTTTAAAATATAAGGTTATATATATATATATATATATATATATATATATATATATATATATATATATATATTCGAGTTACCAGAAGCCGCAGTAAGCAGTTATCTGTTAGAACCTGAAGATGGCAGATGAGATTCTGCCGAAACGTCGTTCAGACAACCACGGTCCCTCTCGGGGCCTATCACCTACGCGGGGAGTATACCCGGAAAACGAATTTAACATTCACCACCCGCGAAAACCTGAAAAACAACATATATATATATATATATATATATATATATATATATATATATATATATATATATATATATATATATATATATATATATATATATATATATATATATATATATATATATATATATATTTGAAATCAGAATAAGACGCCCTATTCAAATATGGAAAAATATTTGGGTACTTCCATTTAAAAAAATATAACTTAGGCCTCCATCTCTTTTATTTGATGTTCAGTGGTTTTTCTGTTAATGTGTCTGGATTCCTTTTTAAAAACCCTACAAAAAGCATTTTTCATTTTTTTCGTATCTTTCCAAATAACCGAGAAAATGGGTGTGGGAGGTTTATTTGGATCACCCGGTACATACAATATGAATAAAAGTGGCTTTATCATATCTTAAAAAACGTAGGTACAAATAATTATTGTTTATTTTTGAATCAAGAAAGAACATGTCCAAATCTGTGTATCATTATTAAATATGAAGCGCAAAAACATCGTATTTTATGGACATTATAACTTAACCTACATATTAATTAAATGAATAAAAATTATGAAGAACGAATACAACTTTACTGTCTCTTTCTCTCTAAAAAAGGCCGTCTCAGTCGTTCACATGTATCTCTAAAAATTAATTTTTATTTATGGAACAGACATCCTTAAATATGTTTGAATTAACTGCAAAAAATCCTGTTACAATTGAATATAAATACTCGTGTTACACGCTTTATCAGTCGTTGATGTCACTCACCGATCACGTTTATTGTCAATCTATCCGAACATTTCCTCCTCACTTACCCTGCAACTTGTTAAAATAAAACCAAAATTGATAATACCAGCAATCAAAATCACATTAATGTAACATATGAACAATAACAATAATGCAACAAAAATAACAAGAATCCTGTAAGTTATCCTAGACTTTCAGTGAGATGTGAATAGAACTCAGATTTAAACCGCACTACAGACGAAGTGGGGAGAAACCGTTGATTGGCCACTGAGCGAACACCGGTAGACACTGGAAGACACATTCCGACAAGTTGCAACGAAAAGTAGATCCTAACATTTTCTCACGCGATAAACTTAGTTGATAAATCGTGTTTCCGGCTATATTCGTCTGAATATCGATAGCATATCAGTTTGTAATTGTTTCTGACTGCAATATGGATAAATAATGAGCTGTTTTCAGTGATAAAATGGGATTATTCGGGAGAGCATGCTCGTAGGAATACAATAACTACAAGCCCGCCATCTTTGCGCGTCTTTAACAAAGCCCCCCTCAGATCCGAGCTGGCTACGAACGAACGTGTATGTATGTGCGCGGACTATGCGTCTAAAAGTGTGTTTTTATTAATTAAAACTAAATTAGTGCATAAACAAACCAAAAATGTGTAGTACATAGTGTGTGCTTACAATTATATCTGTGATAGGTGCATTAGAAGTGATTTTCTGTGCCCCATGAGGGTAGTTAAACTAAAATGTGGATTACTAACTATACTAAGGAATATTATTTTTGGATTATAGCCTCTACAACGATATTTTTCTCCTTAGTACAGTCAACAACAGGTGGGTGGTGCATATTATTCGATTTCTAGGATCCGTTGTGACTTTTTCAAACGAAACTGTCAACAATACAGTTGTCAAGAACAACAAAAACTGCTTTATTAGTAACATTAAGAATAATTTGTTTTGAATATTTTGTAAATAAATAAACTCATTAGGTACCTAATTCATTGGAATACAAAAAAACCAATTATTATCGCTTGTAAAAATAATGACTTATTGAAATGTTGCCAATTCCATGTTCAGCTGTTACGGTTGTCCCCTAACCTTTAGGGGTTGGTACCGTACCTTCCACCTTTCTCTGTACTGGTAAAAGGGAGTATTGTCCGTCTCAAAAACATCGTTTTAGGATAAAATTTTAAATTTTGTATCAAAATTTTTAAATAGTATTGTTTACATATCCGGTGTAAATTGACTGATAAGTGATAAGTGCTTTGGTGATTATTTACTAATTTAACTAAAATTTTGCGTTAAACGCATGCCTTTACAACCAATTTGTTGAATTTTGTGGTAATTGCTGTAAAGAAACAGTTATATACAACATGTGGTAGATTCTCGCACAAGGAGATTTTAGTCATATTCATCTCGGAGCTTTCAGTTGTCAAAAAAGGTACGGAATCAGAAGGGTAAGCAACGAAATTTGAAATAATCGTTGTTATAATTGGGATATAGGGTTTTTATTCGATTGTATTGAAAGGTGACGTTTTTTGGTTCTAATATTTGGACGAAAAGATCACCTTTTTTATAACAGGCGACTACATTTCCAGAAGAAAAGTACTCTTCGGACGGTAGACAGTTGTAAACAAAATAATGATCAATATATAAACAAATGAAACAAACTGTCTTGATATTTTTATTAAATTATGTCAAAGTGACGTGAGGTCGATTACGACCAGATTTTTCAATTAAAATAAGTGTAATTACTTGGGAATCAGAACTTCATCACCGTAGTAAACTTCGATGTGTGGTGAATTTTGTAATAAAAGTAATTTTTGACGTTTCAAAAGTCACATTGGTGGAATGTCACTAATATTTTTTTAGACATTTCAAATTTTGTGTCAATCAAAATTCAAATTTTATGGTGTTGCCAAAATGTTTAAAAGATTTTAATTTATAGCTTTATTTAAACATTTGAACACCATATTATAATGGGTTCGTATAACAGATCTTATTTATAATATAATAATAATTTCCAGACCACAATTTAAATACTAAGTACAATTTTTTTGGATTATTAGGTCCAATGTAATTAAAACACTACTATATTAACTTGCCGACGTTTCGGTATAATTTATTACCATCCTCAGGGCACTGTAAGATATGAATAAATTGATTATAAGTTTTTCGATAACTATATGGGTGATAAATTCTAATCCAAACTAATAGTGAAGAAATAATGTACGAACTCAATCTCTTCCTTGACCTCTAGAATGTGTGTACCAAATTTGAAAGCTTTATCTCAAAAACTGTAGCTGTTATCGCGAACCACACAGACAGAAAATTTTTTTTGTCTAAAATTTTGATTCGTCCAGAAATGCAATAAAAATGTTCAAACATTTTTTCACTTCCTCACTTTGAGGGGTGAGGAAGTAATTATGTATGACACACGGATGAAAATGTTTTTCGTACTCATATGGTTGTCGATCTCGGCTTTGCCTCGTCCGACAGTTTTCCATAATCGTACGAAAAACTTCATTTTTCATTCTTGTGTCGTAATTTATGTATTTTTTTATAAAATGGGATGCAAAAATTATACCGCAAACCTCCCTACTCTGACCATAGATTTATCTAGGTGGATTAAAATATTGTGTAAGGAAATCTTGCCGAAATCGACAAAATTTGCTTTTATTACTATGCCAACCGAGATGCCGACTCTAAGTAGGGGGGGAGTGGAGTAGATTAGGTAAACTTCAAAATTTCGATATATGGTGGGGATTTCACATGGTGAGAAGGAAGTATTTTCAAACATGGTATGATATTTAAAATGATTTTAGGACTTTTTTTACATGCTTAGAAAATGTAATATTTACTCTTACTCTTAACAAAAGTTATTGTTCATACAAAACAGAATATTCGATTGTTCAGTACTTGCTGTATAACGTAATTCAATGTATAAAGTCGTAATTCAATGTATAAAGTAAATAAAAATATTTCATCTGGTGGGTATCATTACGATTACATAAGTACCTACTTATTTTTTGTGAAAGATGTCTATAAATATGCTGGCAAATTATTATTGATGGAGGAGAACGTGAATTAATATAGTGGAGAAATTAATTGACGGAAAAAGTGAATCTAAATTACTTACCATGTAGCATCATTAATTATTACATGTTTAATAATACTCATTTCTGTTTGATAAATTCTATAATTGACAACGTTTTCGATCAAATTACCAATGAAAAACTCTCATTAACTGTCGATAAACATGATGGAGTAGAAATTAATTTGCTCCAGCTAAATCTGAGATACACATGCATCATTGAAAATAATAATAATGGTTTTAATTTATTTCCTTATTGTTTTCATCATTGTATTTCCAAGCCGAAAAGTGACATTGCTAGATAAGTAATTATCTGAAGAATAACGTCAGGCCGAGCGAACAGAAGACTAATTTAATTAATAAACTAAAATTGTATTGGTCTAAGAATGACTTGCAGATTAAACTTTTTAAAATGGACTCATATCAACGGGGTATCTTCTACTTTACATTGTTTGATTTCGGTACAGGGTGGTCAAGTTAGGTGGCATACTCGATTTTCTGTCTATTTTTGAGATGGGAAAAAACTTATGGAGTGATATGGATTTGAACTTTATGCGGAAATAGTTATTTATGTATATTTTCGCAAAACAGGAAAAATAATGACAGGAAAATATAATTTGGTTGCATTCTTTTTTTTAGACAACAATGAATTTGATTAAAACAAGGTAATTTGCAAATTACAAGAGTTGTTCAAAGTGCATTCCTCCTAATTATACACATTTTTGACGCCTGTGCACAATAGAATGTATGGCGTTACGAATAAAATCAGGATTAGCCTGCAAATCTTCACATCCTTTCGAATTTTTTCAGTTAACTCTTCTATGGCGTTTACAAGGGTTGCGTATACTTTGTTCTTTAAATAGCTCCAGACAAAAAAAATTAACAGGAGTCAGATCCGGTGAACGGGTTGGCCAGGCTGAAAAACTGATAATTTTAGAAGCAAAAAACGATGAAAAAACGCAAGAGAGTGCTATACTAAATAATGGCGAAAATTGGGTCTACTTGGTGTCTCACCTGGTATAGGAAGGTTGGCTAAAAATTTAAGTCTCGGTTAAAGTAATAGTCATGTACATACTTAGAAGAATATTTTGAAGTATTTTTTTTATGTATATATCTCGGTATGTATGTGGATATTTTTATTCCGTAAGCGAGTTTAAAAAAATATCAGTGTAGAATATAGATACAGAATATATACAGGGTAATTCACTTTTAATACTGACAATTTTAACAGTCGATGATCTCGACGAAATAAGGGTATTTCGTAATATAATTTTTTTTCTGCAGATACTTCGCTTTTGAGATACAGAGCAACGAAATATTTTGCAGTTTTTGTTTATTTATTTATTTATTTATTTTTCTCCCAAGCTAAAATACGACGATTTGCATTTTTGCAAAGATATAAGCATTTTTCAAACCAGGTATTTGATTTTTTTTTACTGTGTTATGTCCCGCGACGAATACTTATTCCTGTACCGAAATTAAAATATGTGATTTTTCCCAAAACTCGTTCCTCCTATAAAAAACATGGAAGAAACTTTTTTCTTTAGAAAGCCACAAGGAGTTCTTAATTTTTTTTTTTTAAATTCCACTGGTCTAGAAATTCTGATTTTAAAAGAGGGCGGCAGTTGCTCCTCGCGGATGCCTCTGATTGAACCGTCTTAACAGGTTTTTATAAAATGATTGCAGCCCAACATACCAATACCTCGTACCAAATATGAAATAAATATAGTTTAGGAGAAAAAAAAACAAAATATTTTTTTTATCTCGGAAATTCCTGCAGAAAAATTTGTACCATAAAATAACCTTATTTTGTCCAGATTCCTCGACTGTAAAAATTTTCGATATTAAAAGCGAATTACTCTGTATACTTACCACATTGTATATTTGGTCAAGTTTTCCTATAAATTATTATTATTATAATTATACATAATTACTAAAAACAACTCTCGGAGCAGCTCTTACAAAATAATTAACGGCTTTTTTTATTTTGCTCACCTACTAATAAACCATTAAGTATCTGATTTCTCCAAAATGAATTTTTTTTTCTGGATTTATATGCGGAATATAAATTTGTTCGTAAATATGTATTAGCATATATATTAATTTAGGTGGCGCCTCGAATTAGGTAGGATGTCATTATTCAAGAATATTAACCTATTATTGTATAATTTGAATATAATAAATATCAACAATAAATCAGCTTTTGTTGTTGGATTATATGTCGATAAATTTTAGTTTCCATAATTGTATTCTAAAATTATTAAGACTTGCACAATAAGAACGAGAAATATATCCCACCTGTTGGAATGAATCATGTATAACCGTTGGTATGTACCTACACCTACTAGATAAGAGTATGAATTGGTAAGAATTTATATAGTTTTGCTTTCCGTAGAGAAATCAAACGAAGATATTGGTGGCACAAATAATGAAGCATGAAAATTCGTGCAGGTGACTGAGACGGCAAAACGGTTTCAAATAATCTTTTCTTATACTTACAATCTTAAAAAAGTTAAGAGACCGTTGAACCAAGTTTAGATGGTTTTCTTGTTTTATTATTAGGTTATTATCATTTGTTGAATAGTGCATTTCATCCGCAAACCAGAAACAAGTTTAATCTCAATTTTAATTTATTGTTACTATTAATAACTTTTCATAACAAGATTAATCGAGTGAACACAAGTGACTTTGAAGTCGGTGTAAAAATAAAAGGTTATACATAAAAGTTCTATTGAAGCATTCTACATTCTAGTTATTTGAGATATGTTGGAACTAAGCGACTTATTTAATTCGTGTTTATTTACAAAAATATCACGTACACAGTATTGAGTTATTCTCGAAAAGTTTGTTAAGCATTTTTCGACTTGGACAGATTATAAAATGTCTTAACATCCATATAAAACTCGGTATAAAATAAACTTTTTAACGTATTGCTTTAACCAAGTATTGTTATCTCGGATATTATTAAAAGGTCTATAAACATTTCGGATTAACAATTTTTTGATGCTACTTTCGAAAAACACTCCTTTTACACTAAAGACAAGTAGTAGTAGTGAAAGATTATACAGCTAACACACGGTATAGCTGAAACGTGAATTAATAGACTATTGGCTATCGATCTATCATGGTTTGAAGGTATAATCCAATGCAGGTCGGGGTATTTGCCCGCTGAGTAGTTGTTTCCTTTAAATCATATTAAATAACAGTAGTTTAGTCCACCTGGGCTAGAGGTCGCCGCTCTCGGTACTTGCTACACAAGTCGCTATCCGTCACAGAGACATCTATGATGTCGATCGGATAGTAGCATTTAGACCATACGAGAAGTTTCATACCTCTCACCACTATTTAATAGACTTTATAAAATATTATTTGAAGTTTAAACAGAGCAATAAAATGACTATGAATTGAATATTATGTAGTTAGAACGAGATGATTGACTTGTACACACGCCTTTTACATATATTGGAAGAATAAAGCGAGGTTATTATTTGAAAATTAAATTATCTGCCTTTTTTGTGATTAGTTCTAAAAGTAGGTATAAAAGTCCTCGTAAAAATTTGGTGTGAATCATCAATAAGATTAAAGGCTTGATATGGGCGCCAGGACATGAACGAATAGAAGGGAATGAGATAGGTGATAGGAGTGCAAGAAAAGGTGTAGCATCATCATTCATTTAATTAGAACCGTTTTGTGGAATATCTAAGAGCCACACAAGAAACGAGGTTAAAAATGGGAAAAGGAACATACTTATGTATGTAAGTCCTCCTACTGGAAAATAATTCCAGATCAAAGATAAGCGAAGAAGTTTCTGAACTATCGCAAAAAGTGCTAGAGAATTTAGCAAACCAGGGTTAAGGATATTTACTCTCTTCTCGCAGGTCATTGAAAGCCCGCGGAATATTTACTTTGCTCGTGCATAGTCCAAATCCGTCAAAGACTACAATATTTGGAGCAGGTATCCATAACACCTGTCGAAGTGAGAACTAGTGATGGGCACTATCGAATAATTACTGAATGAATGATTCCAATTATCGAATGAATTCATTCGAATAAATTCATTCAATTAGAACTTTTCTAGAAAACATCATCTGAATGATATTGTTAACGTGCTAATTAATGCTGCTGAGCTTCACCTCTCATAAAAAATGGGTCTCTAGAATTAGAACTTTGTATCCCTTGTTGGCAGTTGCGTTTTGTTTATTTTGTTATTCACATTATGTTTATCGTATCACATAACAAAATGTGTCTCATCTATGAATAAAATACCGTCTCAGTCTATGCATATTCATAAACTCCATTCTTATATCCAACATTTTTTTAAATTCATTCATTCGTAATTCAATTATCGAATTATTCGAATAAGTACCAACTATCGAATTATTCGATAGTTTTTATTCGATAGTTCCCATCACTAGTGAGAACCATAACTCCCAGGAAAATCTTGGCCTAGAAATTGATGGATACACATGTAAGAAATAGAACACCCAATACAGTAATTAATATTGTTTTCTTTTTCAACGTGCTGATTGCTGAATAGCTTAATATCACCAATATTCTAGCGTGGGTGGTGACAGGCAGCGGAGAGTGTGTATTGGGATTATATAGACTGACTCATAAGAGTCATGAGGTGCATTAGAAAATTGTTATTCTGATAATGTTTGTTAATGTGAAGTTTCCAAGTTAAAATAAAGGTGAATATAGTAAATTGGTGTTGTTATTGTGTCAAGCTTACACGCATAGATACAAGGATAATCACTAAATATCCTTTTAGGTCGCAGTGAAGAGAGGCCACTAGGGCTTTAACGACTAATCTAAGATTAAAGACAATATGATATTAAATAAAATCGAAATAAAAACTACCTACTTTCCAACTCGCTTTTAAATAAGGAAATAAAAATCCACTTGGCACTGGCAAAGTGATATATTTGAGGTTTTGGTTAGAGAAAATCTTTAATATAAACAAAGACGCCTAGAGCCTCGGGCGATTTTTCCTAAATTATACCAATCAATCTCTCGAGAAATACACTTTAAAATGGAATCATATATCTATGGGGCCATTTGTCCCCGATGAAAAATGTAGGCCACTGGTTACCGATTATCCAAGAAATTATTGTATAAATTACAACTCCAGTAGGTACAATTCAAATCTTGTGCCTGATTTCTTCTATTTCCAAACGTAAGATAAAATCTTGTTACCCAGTTTGCTGAACTTCGTACTTTCCTGGTAATGTGATGTTCAATGAATCGTCGAGGTTATCGAGATGTGAATACTGGATATACAGGAGGAAAGAGAATTCATGAAGGACACTGAGCACATGTTAAAATGTCCGTTCATTATTTTCTAAGAGCAAATCGGATGTATAATGATAAAGCCTTGTGTTATGTCACAAACTTAAGAAACAAGAAACAAATTAATTAAATATGCGTTCTCACCGATCATTAAAATCTTTCAGCCGATTCTAGCGCGTTTCACACACAGCAGCGCGGAAATATAACCTGTTGTATTCGTTACAGTTAGCAGTGCACGTCATCTCTCTATAGACCTGCTTAATTACTTGATTTTGTGTGTTACAAATACCGCACCATCGAAGCTCATATTGCAGTTTACGATAATCGCAAGTTATATACACCAGATTCGATTTTTAAATATTTTTAGATTCGAGCAAGATTCCCAAGGACTCTATGGGATTCTATTGATATTTATTTTAGCGATTTGATATATTCTCAGAAATTTATATCTACGGGGACTACGTAATATTCGAATAATTACAATCTTATTGTTAAGTTTCCATGAATGTTTCTGATACTCGAGATTTTCGCTTAATACAGTGAGCATCATAAAGCTTTGGTCATTTTCAACTTGTAATAAAAATTTTTTTTGCTTAAATTGCACAATTAGAGAAAATATTTAAGTAGGGTCACTTTCTTCACCCTTGGGTAGGTTACTGATAACCGAGCTGATAGCTAACAAGATGATTAGAAGTGGTTTTATTTAAATATTTTAGTTGTGACTATGTTCACATCATAACCTTTTAGTTAGTTACCAGTAACTTACCCAGAGGTGAAAAAAATGGTCCTAAGAATAGGAGATTTATTTAAAAAAAAATGTGTGGGCCTTCTCATGCTGAATGCACTCTTGTAAACGGCGCCTGTGGACGAAGTCCCTCTTCACAGGTTGCAGCATATCCTGTGGTAAACCTTCAATCTCATCTCGATTTAAACTTTTTAGCTCCTCCAGATTTCTTGGCTTTCTTGTAAATACTCTACTTTTCAAATAGCCCTAAAGAAAAAGTCGGAAGCGGTGATGTCCGAGGGTCAAGGAAGTTTGCCATAATGAGAAATTAGTTTATTTGCATGGAAACGATTGTCTTAAGACATGCATGCTAATTCTTGCAGTGTGACTCGGCAGCACCATCTTGTTGAAACCAATGCTCAATTATCTCTTCCTCTATTTACGGTAAAGCAAACGTTTGAAGCATATCTTTGAGTTGTAACCGTTACTGTCACACCATTTTCTCAAAAAATGTATATTATTGGCTTGATATTGTTGTAGACATGATTTATAATCTTCCATCATGAATATATTTTTTTGTAAAGGCAAATACAAAAAAGTTTGGGTCCCATGGACCTCCTTTCAGCTGGCCAATTTTGCTCATCACCGAATCTATCATTGTCTTTGGCCTTTAGAACGTGTTTACCAAATTTGAAAGCTTTATCTCAAAAACTGTGGCTGCTATCGCGATACTACAGACATGCCGACAGATTTATTTTCCATGAAGTTATATTTTTTTCATTATAATTCTTCGAGATTCGTCCAGAAATTTTTTTCCCCAAAATTGTATCTTTTTTTCTTCTTTCACTCATTATGTCTCTTCTGGTCTTACCACATTCACCAAATTTAATGTGTTACCTAAAATATTGTTGAAAATCTTAACTGCCAAATTTGGGAAGTCTCCCATTAGTATTTTTTGAGTTATCGCGACTACACACACACATCCACACACACGCACCGACAGTATCATTCGGAAAATAGTCAGATTGGATTCAGGAGGGTTCAAAACGTATATATCAATCAAAATCTTGAGGTCGAAAAAAATCACGATTACTATACTTCCTTATATTAGGTATAAATTGTTAATTTATGCACAACTGCCATCTTATGAGATAATAGTGAAATATCATTTTATGCAATAATCATCGGGTACTGGACTTGCATAAATTTAATCTCGAATTGAATGCAAGTGCATGCCAACAGAGTAATCGTTTTGGGCTATGAATAATTCCATTTCTTACCAGTTCTTCATTTTCTGGATTGCACGTATATCTTGGCCTATCGTTTAATTTTTTGTTTACGTGCATATTATGTTCTTTTATATAGGTATCTTTAAATCTAAGTCCGTGAATAACTTCTTTGTGTTGTAAATATATCTACAGTATTTTTTAAGTGGGTGATTTTACTTTCTAAAGTCACATATTCCTTTTTACATCGGTTTCCATTGTGATAAATTATTTTTATCGATTATTAATTAATTACAAGTATGCTGTATTAATAAATAATTATTAAACAACATGATTGATGAGTAATTTTGTAAGTTTTTTTTTAAAGAAAATGTAGATCATTAGATAATTAATTACTCGATTTTGTTGTGTGAAGTCATAAATAATTACCTGTAGTGCTCGGTTTAACTCTTGATAAGTTCATGTTTGTATATAAATAATTAAATCTATATCCAGTTTCCACTTAAATTAGTTATCAAATCTAATGATTGATGATCGGTTTACAACAGGTTTTTTGAAGATAAATGCTAGTTTTGTTATTGAAAATAGAGAGTGTCCAGAATAAAGCTTATCTACTTTGTAAAGAACAATGATGCGAGTTTCTAATACCGTGTTAAACTTCGAAAGTAATTAAACCTAAATTAATTATCGAGATATCTAAAAGAAAATTATGAACTTAGTCCATTTTTTGCGTCGACTAATCTGCACTTCTTTTAACAACCTTCAAAGTGATCCCGAAAATCTTCCAATTTGAATGTTTTTTTTCTTGCCACACTCACTTGGGTCTACACTAATTCTATTCCATTAGTTCGCTCTGATTTAATTGAAGTAATTTATGCCTTTCTGCCTATGGGTGACCTATTTTGTATAACATTACTTATTTAAATATACTATAGATAATAGTTCCGTCTTCACCATACTTTCTAAAAAATCTGTTTGATACTGAACAAGTAATGCTTTCGCCAAAAACCTGTTGGTATTTTTCAAGTTTTTCTCGAATGATAGCTAGTAGCTTGTAGCTAGTACTATTACTACATTGTCCATTACTTGGCAGAGGGCATGCCCCATCTGAACTAATTATTCGCTAGCAGATGGGTCAGAAAATGGCGAGATGCAAAATTGCAATTAAGTGTAAGATCTCTTGAAAATATTGAACGGTCCGAATTGCAATGGAGCGGAGTCCCACGCGTTCTGCAAAACGACACTCGTTAACGCTTCACATTTGTAAAAGAAGTCTCAGGAGAATTTTACACGTGCCCTAAAATTTCATCCATACAAGATGCGGGTTGTTTAAGAACTTGTTGCCTGCTATAAAGGAAAATCGACTGAAATGATGCCAAAATATTCTGAACAAAATTCAAAACAATCCTGAGTTGTCACATATGCTCTTGATGTCTGTCAAAGCAAATTTTTATTTATACGGTTTCGCTAATAAGCAGAATAGTCGTACTGGCCCAGCACAAACCTTAGATGTGTTTACGACAAACTACTGCACAGTACAAAGGTGATTGTTTGGTGTGTTATTGGTTCAATGGAAATCATCCGAGGGGTAAACCTGTAGATAAAAATATGTACACCAAACTTCTACATCCAAGTCTTCGGAATTCCTCTATTTTGATTAGGAATTCAGGAAATTATAAGGAAATCCACGGAATGCCAAGAATTCCATGAATATCCACGGAATTCCATGAAAATCCCCGGAAATCATCATGAAATTCCACGGAAATCTAGGGAATTCCAAGGGATATGTATTTTCCTTAGACGGAAATGAACAGACATTTTTATGATTTATTTATTGTAACAAAAACATTTTATAACAACATTTGTAAAAGGCATTAACATAAACTTAAAAAAATAGATTCTAAAAATAAAGTAGGATAAAATAAAACAATATTTTCTCATGTTGGGATGGAAATAGTTACTATTCATTACAACAAAAGACGGGACAAGGACCCCGTTTTATAAAAAATTCACAAAAAATAAAACAAAAAAACAACATCAACCTTTCTTATAAATAAAACTGGATCCATATTGCTTTCAAAGAACGCCTTCAAAATCAAATTCAGATTTGAAATAACCTCTTTTTCGGTGATCTTGCATGAATACTGGTTCTATTAAAACTCGAATGTCATAAAATATATTTAGTAATAAATATGTTTCCTCGTTGCATATGTTTCATCAAATGATAAAGAAGGAAACAGTGTTAAATGTAAAATTCCTGAGAACATTTTTGAAAAACTTGTAAATGAAGGGTTACCAGAACATAATGAATGATTGATTAACTTGAAAATAAATTATCTGTCATGGCCGAAAATGAATTAGTTTTAGATGGCCACAATGATGCAATTTTTTAGAAAAAAAGGCAACGTTAGAAAAATGTTTGATCTAAAAGAGAAGGTTTCCGAAAAAACGGCTACGAAATCCAAACTAATAGAAAAAAAGATAAACAATTGCAAGACAGAGGAGAAAAATAACCTTCCCAAAATGGAAAATTTAAATTGAAAAAGAAGATAGAACAGGGACTGTTGTGCAAGGTAAAATGCAGATTGAAGTGCAGTGAAAAGTTTAACCTGGAAGCCAAAGAGGCTATTCTGAAAAATTGTTATTATTTGGACAATTACTTCAAAAATTCCTTCTTATTTAACAGTTGCACGTCACGTACGTCATAGAGTTAAGGTACCCAAAGACTCGAAACAATATTCGTTCACGTATTCAGTTACTTACGATAGACAATTTTGGTATTTTGTTCATTAATTCGATTTCGCAGAAGAATGTTAAGGTCATTAAAAAAAATAAAACCGGACAATCTACTACTTTACTTGATAAAATAGAGAGGACCCTCTACTCAAGCAGGCCACATTGACTAACGACCAAGAACATATAGAAACATTTCCAGCCGCACATAATATGTGTTTTGTACCTTATCTCAATTAACTCAAAGATACAAAATGTTTAAATAATGTGAGGACAAAAATTTTTGCGATAACTTTTTGGTGAAACTTTCCTCACATGTTAATATTTTTTCTTTTCTTTTGGGCATCCGAAAAGTGATACTGGACAAAACATTGACAAGCATACAGAAATTACAATCCGGGTTTTGAGGCTCAATGACAAGATAGAGAAAAGCCTTTTGTTGATAAAAATAAGTGTTACATAACTTCGGATTTACAGCAAAAAATGCCACTTCCGAAAGTCAAGGCTTTTTATTTCAGGAAAACGTTGCTACATAATTTCGATATGCACAGTTTAACTTCTGCAGGAAATAGACCTTTTCTTATTTCATTGGTTAAATAATGTGGCAAATAGAAGAAGCTGTAAAATAGCAAATTGTTTGTATAGGTTTTGCCCTTGACCAAAGATAGCAATCATCTTGTAATTTGGTCGTAATTATGTGCCTGCGAAAATAAAAATATTAGCATCCTTTGTCTCTACCAACTTCTAATTTTGAATGGATTATTGAAGGTTATTGATCACAAATTCCCGGAAGTTGGTCATAGTTACCTAGATTACAACGAGATTTTGGTCTGATTGAAAATATAATCAGAAACTTAGAAATTGTTTACGTGCCTGAGCAATACTACGACCTAATAAAATTTGCAAGCCCAAAAAACAACTCTATGTGTTGATATGAAAAACTACTTTTACAATTTTAAAGAGCTTTCAGCTCAATAAAAAAAAGAATAGTCTGGACGAAATAGTTAACTTCAGAGACTATTAAATGAATTAGGGTTAAGTAGTAAGGACATTATTTATCCAAAAAAAGACTCGATGAGTGTGCACCATTTCTAAGGGTGGACTTATTATTAAAAAAATTAAGCCGCGAAGGTCAGTAGGAAGAAATAACGTCTTAACAAATTTAGAGAAAAAAAGAGGAAGACTAACAGCTGAAAAATTGGACCATTTAGGGTCAGGTGGGGTAATTGTAAACAATATTTTATAAGTTACATTCATTCCTTCAGTATATATTTTCGAGGCAATTTTTTTCTTTTCTAGCGTAGTAAGAATTGTTTCTATATATTCAGCACCCATATTTTCTAATGGGACAATTATATTTAAATAAAATTTTACAAAAAAAATCTAATTTACATTTGCCCCATCCCTTTTTTACAATAAAATGGGATAAATGTAAACAATTATCTAAAAACTCACTAGAGGTATGGATTCAATTTCTAGGGCAATTGTAAATGAAACGTTTTTGGATGTAAATTTGTGAATAAATATTATTTTTCAAATACAGCTATACTGTCTGGAAAAACATATACCATTTTACGGTATTTTAATCTCATGATTGGATCAGGTAAGACAGCATGTATCATCTCCAATCGAATGGTGCTTAAATCGTTTTCTTTCACTGTAAACTCATGCCATGGGTTATGGAACAGACAAATGATAGTGGCCAAACTGCTAGTCATATACTAACTAAGGTAAATTGAGTAGTGGTGAGAGGTATGAAACTTCTCGTATGGTCTAAATGCTACTATCCGACCGACATCATAGATGTCTCTGTGGCGGATAGCGACTTGCGAAGCAAGTACCGAGAGCGGCGACCTCTAGCCCAGGTGGACTAATGGCATAGTGAGGAGAACAAATAAGTTCGAAACCGGTCTATGTCTGGTTAGGAATTGACAAATGATATTGGCTATCGATCTATCATGATTTGAAGGTGTAATCCAATGCAGGTCGGGGTATTTGCCCGCTGAGTAGTTGTTTCCTTCAAATCATATTTAATAACAGTAGTTTAGTCCACCTGGGCTAGAGGTCGCCGCCCTCGGTACTTGCTTCGCAAGTCGCTATCCGCCATAGAGGCATCTATGATGTCGGTCGGATAGTAGCATTTAGACCATACGAGAAGTTTCATATCTCTCACCACTGCTCAATAAAGCAAATATTTAAATTCTAGATCTATTATAGTGCGTAGAATAACTTTAGTTTAGTCATCCTCAGCTCCCATTGTCATAATCACCTAAATACTCTGATTATTTAAGCTAATATAAATAAATAAGTATACTCTGAGAATTTATTTCTATATGTTTGCATACAATATTTAAATTTACATTTTCCCCTTAAATACAAATTTACAATTACCCCAGGTATGAATTTCATCGGGGTAAATGTAAACAAAGAAAAATAATTACAACTCAACAGGTTTAAAGTTATTTTATTGTGGATAACAATTAAATGGATCTCTGATTTAAGCATAATCATATAATAATAAATTAAACTTACCAATTTTTTATGTATTTCACGTTTCCATGAAGCCTCACAAAAATATAAAACAATATTTTAACACACATGTACTTCACTCCTTCATTAAGCAGGCAAAACTGCCATTTAGAAGGCTATAAAAACTATTATGTACTAGAACAAACACAGTGACACCAACCTAGCATACCAACTTAATTTATTTTAGGCCCAAAAATTTTACTATAAGCGCATTTACAATTGCCCCAATTTTACAATTACCCCACCTGACTATACGTGAACAAATGAAATTCATAAAAGAAGAATACAAGTGAAGAATTCTTTGAACGAAATAAAGAAAATCCAAAGAAAAAAAGGAAACTAATATTAGTTTTAAGAATAGAGTTGTTTTATATTAATTTTTAATATTAAAATAAGACATGTTTGGAATCCCCTGTTCCAATCTTGCTGATTTCAGTGTATAAGAATGTCATATACATTTAATTGTTTTTTTTTTTAAAATAATAAAAATTGCAGAAAAGTTCCTAGTGCTAACCAACAGTACAAAATTCAACCTACTGAACTACAAGTTGTTTTTTGATAAAACAAAATAAACGAAAAAAATTCTGAAACAATGTTTTTAATCTAAGTTTATGCAAAATATTGATTTTGGTACATGACACCCATTTGTGTCTACAATAATAATTGTAAAACTTCTGAGGAATGCCAAAAACTACTAAGAAATTCCAAGAAAATTCCATATGCTTGTACATCAAACTTCCGAACAGGTTTACCCCTCGGAACCATGGGACCTTATTTCTTTAAGGACGCAATTGGTCGGAAAGTAATTGAAAATTAAGAACGTTACGTAGAGATGTTAAATGATTTACGAGAATTACAACGGCGAGGAATAGAAAATGTGTGGTTGCAACAAGATGGAGCAACTGCACGTGCCTATCTTTAGGAATACTACGTCAATTGTTTCCTGGACGTTTAATTTCGCGTTTTGGAGATGTGTCCTGGCCGTCACGGAGCCCAGACATAACAGATCCAGATTTTTTCTTACTAGGCAACCTAATAGAAAAGTTTTTGTCCGAACGTTTCAACTACACTGAGGAACTAAAAAATTGCTGGAATTCGCTCCTTTATCGAGAGAATTTTACTTGAAGTAATGAGGTATTTCACCGAATGACTTTTTAGCGTGTATTCAAGAATACATTTAAGAGATCATATATTTAAAACTTAAAATCCAAATGTTCGTGGAATAAGTTGTAACAAGAATTAAATTTATATTTCTATTTGATCAAATGTTATTACGTTTTTAAAATGGTAACATAATTTTGCTCAACTCTGTATATTTGGCAACAGAAAGCGTATTTTTTGATTTATTAGTTTAACAAATAAAAAATAAAATAGATGACATTCGGTACATCGAGTATAACACCCTCGTATTTAATATAACAATTCAGATCAGACCACAACTCTTCTTCTAGGAGAAATTTACAAGAAAATGATAACAATTTATTTTATCTTTAACCAACAAGTAAATAGCCATCTAATTGATAGGTGTTGGTAGAACTGTAAAAATTGATTGCACTTGATATCCACTGGGCGTGTTCGTGCTCGGTTAGAGAAAGCCTGAGAATTTAAGACCTCCTTTAATAGATGCACCGAGTAAATTAACAGAGATTTACAGAAATAATAAATCTTCAGCTGCTTTCTTTGACGACGTCTTGGCAAGTGCTGAGGCACGCATTCTAAAGTTCAGTTTGCATTTTTCTTTTTGCATGTTTGTCGATTAGTGAACGCAGTTTATTGCTAATTAAGTAAAAAAAAGGAAAGATAAGAATATTATCTATAATGCAATGCATTTATTATGAAAACACATCACCACATAAGGCAGAGGTCAAACTCATAAATCCACGCAAGCAGATTTTTCTGCGACCTTATGATGATTCAATCTTTGGATTATTTGCATTATTTTGTTATCTTATTTCATTGGTATATGTATTCTAGAGGGAACAAATTATTAATTAATGTTAGGAATAAAGTGATTTTGATTAATTACGGAAATGATTTATTTTCACTTTCACTTGATTTAAATTGATCATATAAATAATGGTGAGTGCCCCAAAAACTAAGAACATAAATAAGAAATAGTTGATATACATTTGTCATTTGTTCAGAAGATAATTTGTTGTGGATTTTTATATCTAGTGACCTCGTTGCAACTGTTTCAACAAGATTGAGCCGATTTAAATCCTGATTTAAACAGAAGATCCAAAGAACGTTATTAGATCGTACCCACTACATAAAGTACACATTGTCATCCTCAACGCTGCGCTGAGTACCTATACCTTCATCGAATATCTGAGTATCATTTTTTTTTATATTATTAATCGTTTTCTCAGGTGGGCACAGTAATTATTGCATTTCTGTAGTTTTTTTCCAATATCTGAAACATCATTTACGTGTGAATTTTACCACCCAAGAGTACTCCCGATTTCTTACCTTAAATTGGTTCATTGGGTTGTCATTGAGAAATCCTTAATTTATCACATTCGAACGACGCCCGGAACTCCCCCTTCATGAGGGGGGAGCAGCTAAATTATGATTTTTTTTCGGCTTTCCCGTTGAATTTACGAATTTCTACAGTAATTAGCGTTCAAAGTTGAGCTAAGTGCCTTCAAATTTTCCAAGTTTCTTCCATGAAATTAAGTTAAATACGAGCTATAATATAAATTGAGGCTGTAAATTATAACAATAAAAATTAATGTTTATTTAAAAAGGTCAGGATTTATTTTAAAGTAAATAGACCAGGATTTATGTCTATATTTTATTTAATCAAGTCGTCGTATCTTCTGCGTTGTATAATGGTCTGTACATGATTCATCTGAAGTTGTCGGTTGATTATGTATATATCCGCTGTTCATTTCTGTTCTCTCAGTATCTACAGTTCCATTACTACTATCACCATCACCACCATCATCATTATTAAAATGTTGAGGTTCAATTCGAATTGGTTCGTCAGTCAAACGAGTTCTCCTCTTCAACATTAATATTAGTATACCATTCTCGACAACTTCCGCAGATTATTGAGCAGTAAAGTCCAGCTTTCCGACAACTGCAAGCTTTTTAACAGCCGTTTGTGTATTTGCAGGAAATTTAGAGTAAGAGCTCTTGTGGAGCAGATATATTTGATGTTGTTACAGGGGTCAAACCCTGAGGACTGGTTTTTCCAACCCCATTTCAATGGATTTTTGTAGTTACCACACCATTCTTGAACCTGGTGATAGGTTCGCGAGCAATGTTGCTACGCTATTGCTTCAGTTGGCGGCAGTGATTTTGAAAAAAATTCTGATATGTCATCATTAAGTGAAATGTTTTCGGATGTCACTCCATAGGCAGCTTTCACTAAAGATATTCATGCTGCAGAGATTACGACTGGTGAAGCTTTTGGATTCTTAAGAATTTTAACATTTTCTTGCAATTACGGATTTTTTCAAACGTTTAATAAATTTTTGTTTCCCTTTTTTAAAAAAGGCTGAGGTCATATCGTAATCGCTGAAGCAGTGAAGGAACAATGGTAATGGTAATGATGGGGGAGGCTGACGCCTGGCAAGTAAGCCACAGACGGGCTCTTTTTACCAATCCCCAGTTGTCCCCTCAACCATGTACTTCTCTTGCTTCCTCGTCGAATCTTTCCAATTTTCTAATAAAAGTCAGGATGTCATTAAATACGAGGGAGCTCATCTCCTCCCTTAGGAGCGCCTCAGAACTGAAGGCACCCAAACGGCTTCACACTGTCCCAGGAAGTGGTAAGATGTTTCTTCACCACTCCCGCATCCTGGACATGTAGGGTCTTCCTCTCAATACCTATCAATGATAGATGCCTCCTAAGTCTGCAGTGACCCTCAGAATTCTGATTAAAAGATTCAGTGTCTTCCGACTCCGGCCCAGTCACCAGGCCTTCAGCTCTACCTGAACACTGCCAGCTCCCAGAATTCCGCATTCTTATATATGCCGCCATAGCCTGCCTTTTTATCCACGAGAGAAGCGTTGGCAGGCCTAGCAGAACCTCCAGTGTAGCTGTTGGTGTCGTCCTCATTGCGGCAGTAATCTCTAGGCAGGCTAGTCTTTAGACTTTTGCCAGCTTCGGGACGTGGTCGCTCTCTCCACGCTTTTCCATCAGATCACAGATCCGTACTGGAGCCTCGGTCTGATGACTGCCGTGTACAAACGAATGTAGGATCTGTAGGTTGAAACTTCAGTTCCTACCTACCGCTCGGCGCAATTGTTAGAAGGTTGTCGTCGACTTTTTGATGACGTTGAAGGAACAATATATGTTCTGCAATTGTTGAATGTTTGAAACTATTAGGTGAATGCATTTTTTCTTGAACTTTACCTTTACCAGGTTTCATAAAATAAATATTAGATACTGATTTAGCCCGAGGTGTCAAAAACACTAATAAATCCACATCTTCACCAACTGCAATAACATAATCATAATTGTGTCATAATTCAATTGCGGTATTTATAATTAAAAGTTTTGTAGAAATATGCATCTGTCGATAAAATCGTATAGGACCTTTTTTTGTAGATAATTTTATAAGCTTTAATTCTGTTCATAACCATTTTTGTCGTAAATTTAATGGGAAGCGGAAAATCGCGATAAACCATATTCTTGTGACTTTCCCTCCTGGAGGGTAGGTTCCGGCCCTCGCTCGAGTGGGATAAATTAAGGACATCTCATTGACAATCAAATGAACCAAATTACATTAAGGAACCTTTTGTTTAAATTATTTCTGCTCCAAAATACCAGGCGCCTAGTCCATATATACTTTTAAACAATCAGGATGATTTGTTATTAAAAATGTGTTTTTTTTTGTTGTTAATTTGTTATAGTTCCTACATACATTTTTTACAGTAAAAACGGAAACGCGACAACTTACATAAACATTGAATTGGCCCATCCGCGTCACGATAATATGAAATACGATGTGCACCAATTAAAAAATTAGCAACACTTCCGTCCGTTGCAATTCAACAATACCTCACTGTTTCGGTCCGAGTTCATTCCCTTTTATTTTCTAAGATATGGGGCAAAGTATATGTCGGTTGTATTCGTTTTCGTGATATGTAGGGGCCATATTCTGATACACACCACCTGTCAGAACCGTTAAAGCCCGCGACAGCCTTGGGTCTTTTCGGTCGCCGAGGGGAGGGGGTACGGCAACCATTAGTGACGTAGGAGCAGCTGCAGTCTTTTTCTACGGTACAGTGCGCTATACACCGACACATGCATATGCATACAAGACCCTATATGAATAAGGATGTTCTGAATATAAAAAATTAAGTAGATGTCGTTGATGGATACAAGTTGTAACAGCGAGGCAGTGTTGAAGGGAATTTGGAATATTTATATACTTAATATAAAAACTTATGGGATGATTATTGATAAAATTATTTCAGGATTTTTTTTTAAGAAAAACGGTTGGTTTATTTAAAAAGCATTTTATGCATTGTTTTCAAGGTTATTTTCATTAAAGTATTCTGATTATTTAGATTTTTCTACGATTGTTAGAATTAATTTTCCTTAGTTATTTTTAAAAACGAATTAATGCTACTGTTCATAACTTTCTAGAAAAAATCTACAATTATCCGTAATCAGCATATTATGGTGAATGATGTTCTTCCACTAATTTTCCAATATAATCTGCATTTCGTTAGGGAGTTATATTATTATTTTTGTGTCTCTTATTAAATGTCCTAAAACATCCTCCGACTAATTCTTGACGTAAAGTCACAAGCGCAGAGGTTTATTTTTCCATTAATATACTGGGTAACTAACTATATTTTTTAGATAACGAAGAATTATTCATGTGGTACCCCAAACAGGGTTGATTGAATTCGTCCAAGTGGACAAAATTGGACGATTTTGTCCAATTATGTCCGTCCGGACAAAATCTGTAGTTATGGACAAAATTGGACAAAACTGGACAAAATCAACAAACGGAACAAAAAACTTTAAAAAACAACTATAATCATCAAAATAACAAATTAACATTCAGTATCAGCAGATTTATTCAGTTATTGTATTTAAATTCATGTAGATATATTAAATATTCTAAATTATTCAAAAAACAAAAAAAGAAAAACCTAAAAACGAAAATACACTATTCTATATAGTATTTTTTTAAATACATATAACAACAGTAAAAAATTATAGGTATATATTTATAATTTATACCTATACATATTATAAACAAAGAAACTAAAATGTCAAAAAAAAAATAATATTCTGTATAAGACGATACTATTAGGTACTAACAATATGACAAGTAAAAAAATATGTTAATATTCATTTTCAGATACAGGCTCCTGCTGCTCCTTTACGTTCATGTTGAGCATTTTATATGCCATAACCAACTTCGAAGCTTTTTCTAAACCTAATCTATTTCTTAATTTGCTTTGAATATAGCTAAAGTTAGAAAAAAATTCGTTCAATACTCGCAGATGAAGCTATGCATCTGAATAAATGCAGAGCAAATTCGCAGAACTTTTTGTTAGGAACATTTTTTGAAACTGCTTTCCACCATTCAGTTGGGGTAAGCGTATCTATCACAGTTTTACTAAAGAATGTTTCGGGAAAAGGTTGAGATTTAAGATTAAATTGTAGTACTAAAGGTAAAAAATTTTCATCTACAACTTCACGAATCCATTTCCTCCCAGTTTCTTGTAAATTAAAATCTAAATTATTCAATTCGTCTATATATTTTGGGTTAAGCATAAATGCAATAATGTGTGGTGGAGTAATGCAATCATCGAACCTTTTATTTATTACAGTTTCGTATGGATTCAATATTTCATTTTCAAAAGAAAGTTTTTTTAAAGCAAGGAATTCAAATAATGCATCAGATATATTAGAACTTTCTGATTGTACTCTATCCAAAGAACAACTTACAGGCTTTAATTGTTTGAATAAATGCTTAACTTCTTTCATTAAACCTACGTTTTCTACGATATTAGTAATATTTGGTAGTACATCATCTTCATGATTTTCCACAATTTTCAAGTAATATTCTCGATTCAATAAAAATATTTCTAGACAGTCTAGCAGGCTATTCCAGCGCGTTTCCCCAGGAAGCTGTGAAATTTTCGAACCCTCTAGTTTTGCTAAATGGCTTTTAGCAACATGGTGATTACGAAAGAATTTACTAACTTCTGTAATTTGTTTTAGAATTGTGTTAATACTCTTAGTTTTGCAGATATCTTGACCAAGTAAATTTAAATAATGAGCTGCACAACCATAAGCTATAAAATAAAATTCATTGTCTTTACTATCATTTGCGTTACATAAAGTACAATATATACATTTCCTAAGTTCAATTTGATTTTGTCCAATATTTTCCGATTTTGTCCAATATTGTCCTGTCCTGGACAAAATAAAAAAAAGTGGCCAAATTCACAACCCTGACCCCAAATTGTGAAAGAAAGACAAAATATGACTTTTTAACTTTTTAAATTTAATTTTAAAAAAAATTTTTTTTTAAGGGGGGGGGAAAACACGTTTTAATTCGGCGTTCTTTAGTTTGTATGATAATTTTTTCCACTGACACCGAACTAAATTGTTTTTGGTTAATTTTTTTAAGTGTAAGACAATACTGGTGAAATTTTTAACACCACAATTTGTAAATTGACGCTTAATTTATGCGTATAATATCTTTTCAAATAATTTAGTTAATATAATCGTTTTTTTCCCTGTGCTCTTCAGATATATCGCGATATCTTAATTATCAAGATCTATATATCATAATATATATCGCTTAATATATGTCCTCGAAACCCTGGAAATAATACATACAAAGGAGATAGTGTAAAGTTTTGTGGTCACCGGTGTATCCCATGATAATATATAAAACAAAAAATTCTTTCTAGATATCAGTGGTAAGTCTCGAATTCAGAACTCCCTATCCCACCAAAAAAAGTCATGTAAAGAACTAAATAGATACCATGATTTTTATGAAAAATAATATATAATACATCACGACTTTCCATCGAGATTTCCATAAGTTCTTTACACTATCCATCAGGTTGTTCAGTTTGGTGGTAACCCTGTTAATATATTACTGTTCTCATCAATAATCTTAATTATTTGTAAAGTAGTTTGTGAATCATAAGTTCGTGATTCGTGCTAGTGAAATTAAAACTATTTTTTCGTGATGATGATAAAAAAAGTTGCGTAAATGTTCAATGATTTACGATATAAATGTATTTATAATAATTATATACCTACCCAAACTCATAAGTTACATTTACTCTTCAATAATGTCAAGGAATATATATCTTTTAAAGGTTATTTTTTCTCGTACAAATTAACTGCTGCTTTTTGATCCATCGAATGAAAACCTACATAGATTTCGTTCCTTGATGAAAAACCATTAATTACATAAATAATTAAAGCATATAGTGACTTTACATGCGTGTGTTTATTTTGCTTTAATTGAATGCATTCACTAATATAAACTCTCACATACCAACGTTTTTTGTTTTGCTGTGGCTGTGATATGGTTACAATCTCATTCCGTCACCTTCGCAGAACTTTTACTTTAAATATGCGAAACTTTAAATATTGTGTTGTGTTAAGTCGCATATAGTTAATTCTTTTATATCATCCAATTAAATTCAAAATAGATCGATGTTGAGAGATAATTTGCAGTTGATTCTATTAATTAAATATTTGTACTTACATGATTCTGAAAGATGTAGCATATTATTTATAGAAGAACTGGGGAGTCACAAAAACACTATAGTATGTTTTATTTAAGGAAAAAAAATAAATTGTCAAGGACATCGATAATTATCTATTGTAAATATACCCTCCTTTCCCACATTATTGTATATGGAAAAAAATTGATCCAAAATAGTCCTCACCAGTATTCGTCCATCCATTTTTCCAAACCATTCAGATATATCGCAAACGGCGCTAGATAGAGTTAAAACTACAAATGGATATAATTATGTGGAGTGTTAAATTTCTAAAGAAAAGATGGAGAAAACTCTCTCCACAAAGTCGCCCATTACAATAGCAGTGGGTCCAAAAGCGCGATTTAAGAAAACAAACGACTTGTTAAACTTGAGGCGGATGCGCCGGTCTTTTGTGTATGAAATAACGGCATTGAAAAAAAAAAGTTCATAAGTAAATCATACGAAAGAGGGATCTAAAACTTTACTACTTCATGATTTTGTAGTGTTTGCTCTACACATATTTTTTTTTTTGCAAAAATGATTTGCTTCTTTCAAAATCGCTGTGTATACTGAGGAAAAAAATTACCTTGCTTTTTCAATTTCATTCTGTATTTTCTTTTTGTGTTCTTGTTAGAACAAAGAAGGTTTAGTACCATATCCTAAAAAAAAAAAACAACTGCAACCACAGACACGTGTTTCCGAGTTATTGCTCCTCATGAGCGTATCGTAGCTAAGGAATTGGATATAGAATGTGATAGATCAGGAACAACAACCTACATAAGGCTGGAAAGTACAGTACAGTACAGGGGATATGAAAATGTATATTTTAAATTCATTTACCCATAATATAATATCTAAGAAACACAGATAACCATTGTTACTTTCAATAATTTAGCTGAAACTAATGTGTAAGTACTGTACTCCTTGATTTTATCCAAATATGTATAATAAATTATAATTATAGGACTCGTTTCAATTGTCATGAGGTTCAGTGAGCACATATACGCTGAATTAGGGCAAATTATAGTGGACATTACATTACAATGAAGACTGTTAAAGTAGCAGTTTTCTTTGTTATAATTTATAGTGACCAACCCATTATTTATCGTTGTACAGCCTGATCACGTTATTCTGTTCACAGAAAAAGCGCCGTTGTTTGTAAAAGATAATAAATTGTAAAATAGGTTGACGAACTAATAATTTTTTAAATATATGAAAGAAATTTGCTTTTTAATGTTTCAAAAAATATTTTATTAGAAACTCTACACGTGTTTCGGCTTTTTAGGCCTTTGTCAAGAGTACAAGGAATACTGAACAGTAAAATTTGTGTCCATTGCTTATATAACCACATCTGGTACCTACTATAAAACTATTGTAAAATATGTTTTTATAAGCTGAATATTACTTTATTTTTTTAAATCTAAATTATTGCAACTTCAGACCGATTAATACTTTGCCAGCTATAGAAAAAATCATAGAAATAGCAGTACATATACAACTCTCTGAGCATTTTAATAAGAATAATTTATTAATCAGTAATCAGTCTGGTTTTAGAGAGAATCACTCGTGTGAGTCAGCACTACAATTGACTATATCTAATTGGATCAACCAGATTGATAATGATCGATATATCATAGCAGTATTTTTAGACTTCAAAAGAGCTTTCGAAACTATCGATAGGCCGACTCTTTTAAAAAAATTAAAGTACTATGGTATAGATGGCATAGTATTAAACTGGTTTGAGGACTACCTAAGTGACCGATATCATATTACAAAAATTAACAATGTGTTTTCTAATCCCCGTCTAAATAAATTTGGGGTGCCACAAGGTAGTGTCCTCGGGCCTCTATTATTTATAATTTATTTAAACGATATTGTTAAATTTACGTCTTGTGACTTTTTAAATCTATTTGCAGACGATACTTTAATTGCTGTAGTTGATAATAATTTAGATGATGCTGTAATGAGGATGATTAATGAACTGGCCAGAATTGAAGAGTATTTAGCGATAAATAAACTTAAACTAAATGTTAACAAAACAAAGGCAATGATATTGACTACAAAATTTAAATATAGTAACATTAACGTAAATAACATAAATATACTGCTAGAAAATAATAAGTTAGAACTAGTTAAAGAATTTAAATATCTCGGAGTAATTATCGATAATACTCTAACATTTAAAAATCATTTCTTATATATACAAAAGAAAATAACAAAAAAAACTATACTTCTTTTCAAGAATATCTAATCATCTCTCTTTTTCTACAAATATTACTGTGTATAAGACTATTATTCAACCGCACTTCGATTATTGTGCAAGTATTTTATACCTTTTAGACAACAATTCAATGAACGCTTTACAAAAATTACAAAATCGTGGTATGAGGATAATTCTGAAATGCAGTAGATACACTCCAACTGGTTTAATGCTAGATGTTCTTCAATGGATGACAGTTTCCACTAGACTAGTTTATTTTTCGATGATATTTATTTACAAAATAAATCACAACTTACTACCAGCTTATCTAAACGGATTTATAACAATAAATAGAGAAATCCATAATTACCAAACAAGAAACAATAACAATTTTCACGTACAGAGAACAAATTTCAAGAAATCGATGAATTCCCTATTTCACAAAGGTCTTAAACAATTTAATGAGTTACCGGTAGAGATAAAAACAGCTCAAACACTAACAATCTTTAAAAGAAAACTGTCCCATTTTTTATTAAATAAGGTAGATTAAGCGCATAACATTTAATGTATAGAAACTATTTCCAACTTCTATAACATTATTTTTTTTTCCACTTCATACTTTTTACTTCTTATGATGGTATGGGTGTGATAGAATTTGTGTACTTACATTTATGTACCTACTATGTAGACCCTATATTTGTATTATGACTATGATACTAGGACTGTGTATATATGTATATATGTATGTGTGTATACACATTTAGTAAATCAAATCAAATCTTGTTATGGATTTACATATATTTATGTATATGTATATCTAACAACTATATTCTATTATGTAATTTGACATTATTATATATTGTGTATATTAGGCCAGACCTATTTAATAAATTTCATTTCATTTCATTTCATTTCATTATTTAAAATATGGTGGCCGGTAAAAATTTGTTGTTCATTCGTTAAGTTTTTGTTATTTTTAACAGCTTTACTTATTTCTAATTGTTCTAATAGATCAAGTTTCTTCCTTTCTTTTCTGAATGGAGTAATTTGACATTATTTAAATCTATAAAATGACTGTTTTCTATACAATGTGTTGACATGCCCGTACTATATACATTGTTTACAATAGATTTCCTGTGTTCATTGAATCGCTTTTTTTACCTTTCGTCCAGTTTGTCCAATGTATATAGCATCACAGTCACTACATTTTAACTCATATACTCCTGTTTTTTGTAGTTTTTCAGTTTTATCTTTATTATTAATTAACATTTTACCTAAATTATTTTTATTTATTGAAATTATTCTACATCCTAGTTTATTCAGTTTATTACTAACTCTATTGCTGATCTTAGGTCTATAATTAATATATTTATATCTCTTATTGCATTCCTGAGAAGAAGCGGCATAAAACTCTTTACGTAAAGTTTTCTTTTGTTTGTTTTTTATTAGTTTATCTATTAGGTTTTCTTTATAGCCATTGTTTTTCGCAATTTGTTTGATTACGTTAACTTCTTTTTTTAAAATTCTCTTCGCTTAGTGGAAATATTAATAGACGATGTATGTAGCTGTGGAATGGTGCCATTTTTATTTGCAATGATTGTTTAGATTTACTATGAATTATTGTATCTGTGCAAGTAGGTTTACGATAAATGTCACTCTATTATTGATATTTTTTACATTAATGTCTAAAAAGTTTAAACCCTCGTCATTTTCCATTTCTAATGTGAATTGAATTTTCTGATTAAGTGAATTTAGTGAATTTTTGAATACTTATTAAAATATTTTTTTCCTAGGGTCAACTTAACGTAAATTATTTTTGAAAATTGCAAATGCAACTTGACATTTTGTTCTGCTGTACATACTACACTTTATGTCCTATACAAATAAGTTTATATTCCTTCGTTAAAAATACTTTTATCATGATAAACTTGGTCATGATCAATGAAAATTTAAAACGCACTGTCGGACAATCCAAACAGGGGGGGGGAAGAAAAAAAAAAAAAAAAAAAAAAAAAAAAAAAAAAAAAAAAAAAAAAAAAAAAAAGGGCAAGCGGGGGGGGTTGTGGGGAAAAAACACAACACGAGGAGAAAAAAAAAAAAAGAAAAGGAAGAAAAAAAAAAAAAAAAAAAAAAAAAAAAAAAAAAAAAAAAAAAAAAAAAAAAAAAAATTTTTTGAAAAAAAAAAAAATGGCCCCAGAACACGACATGAAGACACTAATTGAAGTACTGTGTACTGTAAAACAAACCAGTATTATGGTAGTTGTGGGGGTTTTCCCCCCCTGGCCCCCCCACTCCCAAAAAAAAAAAAAGGGGGGGGGGGGAAAAACCCCCAAAAACGGGGGCCCGGGGGCGGAAAATTTTTTTTTTTTGGGGAATAGGGCAAAAAACCTTTTTTGTTTTTTTTTTTTTGGACCCCCAATAAATCTATCTTGTGACATTCCATAGTATTTAATAGATTTGTCCGTAGAACAGTTTCCAACCGTTGGAAACTGTCAGAAGCATGCGCATATTGTTGTAGAGATGTGCCTGTTCAATCAAAACGTTTTATAATGCAGAACTCTCGTAATAATCGCATCTCTATAGTCCTGAAACTATCACAAATCGTCTCTACGAACAAAGCTGATATGTTTGTTCCAACAGACAATCGAGAACGGTTCCGAATTTGATATTCCGATTTGATTGGTGCATGTGATGGAATACAGTTCAATCTGACCAATAACATTTGTAATTCAAATTCGGAACTATCAGTTGGAATAGGCCTAATAATTCATCTGCAAGTATGCGGCAAAGAAAGCAATAATTATAAAAAAGCACGTGCAGCTTGTTCGAGCGTCTTTATTAAAATAATTGGATAAATTGCTAAAACAGTTGCATCAATACTTAATTAATAGACATTCACTGTAGGCATTTATTAATTGATATAAAATGTACAAAACGGGCATACTATTTATCTAGGAAATGTGATTATAATGTTAAACTACAATTGTTATGGTTAGAGTTAATATTGCGTATAATATACGGGAAACGATATTTTTTACTTTAGTAGCATTCTTCAGTTTATAAATAACAAGTCTATCAAGAGTCCGTTTTTTGACCTTATAAAGGCATTTTTCAAATATAAAATATCTGTGAAGTTATTTGCAACACACAGTGTTAGATGTTTCAAAATAAACTAGATAAAATCGATGAAATTATATAAAATAGCAACAGTATTTGTTATCAACAAAAAAATAATTATTATAGATCCATCTCCGTCTGTAATACCCCACTAGTTTCAAATTAAAAAGAAACGATATTGTCCTGTAAATTATTTATGTATTACACCGACGAGGGCTTTTTGGATTTGTTTATTATTTATGGAGAATGTGATAAAGTAATATCAAGAACTTGTAGTACATTTGCTACTCGATATCCACAAAAACGGAAACCGTCACCAAACACTGTAAAACGCATACAGGATAATTTTAAAAACTATGGCTCTGTCAAGGCAAGAATTCAAAAGCTGAAGACTATTGTTGATGACAAAAACGTAGAAATAGCAATTCTGGGATATTTTCATGCATTTCCAGTGATGTCATGCTCTGGAATCGGGACTATGCAAGGATTCAGTTCACAGAATCTTAATTAAACATAAATTTCATCCATTTTTGTTCCAAATGGTTCAACGATTAAAAGAAACAGATTTCCTAAAGAGAGAAAATTTTTGTGATTTTATTCTAATAAGATCTAAGCGACGATTCTTATTTGGGAAATATATGGTCAGATGGAGCTAAATTTACCAAACATTGACTTTTTAATCGACACAATTCGCATTATTGGAGTGACTCGAATCCTCATGTGTTCAGAGAGCGAAATTTTCAAGAAAGTTGGCAGTTTAATGTTTACAATGCCATAAGAAACGATAGAGTGGTGGCATTAAAATTTTATCAGGAAAATTTAAACGGTAAGTTATAAAGATTTCTTCTTTTGCTAATATGTATAGTTAATTTTTTGTTTTCGTTTTTTTTTTTTTTTAGGTGAAAGATATCTAAATATTTTACAAAATTTGAATAATAATTTAGAAAATTTACCTCTCGCCGAACATAGAAACATTTTTTACACGACGGTGCTTCCCCACATAACGCGTATTTGACAAATAATTTTTTACAATAAACTTTTTACGATCAATGGATTGCTAATAATGGACCTTTCCTATGGCCTCTTCGCTCACCCGATTTATCAATTTTAAATTATTTTATTTGGGGAACTATTAAAAATAAAGTTTATGAGAGCCCATTAACAACTATTGAAGATTGTATGCAGAGAGTAAGAAATGCATTTCAAAACTTATCACAGGATTCAATTAGAAAAACTACTCATGAAGAACTAATCCGAAGGTGCGAAAAATGTGTGGAGGTTAGAGGGCGGAATTTTGAACAATTTTTAAATTAAAATGGAATCATGTTTTTAGTTGATTTTATCTTAGCTATTTAAGTTTATGCAAAGTGTCCTCTCAATCCAATTAATAGGCGTGTTACAGTGTTTAGTGTTATTTTCGGTTTTTGTAGATATCTAGTAACAAATGTACTACAAATTCTTGATATTACTTTATCATATCTCCATAAATAATAAACAAAATCAAAAAGTCTTCGTGGGTGTAATTTTAACGCGGTAGCATCTTTTGACATAAGAGAATGACTGACATTACTGATTGTTTCTAATCATGGCTAACTTGATAAAATTTTTACTAAAAATTCTTGAATTTCTAAGAAAATTGCAAATATTTCAAAAAGTTGTAATTTAAACACCCACACTGCTGATATCAGAAAAAAAGAATTTAATTATACATAACTTGATGTAAAAAATACAGGGTGTTCCACTTGACTTAAGCAAGTTTTCGCGGTTTGAAATTTACAAAATGTATGGTCAAAAATGGAACACTTGGTATACTGCTATTGAATTTCTTTAAACTGTAAAGCGTAGCTCACTTAATGATCTTTCTACATGCCAAAAAACAAGTGAGTATTTCTTACGCGAAGAAAGTTATAATGGTTATTGTAAACCATTACATCTGTCAAAATGTTTTTAAAATGTTAAATATCTCTGAAACGGCTGGGTTTAGGCATAGGGTATTCTACATGTTTTTTACTCAGAATTTTATGCTCTTTTCGAAAACCCTAAAATATATAGGGTGTTCCATTTAAAATAAGCAAGTTGGTATCCTTCCTGTAAAACCGGAAGCGCCAGATGCTTGTAATTAGTTGGTTTATAGTTGGATTGGCTACACAGCCGTTAGTAGCTCCCTAAATTTTCTAAATTTTCTGGTGCGTACTTTTCCCTATATCGATCGATGCAGTTCCTGGTGAGACACCCTGTACTCTTGTATTTTAACTTTTTTATTCAATCGGATTCAGATGAAAAGAACGACAGGAATATCCGAGGCGATATCTAATACTAACAACTTTGATGTTTGAGTTTGCTCACATATTCCACGTATATATCCAGAAAATAATGGAAAACTGGATTTATGGGTTTTTAATTATGGTTTTTAATTCAAGATGGCTATATTTTAACGATAAATTGGAGTGTAGACACAAGTTTAGGTACGAGAAGAGATTTTTCTAAAATTGGCGCATTTAAATACGTTTGGTCTAATGTAACAAAAAATAAGTCACTTAATAGATCGTGTCAATGAGTCCAGACACGCTTAAGCGTTGTGCACTGGCAACAAATTAAACATCTGCACATAGGGAAAATTAAAATTAAAGCAGGAAAACAATCTCCATGCGCTATGTTAGGCAGCGTGCCATATTAAACAACTTAAATGAACCCATCCGGGATATGAACGTTTGCTGGGTCACTTATATAATCAATTTTTTTTTAACAAACATAAATAAATTTACATGGTTTAACGCGGCAACACCCCCACGTCAGCAAATTTCATCTATCTGCTAGTTTATGGTTGAGTTTACTGACTTAATCTGATTGCGGTGTAGGTTTTTCCTGATATCTTATTAAATAGTACTGCAATTTATTTTTTTAAACTGTTTCTAGGTACGTTCAATATTTTGTGTGAAACTAGTACCTACTAATAACTCTAATAATTATTTTGCAGATATTTACGAAACGTTAGCAAATAACATTCAATCTAAAAACAATAACAAGAAACCAATAAACAATTTCTAGTGTAAAATTTAATGTTTTTGTTGGCAACTAATAATAATAATAATAATAAAATTTAAGAAACAAAAACGTCAGGGCTTGATTAAATCAGTAACGCGTTGTTGAAGAGATATTTATTTATTTATTTATTTCATACAAATCCAACAGGCAACGCCCAATTACAGGATAGGGAACAGTATCTAATAAAATATTATACAATACATTACACAAAAAATTTTACAATAATTCAATCACATATACATATACACATATGCATGCATATATACACGCATACATACATATATACATACATACATACATACATATTTACAACAGCACAAATATACACACACGTGTATATACACTCAGATATAAACAAATTAATCTATCAACGATGGTCTACATTATTTATTTAAAGAGAAAAATTAAACTTATAACAAGAAACAGATGAGTATGTTAACTTAAGAAAATTCTCTTAATTTCAGATACGTTACAACAGAATATATCAATTCTGTCCTCCAGATTACTATAGTTTACTGTCATTTGATAAAGTGGTGCAGCTATTAGTATATTGGTACGGGGAGTAGGGATAGAAAGAATATTATTATATCGAGATGACACTCTAGGGACACGATATGTGATTTGATTCAATAGGGCTGTACAGTCCAACTTATTATTAATTAATTTAAAAAGAAACACAACCGACTGCATATTTCTCCTTGTCTCAAGATGTGTTAAATGAAAACGACTTAACAGCGTTTCCTGGGAAATACCTCTGGGAGGATATTCACCATCAAGGGTATATATAGCTGACTTTAAAAAAGCGTCTCTGAATTTTTTCTAAAGATGTTTTATGTACATTGTAGTTAGGACTCCAGACTATCGATGCATACTCTAAGCGAGATCTTACAAGAGACACATAGAGTAAGCGGAGTGTATGTGCATTGGTGAAGCCTTTAAGATTGCGTATAATAAATCCTAGTCGTTTAAATGCTGTTAAAGTGATTGCCTCAATGTGAGGATTAAACGTGAGTTTTCTGTCAAAGATGACCCCAAGATCTTTAATAGTATTGGGCCGTTGTAATAGAATATCGTTTAAGTTATATGCAAACATTTCAGGATTAGATGTTCTACTGAAAGTCATGACATTGCATTTAGTGGCATTTAATGGTAAACTGTTCCTGTTACACCAAGATTCAACCAAATCTAATGCATTCTGGAGACGTTCGCAGTCTGCAATAGATGTTATTTCGACATACAACTTCAAATCGTCTGCATACATTAAACAATGTACATTCAGGCCAGATATGATATCATTTATAAACATATTGAATAAAAAGCGGCCCGAGTATCGAACCTTGCGGAACCCCCAGACCTCTGAAGGAATCTAAAAGACTTAAAACCACGATATTGAACAAACTGATGCCTATCATGTAAATAATCAGTAAACAATTTCATTAAATCTGGGGACATACCAAATAGACTCATTTTTCTCAATAAAATCCCATCATGGTCTAATTTGTCAAATGCCTTCGAGAAGTCGGTGTATATGACATCTACTTGGCTCTGTCTATCAAGTTTTTCACAGATAAACTGGGTTTTACATACAAGATTTGTAACTGTGGACCGTCCTCTCATGAAACCGTGTTGTTCGTTAGAGAGCATCGCTGACACATGACTGTACATTGCAGAATGAAGCAAGATCTCAAGTATTTTGCTGAAGTTGCAAACTAACGTTATTGGCCTGTAGTTAGTAAGATCATTTTTATCTCCTTTCTTATAAATTGGACAAACGCGAGATAATTTCCATAACTCAGGAAAACATGAGGTTTTCAATATGAGATTGAATATGATTGTCAGTGCTTTAACAAAAACCGATGAGCAATCGGTAGATATGTCCATTATATCAAGAAATTTGTCACCTACTTAATAAATCAAGTGTATTCAACACTGGTACTATCTAACGTCAAAACAGCTGTTACTAAACCAATCTTCAGCAATAGTGACAGCTGAAAATATCAAACTACAGATCCATATCGCTGCTTTCCGCGGTTTTGTAATGCTTAGAACAGAAATTAAATAATTCACGATATGAAATTTGGATTTCGTGAAAATAAATCTACTCAAGATGCGATATCTGCATTAATTTTTCTCCACAACCTGCTTCATAATAAAATTGACTGCTCACCACTTCTTGAACTCCTTAATTTTAGAGTGCCAACTTTCAATTCCAGACAAAATATCACTTTTTACACACCTATAATGCAAGAACCAATGTCATTAAAACGTCGCCTATTTACGTTATGTCACATAATTTTAACTCTGTATCTGATCTGTGTGATATTAATCTCTGTTCAGTTCTATCCTTAAAAGAAACCATTAATAGACACTTTCATCCATAGCTTAACTGTCCCACCGTTATTGTTATGTTACCTACTTTATTGAATACTAAACTAATTATGTTTATAACTCGATCTAAACTGCTGTCATTATTATATTATTGTCACCCTCCAGTGCTATATTATTATAGTTATATGTATTACTTTGTTTCTACTATGTATCCTCATGATATAAATTTTACTTTCTTATTGTATTTCATACATTTTGTCCTGTAAGTGAATTTTCTGTTGGGCAAATAAATATTATTATTATTATTATTATTATTATTAATGTTAAAGGTTCCTGTATAATGCAATTGGTGACATCTGTATTTTTGCGAATCTAGCAAGAGCTTTTGACACCTGTAAGTCATAAGCCTTTGTTAGAAAATTTGGAAAACTTTTGTATCCGTGGAAATGTATTAGTTATTGCGAAGCTACTTAACAAACCGAAATAAATTGATTATGATCAATGATGTGACAAGTGAGGAAAGAACTGTGACTTATGGTGTACCACAAAGCACAGTTCTAGGGCCTATTCTGTACCACGTATATTAATAATTTACTTACTTTATCTACAAAAGTTGCTATGTATTTCTATGCAGATATAATCTTTTTCCAAGGTAATAACTGGGAGGAAATTATGTCAAAAACATGTGTCATTAAGTTTTATAATAAAGTAGTTAACTAACTGGAAATTAGATAATTAATTTTCCAACAAAGCGTTGTCGGACCCATCTTCATAGGAACTTTTTATTAGTTTTGCACCGCGTACCTGCTATCCGGCCATAACCGATGAGTTTGGCCGGTTATTGACGGTACCCGGCCGGGTATAACTGAAAGAAAAGTCACAACGCTTTTTTTGTGTGATAGAGACTTCCAGCTTCTGAAAATAATCGTTCGCTGAAAATTGTCGTGGCAGATGCTGATAAATATTTTTCTTATCTGAGAAGCTAATCTTGGGAAATTATTCTCATGAGTTCTCCACCATACATTGGTGACGAATTACGATCAATTATATTTATTTTTAAATATTCCTGAATTTCTTCCTCTTCGTTAGTAGGGTCACAAGAATAAGTCTACCACAAGAATAAGTAACAGTACTTATTCTTGTGTAACACGAATAAGTAACAATCTTTTCTTGTGGTAGGGTACCTATGCAGTTTGCGAAGCAAAAAACTGTTATATGTTTTTTTTTTTTTGACAAAACAGTTAAAGAAATATCTTCTGCATGTGTTCATGTTTAGCTACGTTGTATATTCTCCGGTTTTCAGTTAAATTAATAATAAATTAAAACCGTTTTAAAGGATGACGAACTTGAACTAGATACATGATCTATATGAGGAGGTAGGGGATTCCTTGGTCCTGGGTCAATGCACGCACGACTTGCGTCTTGATAGAGCACATAGCAATTTTTCGCGAAACTATTAAAAAACGACATATAACCCGACCGGGTGCCCGGCGAATTGCAATTGCGTGGTAACCGGTCCTTCATATTTCAAAACAAAACTATTCCCTACTTCTACCTTGATGTAAGAAATATTCTCTTGAATTTGTGGCGTGCATTTTTGGAACACCCTGTATATGCAAACACAGGACATATTTTTTTTTACTCATATGTTTTTTCTTCATAGTTCAAGATTCGTCTACATATACAACATTTTTTGCTAATGCATATTGAGAGGCGAGAAGCAAAGCAAGATAAAGATTATAAAGAAAATGTAACAGGGAAATAAACTAATAACTATAATAAATATTCAAAATGTTATAATAACAATAAAATATTACCACCAAACAAATTAGTGTTTTTATTGATATTGTATAGTAGTTATCTGCCTGCTATTAGCATTGGCCATAAACACAGTGGGTGATTCAAATAGGCCCGTACTGAATAAATAAAATTTCAAAGAAACCATCGTTCTTTTTTTTTCTTTCTAAAATAGGATGTTCGTAATTTTCCATATAGTTGATAATGGTTTTTTTTGTTAAAAAAATCTTTGTTTGCCAATATGTTCACACTCAATAAGGTTGAACAAACACTGTTTATAATTCTTTGGGCATCTGTAGATAAATGTCTTTTATTATTGCTTTGATTTTGCACTGCGGCAATACACTTGATTCACTCCACGGACGCTATATTTTGTCAATAACTAAAAGATCCTTCAATGTTCGCAAACGAAATCAAAATGACCAATGTTTGTTAGGTACCAGGGCTATTTATTCTAAATTATTTTCGCATTTACCCAAAAATACCTGCCCATAAGCCTTAACATTTTTAGAAAATTGTAAGTACGGTCCTTACCCGAACAGTAGACCCATTTGCTCGATAATCCCTTCTTAACAACAGAATTTTATTGCAGCTATTTACGGGGAGACAATAAGCCACTTTACTATATCTATGAATACACTATACAACTATGCAATGAATGAACATATTTTATTTGGAATGTAATTTTATTGAAATATCTAGTACATGTTATTTTTTAACTACACAATTTTTTGTTCCAGGCTTTATTTCGTGTTCTCCTAGTCCATGCAAAAACGGCGGCATATGTATATCTTCACCAAAAGGCGACAGTTTTTGCAAGTAAGTACCTCTTTCTTTCTTTCTCAGTCTACAAGTTAACTGTTTTCTAAGCCACACGTACTCCTTAGAAATGAAGGAGTGTGTGACTAAGACGACTAAAATAGGTTATTAAAAATGCACCCTTTTATATGTTTTGCATAATAGTAGTCGGAGTTGAAGAATTTGAAACGGTGAAAGATTATTCTAATTAAAAAATCCCATTGTTGTGAATATGTAACGTTTATATACCAAACACACGTGCATATTTAAGTTGTATCCAAAATGTAATTCACTGTAGATGTAAAAAAATCCACAGAAATGCTAAACCAATTTTTTTAATTTTTAACAATGTTCTTTGTAGAACATTTGATTTTTAAAACTGGTGCAATTTTCTTATGGCAGCCATATTGGATTTTTCGTTTCAGATTGCGCTTAAAAAGAGCTTTCAAATGATGTATCACATGCCGAGGAAAAAAATGTTTTTCAAAAGACTACTTTAAGAAAAGTTATCCATTGCCTAACAAAACAAAATAGTAGGCCATAGAAAATCAAAAATTTCATGGATAATAAAATAATACCTAACGCCAACCATTATAAAAAGTAACAGTCAGATTAAGGTTACCAATCGATATGGAGAAAATTGTTTAATAACAGCAAATTAACATAATAGAAGAAATGATAGTAAGGAAGATTTAATAAAACTGTTCAATATGATCTGAATACATTTTTGGCATCTATACCTAACTGAGCTGATTACTTTTTTGAGAATATTGGCATTTATTGTGCCGAAAACATCTCTAACTCTGTCCTCTAAAATATCGATAGTTCCCAGGCTTTCAAAATCAAACACTTCATTTTCTACCATACTCCACAAATAAAAAATAGGGGGGTTATATCAGGCGAGCGGGGAGGCCACAATACTGGTCCTCTATTTAAAATTATGCAGTTACCAAAATATTCCTGCAATATCCGCCTAATATTATTAGTATTGTGTGCAGAACAGCCATCTTGTTAGAACCACAATTCGTTTATTTCTTGTTCTGTAAAAAGCTGTCTTATCTCGGGTAAAACTTGATTTTCTAGAAGTTCACGATAGGCTGCTCCCATTAAATTGTTGTCAAAAATGAATAGACCAATTAAATGGCGATCTAAAAATTATAATTAAGGAAAGGGTTATAGGCAGATAATAGGAGTAGAATAGGAAGAGAAAAGGTAATACCTATCATGCTGCACCAAACATTGAATACAAACCTAGTTTGGAATCTTCTTTGCGTAGTTACATGCATGCGGGTTTGCTGTGGCTCAGTGGTGATAATTGTGCTTGTTAAAGACTCCACAATTTGTAAATCGACTTTCATCGTCCATATAACTCTCGATTGAAAATCAGGTTGTTCTTCACATTTCTGGTTAAACCAACTACAAAATTCAAGTCTTCTACCAAAATCATTATTGTTTAAAGCTTGGACAATTGTAGATTTGTACGGATATTACCTTTGTTTTAATGTCTTGTGTACAGTTGTCTCAGGAATATTTGTTTTGCCTGAAATTTGTGGCACTAATATGCGGGGATTATTGTTAACAGCTTTAAGAATATTATTTGTGCAGTCAACATTTTAATATCATGCCGGTCTCTTTTATTATCAAAACTCCCGTAATTTACAATTCTTCCAAAAACTGTTCTATGTGGTTCATTCTCTCCGAAAATGTGTCTAGATAGGAAGCCGATGCGTTTTGCGAATTACTATTTACATTTAAATAACATTCTAACATATCAAAATTTTTCTTCATTTGAGAATTTGCGCGTCATTTTGCAATCACGCTCGTGAACAGTAATAATATGTATTCTTGAACAATTTACAATAATGCCACTACTATTTAGTGAACAACTGTCAACCAACAGTAATGCTTATTAATTGTTTTAAACCACAGTCAACTAAATTTTACTGAAAGTTATGTGTGAGTTTTGTCGTTTTAAGGAAAGAATTTTTCAAATTTTACTAATTACTAAATAATTTGCATGCAAGAGTGCCCTTAATGAAGGGGATTTCTTTGTTCAAATTTTGAACACTTCATTGACAATTTTATGACGAATAAAACCTCAATGATCGTCTAAAAATTGATGTTTTTAGAAAATTGTACAAATAAAGCAATTTACAGTAGATTTTAAGTACATAGATAATAATTAGTCGCAATCTGAATGAGCAACTTCCTTGTCCTCTGGCTTTACAAAAACTTTTGTTTTGTTAAGCAATGGATAACTTTTCTTAAATTAGTCCCTTGAAAAACAAATTTTCCTTGGTGTGTGATACATCATCTGAAAGCTCTTTTTAAGCGCAATCTGAAAAACGAAAAATCCAATATGGTTGCCATAAGAAAAACAAAAGTTATCTCGAATATTTCGAAAACAAAAGACTATCAAGCATTCGCTTCTAGATCAAAATATTAGTCTCCAAAAAGTGTTCGAATAATGTAAAGGCCTAAAACCTGTCTGACCAAGGATTACTTGGCTACAGCCAAAAATTTTGTTTCTTTTTTTTGGAAAATCCCAAGAACGGTTTTAGTTGGCCTTGATTTCTTAACGGATTTGGATTTAGCATAAAATTTGCTAAAACTTATCCTATTTAACCGAACTTGTAGCTCTTACCGTTTCCGAGATCTCAATGGTGAGCATCGATTTTGGGACACACAGTATGTAACATTTTATCTAATCCTACTTAATGTGAAACTTCTCTCCTCTCTTATAGCTTAACTAATATGGTAGATGCTTCTTTTTAAAACGAAACTGTTTCAAATGCTCTCTAAATGGCCCTTTAGTATTAATTGATAGCAAACTGGCCTGTGACAAGCCATTTAGTGATGGGATCATTCAAAACTCATTAGGTTAAAAAATAGAAACCCAGTTTTTTGTCACATGGTGTAGTAAACCATCTATGCTACCAAATAAATTCTAGGTTTAATTTACATAATTTAGAATCATATTTATTATATAACTTAATTCGTTACAGTTCATTATTTTTCATCTTTATTAAAACGTTATACGTTTTATACATAATACACTCTAACGAAGCCTTTAATAAAATCTAATACAGTTTAATTTACATATAAATATTATAAAACGAAAGCTCATAAAACGATTTTATGTTTCTTTTTTGATAGCATGCCTGGGTGGACTTTTTATCGTTTTTTTTAGAACCCATTTAATCCGGTTGTAATTTGAAGATTATTTCAGTGTAAATCAAAGAATCGTGTAGTGTAGGGCGCCTGTATAAAAATTACAGGTAAAACCTCGACCGCTTCAACATGCAGAGAGTAGCGTAGGCTGAAAAAAGGATTATCTATTATCTTGTGTTGTCGAGTGGTCCGCGGCACGCCCAGTGCCTCTCTTTGTACCACTACAGGGTGAACATTTTTACACAGATTCCTCGATTAATAACCACATCTAGGCAAACGGAAGCTGATTTTTAAATTGAAAAAGTTTTTCTCTCTAGTCATCTGTTAAATAGAATATTAATAATCTGTATAGGTCAAAACTAAAAAAAGCAGCATGCTCAAGTATCAATTGTTTTTACTAAGTATTTGGAATTTTGAGTGCAACTACATGGTCTGTTTCAATTAGTTAATTTTTGTAGACCTTACTTTTTAAGTAATTTCACAAGAAAAAATTGAGTGGGGTTAGATCTGGTGACCTTGTAGGCCACTCTTAAAGTTCTCTCGTACCAACCCATATATTTTGTTAAAGCACTGGCGGTATTGTGAGGAGGAACACCATCTTACTGACATCAAAGAATAGGCAGATCTGGATCTTGATTGAGCTATAAAACTGCTAAAGCAGAAATAGGTTAAAATTGAAAAAATTCAAAAAATAGCGATGACCAGTATTGTTTCGATGCAGAAATAAGGAATTACACCTCGATAACTATTATCCCTGCTCATATATTCCTTCTGAGGATGTTGTAGGTGCCTCCAGCATCCACTGCAGGTGCTCTTCCGCCCAATACTAACAATTATGTCTGTTACTAGTGCCACCTAGGCACAAAGTTGCTTCGGCTGAGAAAATATTATTTTTAACAAAGTTTGGATCTGTTAAGACATATTTCTACACAAAATTTTAGTTTACTGTCAAAATCGTCCTCCGACATCTAGTGCTAAGTGCACTTTACAGGACTAATATTTTACTCTATGAAATACCTGTAGGCACGTGAGTAATTCTCCCAATACTAAAATGACTTTTGGCACTTCTATGCAGATTTTCTTGGGCAGCGAGTAATACATGAAGTTGTACATCTTTTTTAGTCTAAGAACGACCAGTACAAGATACGTCTCTAAAAATCTAATTACGTTTGTAAAACGATTTTCAAATGTTGGTATTGGTCAAAGATATAAAGATTTTAGCTTCTAGATTATATAATAAAACTATACACTGTGTCTAAGATAAGAATGCACAGCATGGGCATCTTGGAAATGGTAGGAGATACGAATTCGGTTAAATGGGGAAAAAGTTGCGTAATTAGGATACTATCACAATGGTCTTAACCAATGTCAAAAATTATTTTTTGTTTGTGATTTTTGAAATTCGCTTTTAATTTTTTTCCCACGTTATCAAAAATATGAAAAAACAAACAAAACATCCTCATTGTACTTTCTAATAAACTTTAACGTGATAATGATATTTTCGCCCTCCGACGTTTCGTGATCGTGGAACCATCATCAACTTCTTTTTTTTTAAATACGGACCTGGATTTTTTTACGGATTTTGATTGCATTCTTCATTCTAAATTCACCTATGTATTACACATAGAGCTTACAACATGTTTTTCTCTAATTATAGTCGTTACTAGTATTTATGAAATGAATAAATAATAAATTTAATTTGAGGACTAGATACAAATACAATTTATCAGGTAGTCGTCCATCTAGTACGTTAAATAATAATCAGTTAACAAAACAAATGGTTTAATACTGAATAATAATAAATTAATTACATATGTATTAAACTCAGTAACTGCACAGATATAAATAATCGATTTTATTAAAACCGTAGATGTCAAACCTCTAATAACCGTTATTTTCTAAAAAAGATATAGTAGAGTCTAAAACTCTAGTTAGCATTTCTGGAGTAATGCTGTTAAATGCTTCGGTAACAGATGCCTCTAATTCTTGTTTATTTTCAAAATTATGCCTGTATACGAAGTTTTTAATATATCCCCACAGAAAAAATCCAACGTGTCATATCCGGCGATTCATAAAAACGAATAAAAAAAATAATTTTTGACATTGGTTAAGACCAATTACGCAACTTTTTCCCCATTTAACCGAATTCGTATTTCCTACCATTTCCAATATGCCCATGCTGTGCATTCTTATCTTGGACAAAGTGTATAATGAACTAAGAACAAAAAAATACTTCCAACCTTTAAAACAAATTTTAAAAATGTTCTAAGTAGTTTTCGCAAAAGAATGCAAATATTTTTGGTGGGACTGCACTCTGCATGTGTCCTCCCTGTACCTTCGCTTTCTTTCTACTTCTTTTGGTATACCTGGTGCCTGCTTTAGTATACATACGATTGTGCTTTTCTTTTGTACTCTCAAACCTCCACACATATGTTCATTTTTTTTCTTTTTGTATGCCCTATGAATATATATTCCATTATGGACTTCGCCCATGCTCGTATATCGTTCACGGGTCGAAATAAATAAGTCCCACACGTCTTGGAAACAATGGATCTAATGAGGGGGCCGGTAATGTTTACAAAAACATGGTGTGCCTTGTTAGGAAATGAAATACATAAGACAAAAATGATAGTACTTTGTTAAAATGTATAAATAAATATTTATTCGTGATTATTCGTTCATTTTATAACAAAAGAAAAGTAAATAGTTGCAAAATGTTCCCATTTAATCAAGAATGTTGAAAAAGTGGTAAAGACAATCTATTCGGTTTAAATATTGACTCTTATACACGCATGTGCTGTATTAATTGTGAACAAATTAAATGTATTTATACTTTCCCATGAAAATTAGTTTATAGATATTATGTTTTTTGTGCCATGTTGACGTATTTAATGATACTCTTGTAAATATTTACATTCTGAAGATATAAGTAGAGCAAATAAACTTGTTTTTATTATACAGGAAATGCATTTTTTCCAAAATGATGAACGATATTCCACGTTTTTTAGTTGTAATAGGTTTTTACTAGGTAATTTTTTTTTTTTTTTTTATTTTTACACTATTCAACAGGTCCAAAAACCCAATTACAGAATAGGAACAGTACAGAAAAAGATATAAGTATACACGTAATTCATAAACAATGAAATTTGACAAGATAAATATTAAATATGAGTATACACAGAGACAGAATAGATTAAGGAATATACTAAAAAAGTCAGAAAAAGTATAATAATAGGAAACCAACTAAAAAGAAGCTAAGAAATAATCATAATATTAAGATTAGGGTTAGGAAGATTGAAAACATTTCTTTATTTGAAAGTAACTGACATTATTTCGAATCGTTGACAGCATTTTGCGATTTTTGGCTTGACTGCTACATATTTCACTTATTCAGTACTTGTAAAACTCAAAAGGAACAATATGTTTTATTATAAAGCCTATACACCAAGGCACCAGGATCCAACTCATCGAAAAAACCAGGTTCGCGAACAATGTTTCTATGTGAATTTATCAATATTACTGGGACCATAATATTTTATAAACCTGCCCCTATTTTGATTCTTAGATTTTGGAACAAACCTTAAAGAACACTCGTATAACTAAATTTCACAGCTTTTACTGCCAAAAGATTTAGTGATCCAAACGTTCTTACAACACTTGATGTCAGTGGCGGTTCGTGGGTCAAGAGATAGGGAGGTCAATTAGAAAAGTTTAATGTATTACCTACCTTTTAAAGTGATTTAAATTCCAAGTCGATCCTCTGGTCTTTTTGAGATGCAAAGTGGTCAATTACTTTTTCATTAAAGTCTTTTATCTTCTTTATTAATGCCCTTTCTATGGTAAGCATAGCTATAGAAGATAACCTTTTCTGACCCATGGTATTTCTAAAAAATGTCTTTATTCTTTTCAAGGTGGAAAAACAACGTTCACTTTCGACGGTCATAGGGAGAGTACACAAGATTTTTAACAGTTCGACACTTTCAGAAAAAGTATTGCACAAATTATTGTTAATAAAAAGCTGTAACAAAGCAACTGCACCTTCACTATCGGAAAAATCTTCTCGGCTATATAATACTTCTAATTCAGTTTTAAGTTTCAAATAATTTATGACTGGATACTCCGTTTTAACTAATTTAAACATATCTTGAGGAAAGCTTTTTTTATAATCTTCAAATCGATCTGCGTGAAATAACTGAGACACTGCTAAATGATTACTGAAGCCAAACCTGTTTTTGATCTCAGATGTAATTATGTCACAAACTTCTAATGAAATTCTCCTTTTTTGATTCTTCCGTTTTACATCTCTGGGCAGACTGCATGGATGTCTCCTCCAAATAGTTATTCAAAATTTTATTTCTGATGTCTTCAATTTTACTATTAAAAACGCCAATACACTTATTTACTGTTATGACATCGATATTACATTTTTGTAATTGATTGAAGAATATATCACAATGAGGCATAACTAAATGAAAAAAATTTAACCAGTAAAGAACATGTTCATTTTGTAAGTAGTTTTTTAAATCAATAAATCTAAAAATACTCGGTATACTGGTGCATATAGAAATGAAAAATTTTTATATATTTCAAGAAATATATAAAAATTTTTCATTTCTATATGCACCAGTATACCGAGTATTTTTTCAATAAACGCAATATTATAGTTACCAAGTATGTTCCTGCCATTATGTTTTTTTATACACGAGAAACACTAAATTTTAATGTGAGTATTTGTTTATAATTTTTATATATCACTAACCTATAACTAATTCTAAATAATAATTGAAGTGCCTAAAATAAGTACATGTTTTCTACAATCTGTTATAGAATAATTAATTAACTGTTCAATATTATTTCCTCACTATTAGTTTGGATTAGAATTTATCACCCATATAGGTATAGAATAACTTACAATCAACTTATTTATATCTTACAGTGCCCTGAGGATGGTAATAAATTATACCGAAACGTCGGCAAGTTAATACAATAGTGTTTTAATTACATTGGACCTAATAACCCAAAAAAATTTGTACTTTAATATATTGTTTAAGAATATTAAAAATATATATATTATGTATTTTTAAACTTCAGAAAATGAATAGCTCTATTTTTTATTTGTATGTGGGAGGTCATTGACCAAATGACCCTATAGAAGAACCGCCAGTGCTTGATGTACAAAGTTGGGATACACTTATTTTATTACTAAACAAATTTGTTTAAGTTAACGTTCTCCCAACAAACGAACACACTGTATCACTAATCAAAACTAGAATAAAATCACACTTCTCAAATTTATCGATCAGAACCTAAATGAACCGATTCGTTCCATTTATGCTTCCGATCAGGAAGCATCGGCGTAACAATTGACAAACAAATGTGGTAACGATTTGCGGTCTTTCCGAACAATGCCGGTTCATTACCAATAGGGTTAATTGGTCCATTGATTTCGTCCTCCATATCTCATTCATTGTGTATTTATGATAGTTATATACACTTGTGGATTAATTCACATGACATGACCCTTCCTCCGCACTCTATATGTATACTGTTTATTTTTAAAAGGATAGGATAACTATCTAAAACGTAACATATGCGATGGTAGGCTAGATACTGAATCTAAGCCATTGTTAAGTGTTTTTTTAGGGTAAATTTCTACCTATTCTTTTACCACATGGTGCACTATTTTTTTATTTACTGCGATCGGAAAAATTATTGATACAAACATGTGCGTGATAATCTTTTAAATACTCCAGATTGTTTTGTGTGCATTTTTTATGGTCGCTGCAGTCAATAGGGAAATTAGCGTGGCCGGGATTAACATGTGCAATGTGGGAATGTTTTCGCAGATAGGGGAGATTTTTTAAAAATAACCTGTTCTCAGTTTTATACATTGGATGATAATGATCCATATATATGCTAGTCAGCAGTGTCAGATAGCTTGACAAATAGAAACTCCCTGATTATTGTACAGAACCATTTTTTTATTTGCTTATTTACCGTGTTCATTTTTAGCAGCTTCCTACTTGGACGAAAGGAAACATCGTAGATATTTTGCATTTAAAAAATGTCAATCTCATATTCATTTCTAGTTGCTCAGAATACATTATTTTTAATTTGCATAAAAAACCTGTTGCTTTTCGGTTCCCTTTATAAACAGCTATAGAAACAAGAACAAAGTCACAGAGTGCAATAAGAATGAGTAACATTTATATTTTGCCTTACAACAGTTTTATTTAAATTCCTAATCGGCCTCAGCGATCATACCAAGAAATACGGTTATCTTTATTTGAGTAATTTCTTTTTTATTTTTCTCCAAACTGCCTAGATAGGGCGTTAAGATATGCGTAAACGTCTTTGTTATTCAACGAGCGTAGTTTACTTGTCAAAACATAAATATCCTAGTCGTCAACTCCACAGAAATGAGTTTAATATTCTCGTCGAAGAGGAAGAGAGGGCCCCGAAGACAGAGACGAATGTACTGGCTTCATGAATAAAAACTAAGACATGGTAGAAGAGTATCTAAGCTGGCAAGTGGAAGACCTGAAACCGACACGAGTCTTCGGGCGTAAGACTCGGCAACACCGCACCCATGCCACACCACAATCGTCCTGGAAAGTGGACTATACACGGTGGTATGAAATAAATTAAATTGCATAGGAACTTAAAACGTTAACAGGCCGGATTTTTTTTTTTTTTCTTGGTTTGAACCTTCGTCCCGAATTTTCTTACTGTTACAAAGACGTGTATTTGTTTATAAAAAATGTTACTTGCAAGTATGGAACCAAACCGTCTATTTTGACACTGAATATATTCGATTTTTGTCAACACTTTCATGTATTAAGCATTTTATATTTCCTATTGATAGCGGCAGTAACCACAATTTTTTTCTTTCAAATGGAACACCGTGTATATTTCCACGGATTTAGATAGGGATCCTCATTTCATTACAAATTCAGTAATATAGCGTTTAATGGCGCCTCCTCTACTCGATACTAGGATATCCAGAAATTATAAAACTGCCTCTTAAGTTTCACTTCTTGACAATAACTAAACCGATTACGAAAACATTTCCATTTTGGCTGCTGAATTTCGTAGGGGATTTTCAGCTTTAAGTCATCCACATTAGCGGGTTTGTTTTGTCCCTTCCAATGATTCCACAAATGAAAATACAGAGGGTTTATATCCGGAGAATGGGGTGGCCATTCTATAGCCATTCCTTCTTCCAGTCCACTTTTGTGAAAATCTTTGAAACACATATTCTCATCATATCCACGACGTGTCTGTCATTTTACAGCCAGATGTTGTCATTGGGAAGTTGATTATTATCTGATTAAAAAAAAAGAATACGAAGTGTTATGTAATATTAATTGTTATAACTTGTTACTACTATGCTCGAGTAATATTATAATGTGAAATATTCTGCTACTTTTTTTTTTTATTATTCTATGTCAAATTCGCATAGAACAGAATTTTTGTCACCTTTTTGCGCACATAACGTAGGTTTTAGTAGTTTATAGCGAAGTGTTAATTAGGTTAAGTAAGAACATTTTATTAGTCCATCTTGTATAGCGAACCACGTTATGCTTTCGATCAATTCTCCGTCTCACTTGCTCTCGTATGGTCTGAAAATAGGCGGAAATAACGTAGAGTGAGCAAGTTAGACATCATTGTGTACCTGTTTCCCACGAAGTGGCCGGTCCATGGGTTCATACCATACCACGCAACGTCTTTATATAAGATGTTCTGTTGTGAATTTCGTTTTCTTGGTGCTGGTTTCGATAAGGATGGAGGATTTGCGTGGGCCTCGTAATGTTTATTTATCCATAAGAACATGAAAAAAATGATGTGGAGATTTGGTACCTTATAAGGATAAATATACTCGCAGTTATGAATTTCTAATGATTGACAATGTTAAACAATATACATTGCCAATGTTAAATAATATTAAACATTTTGGATATTTATCGATTTAAATTTGATCAGATTCAATTGGTTTAGTTTATAATTGAAATAATACAAAGAAAATATAGTACAGTAATCATATAGTACAGTAATCATATTTCCAGAAAATTCTGATTCGCAATTAGATTTTTTCCATGGATGGTGAGTGATCAATTTTTCCTTCAAATAAGTTAAACCAAAACTCTGACCTAATAATAGGATGAATTACAATGTCGACAATAAATGTTGGTTGAGATTATCTTCAGTGTGACACTAACTCCCTATACGAGTACAACTTTTCGAGCAGGTAGTTACCTGAATTCAAAATTACCAATAATATCTTGGTTATTGACTGTGGGATTTTATCGAGGGTTTTATTTTATTACGTACATATTATTTAAATAAATCGTTTGGTATAGATTTTTTTAAACTGTCATGCCAATCATGATCAAAAGAAAATGAGAAACTCACTGATAAATTTTCTTAAAATAATGGTCTATGAAATATCGAACATTACAATAATTTACATAAAATAGAATTCGACTGTTGTTCCTGAGGACAAAAATCGTTTTTAAACTTTACTCTTACAATGTTGTGGCTGAAATAGGATGTGATAAAATTAATAACCAACCTTTTTCAACTGAAAACCTTGATAAAACGTAATAATCTTGTAAATATGGCATCAAACCGCAACCTGTCACTGGGGAAAACTTTAATGAGTGAGACGATTTATAAACTGCCAAGCTGTGGTTTCCCGCGATATTTTCTGCAGACCATATGGGATTAAAACAGGCATACTGTCAAGTATAGCACATGATTTAATATTTGTTCACACTGGAGGGCTTAACCCCTTCAGTAAAGGGGTGAAACGGTGCTCTGCACATCGACAATTAATGTGTGATGAAGACACACACTTCATAAACAATAATCTTTTAAGTGAGTCTCTTTAAAGTGTTCAATTGATAAAATAAAGCCGTATATGATATACGAACGCTCAATAAAAATTTGCTTTTAAGTATAATGACTGTATAGTCAGTTATCTCTTGATAATAAAGCATCCCATAGTTCTATAGTACTATTTTTAAGAAGGAATCCACATTTTTTTAAACAATAGTCTTTACAGAAGAAGCTACAATCAACATAAATGGTGAAATAAATTAACAGAACAGTACCTTTTCGTCACGTGCAAATCCACACTAGATAAGAAAATCCCATACCTATTTTTCACAGAATATAAATGTATGGACTGAAATTATTGGTTGGCACATAATTGGCTCCTTTTTTTTGGTAGAAAATTTGACAAATTAAACTGAAACTGTACCCACCATTTTTTATTCAGATAATTAACTTCCTAATGTTTGGGAATATTCTACAAAAATTTATTGGAAGGGTTGAATAAATGGCCACCCAGATCTCCGGATTTTTATTTGTGGGATTATTTGTTGAGTGTGGTACACAAAAACAAACTCGATAATCTAGATAACTTGGCGAAATTCAACTGAAAGTTGATGTCACTTCCACCATCAATTGGAAGTGGAATAGATTCTTAATATTACCAAAAATGTGTGGCTTCGTGGTCGAGTAGTTATGATACTTGCCTGGAGTCCCAGGTTTGATCCCCAGTCGAGGAGCTAGGATTTTTTCTAAACCAGAAATTAATCCTAGCGTACTCTGACATTGGGTGTGTGTCCATTGTCTCTAAATGTGTAGCCTTCTCCCTTACAAGATACCTTGAGACAGAGCCGTTCCTAAGCACTGTGCTTAGTGCTTGTCTAAACACTCTAAGCACTTTTGTGCTCGGGAGCACGGTGCTTAAGAGTATTTCTTAAAATCGGTGCTTAAGGCTACGAGCACTTTGTGAAAGGGGTTAGTGCTTAGTAATCCTGCAAAGCGCTCGCGAGCACTCGAAAAGGCTCGTAAACACTTTAGTGCTCGGGAGCATTTGAAAAGGCTCGTAATCACTAAAATGCTTGCAAAAAGCTCCCAAGCACTTTGACAAAGAATCATTTCTGCATAAAATTTGTGAATTCACACCCAATTTAGAAAAAAAATTTTTACTAAAGAAAATTTATTTTATGACGAAGAAAAAATATATAATTACATCAAAATTTGATTTATATCACATCTCGTGCAATAATAATAATTCTTAAGAAAATGCTTTATAATAAATTGTTTTCATTCATTACTTTTTTCAAAATAGTCTCAAATATATTTTTCTAAATTGGGTGTGTGGGTGTGTGCCAAGCCAATGATGGTATCCTATTTCATTTTTACTCTAAAACGGCTGGTATTATCAAATTCAATCATACATCATCATCAGTCATCATATCATGCTACAAGCACAATAAGCATGCTTACCAAATTGGCATATTGGCATTTCCGTTAAAATAAAAAAATATATAGTACATTCGGTAAATAATAGATATTCTTTTCCCACAATATTATTCTAGGTTGTTTTTGTTAACCTTTTTTTTTATACATAACACATATATTCAATGAAATTCTAGTCGCCATCAGCAGATACTCCATTATTTAAATTTTTAAAAAGTTCTTAGTGCTTAGTGCTCCTGAATTTAAAGCACTTTTTCAGAGTGCTTTAGTAATTGCAAGCACTCTACTATTAACAGTGCTTAGTGCTCTAAAATAAAGCACTTTTTTTAGTGCTTGGTGCTCGCGAGCACTTTTTAGCAGTGCTCGCCCAACTCTGCCTTGAGGCACTTTCAGGGGGTGGTATTACCTGTGGTGGTGTTTAAAAATTAAGATACCGAATAAATTCAGAGACAAAATAGACCAGAAAAATGCCCACCACAAAGACAAAGATGGCTTGTTTCTATACTTTCGATTAACGCCATGGCCAAATTAAGTCAGTAATTTATGCAAAGATGTCAAGTAAAGGGTATCATTTGTAAAGCTGAGCTGTTTGAAACATCAATAAAAATTAATCCAACCAAAGGACTTTATTTAACGTATGTAGTATACAAAGAACAATCATTCAAGGTTACATTTTGAGACTTATTCCAATTTGTTTAAAAAATTACATCCAATAAATGGCCACCATGTCTTTGAATGCTTATTTCCGCTGGACGCAATAAATTATGCATCGAACGCCGGCATATTCCGGTAGGAATATTGGCAATGGCTAGTTGAATTCTGTTTTTTAATTCATCAAGTCATGTAAGGATTAATAAAAACACCTATGATTTCAGCTACCCCCATAAAATATAGCTGGAGCGCATTGGATATTCCACGTCCCCGCTCAATTTTATAAATAACACCCTTTTTAGATACATCACTGTAAAATTACTTGTACAAATTTTTAAAAGTTTCCAATCCTGCGTATTGTAAAATCTTACGGTATTGATTGGCAGATAAATTGCAATAGGAATGTAATTAAACACAAATAATTGTTTCACACAAATTAAAAACATTAATATCCCAATAAATCCTTTGCAGTCTTTTTTGGTTCATTAACTACAAGTGTTACAAAGTTATTCGTTGCAGTAAAACTGACAACAGTATTAAAATCATTTTTATGTACGTTTTTGTTCCTCGTCATATCATTAAGAAAGTAAAAAATTTATATTTTATTTAGGTTGCTATATAAACCACTTTGGACAACTTCATATATCTAGTTTTTGTTCGACCTCATCAAGTTCAGATGCAATTTTATTTCACTGTAAAACAAGTAAGTCATTTTGAATAATAAAGGCTCATTCTAAAGGGTTGTTTTATTTTGTATTCTTCGTTAATGGTATTTTTTTTTCATGCGTTTAATGGTACTATATGGTGTAATTATTGCTTCGTTCGTAAGTGCACTTCAAGGTGCAGCGCTTAAGGATTGTTAAAAACCCTTTTAAATTTAATAGCTGTAAAAAAGTGTTACATTAAGATGGAGAGTGGAAAAAATATTCATTATGTTGTTGCTCCACCATGCACGGTCCAGTCGCGACAGCATTTCACTTCTATACCTAGTGTTCAACTGGTTTTTATATTTGATGAACTTCAGCCAATTTTAAGTTGGATGCGTAATTTTAGATGTCTAAGGGGACAGAATAATTCCTAACGAAATTATTGTACCGGGTGATCCAAATAAGCCTCCCACCCCCATTTTCTCGGTTATTTGGAAAGATACGAAAAAAAATTAAAAATGCTTTTTGTAGGGTTTTTAAAAAGGAATCTAGACACATTAACTGAAAAACAACTGAACATCAAATAAAAAAGATGGAGGCCTAAGTTATATTTTTTTAAATGGAAGTACTCAAATATTTTTCCACATTTGAATAGGGCGTCTTATTCTGATTTAAAATATATATACTTTTTATATAGTATCTTCAATAAATATTCCGATAGTCGATTATTTCCCAAAAGAAAATACGTTGCTTAACAGATATCAAGAAATATTTTCTAGGTGGCCGTGATAACAAAACAACAATTAATATTTTGACAGTTTTGCTCATTTAATAATCAATAGTTTGCCAACAACTGTTACTTTTGAACGTTGCTTTGTTGGCCAAAAATAACCAATATGAATAATCATTATACTTTCGGAGAAAAATACGATATGGTAAACTTATATTTTAAAAATAATAAAAACGCTTGTGCTGCCCAGCGAGAATATGGACAAATATATCTGAATAGAAAATTTCTTGACAGGAATACTATTAAGTTGGCAGATAATTTATTAAAACATACAGGAGCAATTCAAAATTAAAAAAAAAACGAGGAATAGTCAACGAAGATAGATAATTCAGTATTTTACTCTATTTTCAAGAAAATCCAAGAAATTCAATAAAAGACGCAATGAGGTATTTGAATTTTTCTTATGGAACCATACAGAGAACTTTAAAAAAACATAAACTTAAGGATTATAGTATATTGCCTGTTCAAAAATTAATCCCTCAAGATAATGAAAAGCGGCAACAATTTTGTAGAAATATGATAAACAGGTACGACATTGATAATAATATATTTAATAAAATATGTTGGACCGATTAGGCTTCATTCAACACATCTGGTATCTTCAACAGAAGAAATTCACATTTTTGGTCTTCCGAAAATCCTCATAATTCTGAATAGATTCAATTCCAAGGAAGGAAATCCATAAATGTTTGGTGTGGAATAATAAATAAAAAAATTGTAGGGCCTATTTTTTCACGAAGGCTCCCTTAGAGGACCATTGTATTTAGATATGTTAAGAAATGATGTAAATAATTTATTAGAAGAAATGCAATTGCAATTCGATGTTATTTGGCAGCAGGGTGGGGCACCCCCACATAATATTAATGATGTTACAAATTACTTAAACACAACATATCAAGAATGGATAGGAAAATGAGGAACTATTGCTTGGCCACCTCGTAGTCCCGACCTAACTCCATTAGACATGTTTCTTTGGGGCCATTTAAAAAATATTGTTTATAAAAAAAGAAGCAACAACTTGGAAGAAATAAAGGAAAAAAATTAGAACCGAAATACGAAATTTGAATAATAACAACGCTGTTATGGCAAATGTAATGGGAAACTTAAGAAAACGATACGTTCTGTGTATAGAACACAATGGAGGGCACATAGAGAATTTTTTGTGATATAGCACTAGCAATAAATTATTGTTAATTTATTACATTTCTGTAGCTGTTACAGAATTTAAATATTTTCATTTACCACTCTTATTTTAATGGATAATATTATTTTTAATAAATTGTCTACCACTTCAATAGTGTTCTTTAGTTATTTTCTATATTTGTAGTTTTTTTAGCTGGCTGGGCAGCATAAGCGTTTTTTATTTATTTGTTTTTTTTTTCAATATATTAACTAATAATTGAGCATAGTTTCATGAGGATAATAAAAAAAGAAATTAAATATAGGTAAATTAGGCAAAAAATTAATAGTTATAATAGTCAAACTGTCAAACTAACACTTTTGTTTTACTATCACAGCCACCTAGATAGTATTTCTTGATATCTGTTAAGTAACGTATTTTATATTGAAAAAAATCGATTATCGGAATATTTACTGAAGACACTATATAAAAAGTATATATATTTGAAATCAGAATAAGACGTCCTATTCAAATATGGAAAAATATTTGGGTACTTTCATTTAAAAAAAGTAACTTAGGTCTCCATCTTTTTTTATTTGGTGCTCAGTTGTTTTTCTGTTAATGTGTCTGGATTCCTTTTTAAAAACCCTACAAAAAGCATTTTTCATTTTTTTCGTATCTTTCCAAATAACCGAGAAAATGGGGGTGGGAGGCTTATTTGGATCACCCGGTACAAGGCGATCAGGAATTTACTGAAATTCGTTTTCAAGGAGAAAACGTATTGGTATTAAATATGACTTATGCAGTATGCTTTGGATCATCGATAATAAATAAGTTTGTTTAGTTTTCTTATGTTCAATGGTCAAATAAATGTTTACAAAGGTTAACAGCGTCATAGGAACGTCTGGTTTGGGTAAAACCACTCGGTTGAAGTTCGTACTAATTCACGGATTAATTATGAGCTAGTTTTGGGTCAAATACCACCTGAAATAATAACAATAAATAATAATTACCTCATCTAGCACGTATTATACTTTGCAATATTCAAGCTAACAATGGCCAAATAAAATACTCCACCACCTAATATCCCAGATATAAATTTGATTATACAATTATAAACTATGTTATACAATAATAGTAATTTTCAGGAATGTCTCAACATGCAGCAAAGAATTGTTGCATATTGTATGTACAAACCAATTGGTTAATTTGTAGTTGAAATTAAAGCCAATGCTGTTAAGAATATTTTACCGAAGTTAATTGCCTTAATAATCTGTCTGTGCAAAAATAGTCGAATCACAGTCAATAAAAAACTTTCTATTTTTTCCTAGCCCACCGTGTAAATAATCGGTGACCCTTTCTGTCACAAATTGTTCTATATTCTATTATAAATATGACGAGAGAAAACACGACAGTTTCCTGTTCATGTTCAGTAGCTTGACCACAGTACATCATGATTCAATCCATAGAAGTCGCCTTAAATAATATGTCACCTTATTGATTGACGTGGACTGATTGTGAGTTTATCTTGTACAAATGAGATGGAATTGGTAGCTGTCCTGATGCATAGAATCTGTAATGTAATTTAGTACAAATATCCCTTAAATATCGGCCTAACTTTTGCTTGCTTCCAAATTACAAGGAGAAATTATAGTTTTTAATAAGTGATTTAGGTTGCAAGACATTGGCAAAACTTTTGATAATAATCATCATATCATTTTGGTACACATCTAATGTAGAAAAATATATTGACAGGGATCCAAAATTTACACCATGTGCAGTTCAGCAACCGGCACCCACAATTAACACCATTATGCAATTTAGTAACCGACCTCCATCTGAAAAATGGCTGAATATTAAGGAAAAATCATTTTTTCTGTTAATGTAAACCAACAGTACTACTTACATGTTATTTTACAGAGTAAAAGTTCCTGGGATCTAAGAATTAATAAAGGAGAAATCAAACCATTACTCCAAAAAAGAACCACGACCCAGCTACGGACTTCCCACCTATCGTTTAGTTGATGTATCCCATTTTAGGTACGTGGCGTCGAAACGCCAGTGTTTGTATCTTCGTAGTTTATTTTTGACGTATATGGCACGTTTCCGTCTTTATTAATTCTTAGACCCTCTGAACTCTCACTCTGTTTTGTTTACATTACTCTGTGTGTTGATTACTCATCGAGGCCAAAAATTGAACCATTGTCTTTTCCACCTATCTTTCAGTTGTTCCTAATGTATTCCATTTCATTTCCCAGTCCGTAAACTACGATGCGTTGATAAGGAATAATAATTCCGAAACACCTGTGTCCGTAGTTGCGTCGCGTTTCCCTTTTGGGGTATATGACACGACCCTCATTATTTTGTTTTACGGTTTGAAATCCTCCAAATAATAATACAGATGATTTTTGTACTCATTTTGAAATGTTTGTGACAGATATTCATCTTCACCCATAAAATATTCTCTTTTGCACGCATTTTAAGGGCTTAGGTGGCGTTACTTAAAACAGCTTTTAAATGACTCCACAGGAAAAGATCCAATGGATCAAAATTAGGGAATGTGCTGGCCATTCAGTTGGTTATCTGCATCCAATCTATTAGGGAAAGTGTTATTTTTAAATACTGCCTATTGTTTATATGTAGGTGGTTCTTATTTTGACAATATATAACATAATTGTAGTTTTTTTGAATATATACCGGGTATCAACGGAAAATCTGTTTGATATTAACCTAAATATACAAGTTCTTTGGTGGATAATAATTAAAATATCGAGAAAATACGCTTACCAAGTAAGTATGCCGTGGAAATTGAATAAAACTAGAATCAAAACATTCATTTCATCAACAAAATAACGCTGCAAATAATAAAAGTGTGCTGTGGAAACCAGAAAGAAATTTGGCAAATAATAATACGTGTGTCCTGTTAACTTAATAAGTTTGCCCTTTATTGTTAAATTTTTTGTGTTATTGTTGTGATTATTTAACATGTATACAACAGATGAAAAAGTAGACATGTTATTAATTTTTTGGAGAATGCCACAAAAATTCCAGAAACGCTGCAAAATTGTATGCCCAAAGGTATCCGAACAGACATCATCGAAGTTTTCAATATTTTCCAATTGTGGAGAAACGAATCAGGAAAAGACTTGATAACAATCCTGCAGCTTTTATCGTTGATGAAGCAACAGAAATTAACGTGTTGGCTTTTGTAGAAGTGAATCCTACTGCTTCTACTAAAGAAGTTGGCTTCGAGGTGCAAAATAGTCATGAATCAGCAAGAAAAATTCTCAAAAAATATTGTTACCGCTTGTTTAAATATCAAGTGCACCAGCATTTGTACGATGATAGCAACCGAAGATTAGCTTATTGTGACTGGTTACTTCAGAACAATACCGCTAACCCTAATTTTGTTTCTTTGATATTGTTTCCTGATGAGTCGAGATTCACCAACAATGGAATGTTCAAAAAACTAAAAAATATGTATTGGGCGCAGGAAAATCAACATTTAATGAGGCAAGGTAATTTTCAGGAAAGATTTGGGGTAAATGTATGGGCTGGAATGATTGGAACAAGAATTATTAGACTTATTTTCTTTCAAGGATGTTTGACAGAGGAGAGATATTTAGAATTCCTACAAAATGATATTGAAGAAATGTTGATAAACTTATCATTTGCAGTTTCTGAACAAATGTATTTTCAACAAGATGTGGCTTCATAATGCCGCTCGAGTTATGGCCCATTTAGTGAACCGGGCGAGTAATTGCAACATACCTTGGCCTGCCCGCTCACCAGATCTAAGCGTTTCAGATTTTTTTGTGTGGGACTATGTGAAAGAACGAATTTTTTATACACCCCCTCAGACACTTTTACAGAATCATATCCGCGAAGTATAACTCCTGCTATGTTGCGAAATATTATGAGAAAAACCATTGATCGAGCCAAAAAATATCAAGGGGGGGATGCACTTTGAACATTTACTATATTTTAATTAATCTTTCAATACGTTTTTTTATTGTTAAAATAAATCATTTCGAACAGCACAATTCTTTTATTTTGCCACGGACAGAATGCGAAACTTTTACGTTATTATTTGATCGTAAAAGTTAATTAATTACAAAAAGTTAAATTGCGGCTTATGTGCCTGCAATTTCTGCACATAAGTTTTGCATTTACATTTTTTGCAAAAAAGCAATCAAACTCAAACGGACCGTTTTTACTTCGCAATCTCAAGCCAGCCAAGTTTATTGGAGTGTTTTTTATTTTTTTTGGCAAGTTTGACTTTAAAATATACCGTATTTTTATAATAAAGTATAATTTGAGCACAATGTTTCCACAAAGTATTTAAGATTCTATTAAGTAATAATTTTATGACTCCGGAATGCTATTAAATTATTAAAACTGGTCAATCAAGACCGGTGCCTGCTGTATCTTGAATAATAAATTATTTAATTTATATGCGGAATATGCTTATTTTGTCGTTTTTTAGGAAGCATAAAGAATCTTTATAGAATATAAATTTCTGTCATATCTGTTAACAGTAGTTCACATTAGTAGCTATTAAAGCCCATAGTATTTTACCGCAGGGCGACCACAAGATACCACTAAATCTGTCAGTTAAATAAACATGAACTTACATTAAAATTGTTAATATTTGAATGAATCTTTTAATTAACCCAGTATTGCAATATAAATTTTCAGGTTGTTGTTTATTTGATGCGGCCGATCACTTCTTACATCTGCCTACTAGAACTGAATAGGATGTTCACAAAACGATATTCAGGCATCTGGTTTTTAAAAGTATGAGTCGCGTATCATACATTACAAAAGCCCCTTTGTGCTGGTGGCTAAAGAAAGAAAAGAGATGAAAGTTGAATTATAGAATGTGTTGGCGGAGTGATCATTACCAGTTTTTCTGTCGTTCGGTGCTCTTTTCAGCATGGGCGTATCACCGCTAGTGCATACAGCACTAGATTAAATAAATTAAAAATATATATATTGGTACTTTTGTGGGTTTTTACGACTATAATGGAAGTCATTTTGTGAGTTTATAGCATAATTCACTTTTTTGGGTCAGGCGTTCTTCCAGTACTGGTTTAACTTTTAGTAATTACCACGTTATATGTTCCACAAGGCTCCTCGTTGGGCCTGCTATTATTCCTCCATTCCATTAACGATAAAAAATATTCTTAAATATAAAGAGTTCCGTTTTGCAAATCATTAAAATAGGGTGTGTAACTGACTGCGTGTTCAACCAAAATTAAACTAGAAACTACTAATATATTCATAATTTTAAATTCCTTATTGAAGCTAAACAGGTTTTTAACCCTTTATATTAACATGGACTTACAAGAATTTAAGTTACCCCGAATGAATGCTGACGGTGATCTATTGCCATAGCATATACCACCCCAAATCATCACACCTTGGTTAATGGCTGCCTGACGTTCAACAGCGAATTCCAAATTTTGGCATTCTCCGCGTCGGCGTCTCAGCCTCCTCTGTTCATGATGGATCCTGCGTGCCATGACGTGGAGTAAGAGGTAGACACAAAAATGATATATTTTCTTCGTGTCATGGAAAATATATCTCATAAGTTCGTAGATATCGATCTCTCCGATGCTTAGTTGTTTTATTGCATCCAGATCCGTGTTGTCGCACATTAATACCGTTACTAATTACGGCCCCCACGATTGATAATGTCCCTTAAAGAAAGCCCGGCATCCCTCATACCGATTATTCGGATTCGTTCAAAGTCTTTGACGAAAATTTGCTCTTCTACAAATTCTAGGTATTTCTAAATGTGTATAAAAGTCAAATAATAACATTAAACATCTAATTGTGTCAATTTGCAATAAAAAGTCAGTGAAATAATCAGTGCATTAAAATAGAAAAGTACAAAAGGCCAGAAAACATAATTTTTTGTTCAAATTTTAATCGCTTCTTGGTCATAACGAAACAAAACTTCAACGAAATTTCTCAACGAATTCTTGGTGTTGCATTTTTTAACCAAACCAATATATTTAAGGTTTGAGGTATTTTAGTATTTCTGTTTACTTATATCAATTATGTCTTTTAATTTAGTTTCTTTCTCACGAAATCATTTGGTTTCTTCTCTCCAATTAAACAATATGCATGCTAATGTACATAAAAAAGGGGGGGAAAAGGAAAAAAAGGGAAGAAAGCAGAAAGAAAAAAATAAAAAATGCTCTCTTTAGAATGATCAGATGAAATGAATCAAACTCTCTTAGTCTCCAATGACATAAGTTATATTATACATTATCTTCTGGAAAATTGATGTAATTTAAATAGTAATAATTACAGCAAAATTTAACACGTGGGTGTATGTTCATGCTTAGGTGCGTTGTCATCACAGGTTGGTGTTATTTATTATTATTATTATTATTTTTTTGTCTATTTATTATTACTATAATTTTTTTTGTCTACCAATTTTGATTTCCTCTGTATAAATTATGCATTATGTAATTCTGATTTTAATGTATGTATATTTGAATAATAATAAATTTGAATTTGAATTTGTTTTGGACATTCCCGCAGTAAATTTCCTTTCGTACGGTTGTGGCTCTCCGCATTTCTCAAGCCGGTTAAGATGGTAATGGACACTCAAAATAGAGTTAAAATGATGATGCATCAACATTAATCTTAATATTGAAATGGTCGACCTCTTATCTTGCGTGTTTTGATTGCCTATCAGATGGGTACCATTTGTCTGAATGGTTTTTCAATTTTTATTTCAATGCTCGGCCTTTAATTACACCCCAAGATAGATTGTTCTTTTATACGTAGTTTTTTTCGTTCTGTCCATTAATCGGTAGTGGATTCAGAGAAGCACTTAGTGAGACTTTTAAGATTCTGTCAAAATACACGAAATTTGACTTCAACTCCTCGGGATTCAGGTAATAAAATATGTTTCAAATGTAGAGAGGTTGTTTAAAAATAATGAACTGAAGTCCATTATTACAACCTGAGAAAAATCAAATGTCATAAAATAAATATAAGATGTGCAATTGGTCCGCCGTTCATAGGTAATTACTGTAATGTAAAATACAGTTTAGGATTTGGTATTTCCAACGAAGACAGGTCAGGATTTGGTATTCCTGACGTAAAATCAGGTCGAATAAAAGCGCATTCAGATATACGAAATATATGCAAATCTTGACTAACGAGAATGCTATCTTTATCTTACACTAGTTGAAAATTAAAAAGTTTAAATATACGCAAAAACGACTGTTTCAATGTTTATACCCTCCGCGCGCAAATCTCAAATTACAACTGAATATATCACATATAGTGCCACAAACAGGTACATGGGTCTCCACGCGTAAGTAACCTTCCGCAAAAGCAAAAAAGTCACCACGTGCCGCACAAGTAACAACGCACACTGATGTTTATATTTTATTTATATTGTAGAGTATTTATTAATGTTTTATTTTGTTTATTTAATTTCTATGAAAAAATAATATAATTGTAAAGGTCATCTCTGTAAGGAATACCAAATTCTCCGATGTATATTTATAAATATATATTTTATGTTTTCAAATTGTTATACCTATATCTTCGTACACTTGCTTGGTTCAGGCCATTTCATTTTTCTATACCGAGGATTGTACAGGATTGTTCATTATAAATTACTCACCCCTTATCATCGTTATCATTGCCTATAGAAAGAAAGTTTTAAATAAAAGTTGTGTGGTTATGACTGAGTTTTGTTAAAATGCTATCAAAAGTACAGTATCGTGCTGATTTCAAGGGATACAAAAAAATAATATATATTTTTTTAAATGGGATACAAAATAACAAAAATAAACGTGCAGCAAAAAAAGAGCATATAGGGTGTGTATCCAAATCGTCCAACACCATCAGAAAATACGTTCAAAAATATTTACCGAAAGGTGAATATTACCTCCAGTTTTAGTAGAAAAAAGCGTATAATTCAAGCAAACCAGCAAGAACAGCTGGATATACTACTTCATTTCGAAGGTAAGCCCATCCATATTTATTCGCGAATAGACTTTTTTGAAACATTGTATTATTTTTTAGAAAATTCTGAATGTAGTATAAATAATGCACTGGATCAATTAGGTAAAAGTTCCAACATACGTTAAAAAATAACAGCTACAGAGCATATAAAATTTTACCCGTACAAGTTTTAACAAAGGCTCATAAAAAGGCCGTCAGATGATTCAAAAGTTGGATGAAGATTCCGATTTTTTTTTACTAAAATATTATGAACTGATGCATCATCCTTTTCTACGACAGGGAGTTTATAATAGGAAAAATCGAAGGTCGTGGGAAAACAAACACAACAGAAAAAGATTGGTAAAACAAATAAAAAAAATCAGAATCAGAAAAACTGTTAGCGTTTGGTGTGGAATTTTCAGAAAAAAAATTTTTGAGCCTATATTTTATGATTATACTTTAACTGGAGTTACCTATCTGGAAATAATTATCCCAGTAGCAGGAAATATTCTTTTTCAGAATTTTCCGGCAGCCGAACTTGATCATATGATTTGGATGCAGGATGGGGCAACTCCGCATAGTGTTCTACCCGTTCGAGATCATTTGAATAATGTATTCCCAATATGGATAGGGAATAATGGACCTACTAAATGGTCACCTAACAGTCCGGATTTGACCCCTATGGATAAATTTTTTGAGGGATTTCTAAAAGACATTGTCAATAATAATAATTATAGTATTCAAGTCATTAAAGACAGGATTTGACTTGAAATAAACAATCTGAATGTAAATAATGAAGCTATTTCCGGTGCAATTATAAATACAAGACGTTATCAATTATGCATTGACAATAATGGTGGACACATCGAACATCTTTTATGAGTTATCATTTATTTATATTTAAATTTCCTAAATAAATCTTTGTTATCTACTTTGTATAAATATTTGGTTTTTTTCTTCCTCACTGTAAACTATTTTGATTATTTCATTAAGGAAATGTCACTTATTAAACATAATAGTTGTCTTTTTCATAGCTCACTTTAATAATGTTAACTTTTCCATATTTACAATAACTAGTTTAACTAAGATATCGACGTTTAATAACTCAAAAACGATATATGGTAGGGGTAAGACATGGTATATTTTTGAAATCAGGAACAAAGGATTATTCCAAAAATTTAATAATATACGGCATATCCCATTAAAAAAAAATAGTATTTTTTTTGGATCCTCTTAAACTCTACTGTACTTTTGATAGTATTTTAAAAAAAATTCAGTCATAACCGCACAACTTTTATTTAAAACTTTTTTTCTATAGGCAATAATAAAGATAATATTAAATATGATTTGAACGAAACAACTACTCAGCGCGCAAATACCCCGACCTGCATTGGATTATACCTTCAAATCATGATAGATCGGTAGCCAACATCATTTGTCAATTCCTAACCAGACATAGACCGGTTTCGAACTTATTAGTTCTCCTCAGTATGCCATAGGAATTGACAAATGATATTGGCTACCGATCTATCATGATTTGAAGGTATAATCCAATGCAGGTCGGGGTATTTGCCCGCTGAGTAGTTGTTTCGTTCAAATCATATTTAATAACAGTAGTTTAGTCCACCTGGGTTAGAAGTCGCCGCTCTCAGTACTTGCTTCGCAAGTCGCTATCCGCCACAGAGACATCTATGATGTCGGTCGGATAGTAGCACTTGGACCACATGAGAAGTTTCACATACCTCTCACCACTACTCAATAAAGATAATAAGTGGTGGGTAATTTATAATGAATAACCCTGTACAAAAACAAAATCACTTCCGCATATCTGTTTTGAATACGCTAATTTCAAGCTAAAATGTGGTATTTGCATTGAGTTTTAAAAATATCTTGTGGTGATCCTTCATTACTTAATACATACCAAAATTTGAAAAATCTTTATTGAGACGTATTTATTAAAATGTGGTTTCCTGTTTAGATGTTTCTTTAATGTTGTCCTTAATTTTATCAAAACTGATAATTTTGACGATTAAAAATGAACGACACCTAGCGGTGCCAGTCGTTGGGTGTGAAAACTTGTATATGTAAGATATGGTGATAGTTTTAATTCGAATATTATGTAAATAGTACAGAGCCCAGCCTTTTTAAAACCATTTCTAAATCAGCATCTAATTATCTTGCTGTCATGTTCTCTTTGTCCGTGTTATATGCGTTGATTTATTCATCGAAATCAATTCAGTGATTGATATTAATGATTTAAAGCGTCTCTGGACCAGCAAAATACAATGCTATTTCAGCTAGGATGTACTAACTCTATGGGGGACCGTGATTCGTTCGAATCACACGATGATATAAGCAGTTCGTAACATTTTTTAAAACGTTATTCCACTTATTATAGGCCTCGGGCATGTTAACGAGAAACATACATTGTAATTAAATATTTCTACAACTATTTCCTGTGTACCAGGAAAACAGACATTTTGTTTTTATTAATTATGTCTTAAGTAAGCCCGCTAGGTTCATTTAAAGTTAACCACGATCATAAAAAATTAAAATTTTGTTAAAGAATGTTTTTATGCATGAATGTGAGAATTTTAAGATTTGTTTAAAGCGATGAATAAAATGTTTTAATGAAGTTTTAAAAACCTGGAGGCTTTTGATTATTATTTTTATTTTCTAAAAAAATAGTGCTGATTTTCTAAGCCTAACTGAAAGCTTACGTACCAGTTAGGCAAAACATCGGTAAAAAAATGCAAAAGAAATAATTAATATATATTAGTGGTGCTTTTGGCGTTTACAAAGGTAGTAGTTGACAGTGTTTGCGAAAATAATGACCTTTATTGCAATAAAGTTAGTCGTCGTGGCTTTTTTTTAACTTACAAATTTAGATCTCAATATTGAATCATCCCTTTATGCCTGATGAAACTCATTTTTATTTGGAAGGATTTGTTAATAAACAAAATTTTTTATTGGGGCACCGAAAATCCGAAAGAAATACACCAAAGACTTCTGCATTCACATAAAGACACATTTCCCTACAAATTTCAAGGCGGAAATTTGCAGGAAAATCTGTCTTCCTCGCCTTGTTCCACACGGTGCTTTTTTTTAAAAGCAAAGTGAACAGAACAAAACCGAAAGATGTACTCGAAATGTAGAGAACCATACATGAAAAAGTTCATGCGATTCCTCCTCACATGCTGATGATGGCGAATTTCATGTATCGATTACAAGAACGTATAGAAGAGGACAAAGGTCTTTTATTCAGTTTTTTAACTGTCCTATGATATTATAGGTTATTCACAGCTTCTATAATTTTCAATAAATATTTGTTCGAAGTTAAAAAGTGTAAAGTAAATTCTGCCGGTCTCTGTATATCATTTAACAGTAGATATGTAAACTTGTAAACCTAAGACATTGAAATATACTAAATAAGGTATTAGAGAATTTTCCACTGAATTCAGTCTTTTAGAAAATATTATTAAATACACCTACATGAACGCAATTTTGAAAATACCCTTGTATAAATTTTTTTCTATCACAACTTAACTCTTATGAGAAATCTTTTTTTATCCAGTTCGGAGCGCCATATTCGAGACCATATTGTGACGTCATGGCTACTGCCCTATAAATAATATAATTTATCCTGGCCCTACACGGTTAATAATATTGGTGGATATGTTGATGATTTTTTCATTAAAGGGGCACACGTGCAGTATTCGTCAATATGCACCACACACGGTCAATAAAAATATCGATGTCCGTAATATTGACCATGTAAGGCCTGGATTAGATATTGGCTTGTCCATTGTCAGATGACACAGGTATCGCAGTAGATCCGATATAATTTAAAGAGCAGTTTCTTGCACATTTAAGCTGCATATACTTTTTAAAAAGTTACGTGCGGCCGCATCGGTTATTTTTAATACGCGATGTTGCCACTTTCCTTTGTGGGCCGTCCAAATTTTAAAATGTTGCACGTATATTCTTGAAATGTTGATAATTGACTAATATATTAATAATGATTTTTCATAATGTATTTACAGTTGCTTTGATTAACATGAATTAGCATATTATACGCCATCACTTCAAATGCTACCTGGTTGTAAAGAGGTCGGAAATAAACCCCGTACGGCAATCATCAGCTGTCACGTGACTCCTTCGATGTCTAATAGGCACTCCAATTAGCTCCTAAACGTGCTAACTCTTTTATAAGATGCCATAATGGTTAAATAGTATCTATCGGGATCAGATGAATAGCTCACGATGTACCGATATGTTGACGTGATCCGTACCAAAACTGAAAGCATTTTAGATAAATCTATGTGATAACTTTACTTTCAATCAATTAAAAAAAAACTCACGTTAATTGTGCATTAGTAGGAAAACCCCGATTTGCGTTGAAGGGTGTTCAGGTGTAAAAACAACTTTAATTGTTGCGAAAAGTCATGCTAAAATTTTAGCTTGAAACACTAATGACATTTGTTCCTGATATGTTCAAAGATGAAAGTCTTAAATTTTTTCTACAGGATTCGATCGAGTCACCCTTCTTTATTTGTATTTCTTTACCTGCCTCGGTCCCGAATGTTTTTCTTCGTCTCTTGGTTTCCAACGAGGGTGCATTTTAAGTCCGCTAATAGCTAGGTAGCGATTCTTTCATTCCTTTGAGTTTCGACTTGGCTAAACACAGTAATTATTTACGTTAGTGATCGATGTCGGTGGTTAAACTATGCATGTTTTGTTTTACGTAATTATTCTGTTCAACTTAAATAATCAACGGGTACATCATTTCTTGGATTGAAGCACTTATTAAACGCCCTTTCTTTTCAGTAGTTGTTACTCAACATATGTTCGTCACGGCCCGTTACATTTTACCCTACATTTAAATACTTACTGCTGTTTCTTAATGAAAGAAAACTCAATTTCTTATAATACGTTTATTACAAGCGTATTGAATGCTATATGAAAGGGTTGTTGCAAAACTTACACAACCACACAAAGAAAAAAAAGTTTATTACCATGAACCAAAATACATGGATCTAGTGTATTTTTTCGACGCTGAATTCGAATCCGTAGTTAAAAAAAGATTTATAGTGTCAGTTTTTTTTGCCAAAAACATCCCTTGAAATGGGGTAAAACTATAGTAACAATGTAATGACTCGTAATGAAGTGTGAGAAATGGTAGATATTTTATACTCTAGAGAAGAGAATATGCATTCAAACCATAGCAAGTTATTTCTATTAATTAAACCGAAATCCACCCGGTGAAAACTACCCCTGAAACTCAAATATCGCTCGTGAGTTTAAATAACATGTACAAAGGACAAATTCTTGTAGCTTTTAGGACAAAATATCTGAATCTGGTGTGACAACCAGACATTACTCTTAATGGTTTGAAACTCGCCCCTACAAGGTGTAAAAGCCACCCCCACCTATGAAGGTATCTCATAAGTTTTAATAACGACGAAAAAAGTTCAGGCTTTTGTAGTTGCGAACAAATATGGAGTGGATTCGTTTGAACTACCGATATATGACCATAAAATACCCTCAGAGCGTGGTAGAAATCCTTTAAGAGTAATGTTTGATTGTCACACCAGATTCAGATATTTTGTCCTAAAAGCTACAAGAATTTGTCCTTTGTACATGTTATTTAAACTCACGTGCGATATTTGAGTTTCAGGGGTAGTTTTCACCCCCCATATGGGTGGATTTTGGTTTAATTAATAGAAATAGCTTGCTACGGTTTGAATGCATATTATCTTCTCTAAACTATAAAATATCTACCATTTCTCACACGTCATTAAGAGCATTGCATTATTACTATAGTTTTACTCCATTTGAAGAGATGTTTTGACCAAAAAAAAAGACTGACACGAAAAATATTTTTTTAAACTACGGATTTTAATTCAGCGTCGAAAAATGCACTAGATCAATTTGTATTTTGGTCATTACATCATTACTACAGTTTTACCCCATTTCAAGGGATATTTTTGGACAAAAAAGAAAAACTGACACGATAAATCCTTTTTTTTACTACGGATTCGAAATAAGCGTCGAAAAATACGCTAGATTCATGTATTTTGGTTCGTGGTAATGAACTTTTTTGTTGTTGTGTGGCTGTGTATTAATTAGAATTTGTACAAATATGTTCCCGGTCAATATGTGGTTATATACGTAATATACAATAGATAAGATAAAAAATGGTCGAGTAGTTGAATAACTGCAGAGTTGCACTGGATGAATGATAGCCAAGCACTCACTTTCAATAAGTTTTTCGGAAATCCCGAATGTACGTGAATATATTTGCCAAAATGTCAAGTGAATATTAAGCATATCTAATTGATATTCTTTCATGCCAAATGTATGAATACTCTGGAAGAATTTATAAACAAATTATCTAGCTTCTCACACGATACGGTTGTTGAGGTCTACTATACGAGTTACTTGGGCCAGACATTTAAGAGGTGTGCGAGTCCTTAAACATGCCTTTATACACTCATATGTTAATTTGAAGCAGGTCACTCTAAATGATCACCAGATTCAAACTATCATAACTTCTAAACTACCCGATGATTTTTCTTTTGTTTTAATTGTAGTTCATTTCCCTACATAATCTGACTTTTCATTTATTTTTGACTTGGTTAAATAGGGAACTTGCCTATAATGTTAAAAATAAAAATAATACTAAAAAACATATCGTAACGTTGTAATAAAACGGTACTTCACAAAAAAATAAGATTTCTAATTCCACGCGATCAGTATGAAGGATCTAAACAGCGATAAAATTGAAGTGGCCCGAAACGAGCTACTATTGACTGTGACGTCACACCATACAATATTCGGTAGTCGTCGCGCCGGGAAGCAACACAATCATATGTTTACCAATTCCAATTTAAAATCTTTATTCACAATTAAGTAGATTATTTACAACTTGTATGGGGTACAGAGTAAGATTTATATTAATATATAAATATATACAGAAAAAAGAAAACAAAATCAATTCATTCATAAAATACTTAACAATAATAATACAAACAAATTAACAAAGTATGACATTCTATATAAACATATGTACAATATGGTGTTATTAGACTGTGGTTGATTTGTTAGTGACTGTTCTGATATAAATATATAATTGTGTTTTATAGTACCGCTTATTGTAGTACAGATATTTTAAAATGAGTGATCAAGGTTTTTCAAAGGGCCAATCTGATAATTTGCCTAAAGTCACTATGTTTATGGTGGCATCTTTTATACAAAATAGTGAAAGTTTTTCCCTTGGGGAGGTCCGCGGGGTCAAGGCAGAGAAGTATGTATTTTTTTTTAGCTTTTAGTAATAATTTATAAACATAAAATAGTTATGACTTGATCACGGAATTAAAAGAAATAACTACAAAATGCTTAGTCGCAACTAAGCATTTTTAGCAGACTTAGTCTTATGTTTGAAAGAATTTAGGGTAATTCTTTACAACAGACACTTCTATATTTTTCGTGTTTTTTTTGTACACACGCGTAAAGTGTCTCTATAGAAGACATTTGCTGCAAAGGAAATGTTGCGCAAATGTATAATTACCTATCGTAGGTATTTTCGTACTATGTTTTGGGCAAGGGAAATAAGTGATTGTGTCGTGTTATCATTCACATAATAGATAAATGTAAGATTTGAATAGAATAAATTAAAGGACAAGGGAAAGGTATTTGCAATATACTATATATACTAGAGGTAAACATTTTACTCTTCGCAGACAGTAGTGTTATTGAACTTTTATATAATTGTTGCACATTCTGTAGGATACTCTTCGCAGTTTTTTGAAAAGAATCTTGTGTTTGTCTTATAAACTTCATTCTTACAATACCTAATGTATCGACTACATATTTAATTTTCTCTCCCGATGGTGCTGACTGTATTGGCGAAACGCGTGGCAGTATATTTTATAGTATAAACTAAGATTCATTCTTACAATACCTAATATATTGATCACATATTTAATTTTCAATTTTTTTCATCTCCCGATGATGCCGACTGCGTAGGCGAAATTTGTGGTAGTATATTTTACAGCATTTTGGTGTCCATAGAAAATTACTTCAATTTTAGTAGCACATTGAAAATTGCAACCCTCTGTAGATTCATATTTTTAAATAAAATGTTCTATAACTTTTTTATTTACTATTTGATTTTTTTCAAAAACAATGGATTTCTTCCGCTAGCTAACACTAGCTTATAGCCCAAATTTCAATTCGATCGGACTTTTCTTTCTTTAGTTATCGTGCTTACAAGAAACGTGACGGACGGACAGATGAACAGACGGACATTTTGAAAGTTGTTCAGAATTCGATGACGAACGAAATGATTTTTTTCTCTGCGAGCGATATTAACGATTTTAGAAATGTCCCGATCAAATGCAATATACTCTTTGTAATCGTATTTGCGAAGAGTATAATAATAAATAGCTGTTTACTTTCGCACCAGGAAATTACCTTTACTTAGTATCACTAAATTACATTCTATCTACTAATCTTATTTTCTAACATTGTATACACATTCTTTCTTTAATCCTACCCTAATTAAAATTCAATAATTCGGAATTCGGAATTTTATTGCCCGCCTGCGAAAAACTAGTAGATAGACATATAGTATTTAATAATGTACTTACATTAAAATGATCTTCACACACATGTAGAGACCTACTGCTCTGTGAAATGTCTTTTTCATTTCTTCTACACGCTTTTAGCCATTTTGATCTTCTGGCAATAGTATAAATATATTATCTGGCACTTTTACTGTAGTATTCTTACACAACGGTACAATGCAATATTTAAAATAAGGAGTTTTTGTTTCCATTTTAAGTATACACTTAAAATTTATGGCGATGCTGGTATTTTTACGGCTGATCAAGCGGTCGAGTGCTGGGATCTCCGTCGTCGCTTGTAAATTGTATGGTGTGATGTCACGACTACTCCCGCGCTTTTGAACCTGTTTGAAACGGTTCGCTCGCGCGCGAAACTTTAATAATTTATAACAAATTTATTATTGGGAATTAAGGCGTCATATTTTGCATATCTTATTTTTTAGTATTGTAGAACATTTTTATGAAGTAAAAAAAATGTGCAAGTTCCCTATTCCTACAATTTGTTTAGTTGTTAGATGTTTATTTACATTTCTTCTATGCAGCTGTGGGCCTTGGCCGTGATATAGGGGTATTCTTGTGGTAGAACAATGTTTATCACCCTGTATGATAGAAGGGCTTTTCCTAAGTTTGGAACACTTTTTTAGCTTTTGAATACCTATAACACCGTTTAAGAAAAAAATTCTTTTCTAGTGTTATGTTAAATAAGATTTACAGGAAACAACTACTCAGCGGACAAAAGCCCCGACCTGCGTCGAATTAAACCTGCAAGTCTTATTTGGTAGCTAAAATCATTTGTCAATTCCTCACTAGACATAGACCAGTTTCGAACTTGTTATGTTCTCGTCAGTATGCCATAAATAATGGAAAAGACAAATAATTATAGCAAACCAGGCTAGCCTAAAGCATACTAACTTGGACATGAAAAATAAACGATAAGTGTTCATAATTGTTGCAGTTGACTCTTTTTTTAATATTAAAATGCCGCGTTTAAATAGTGCTCAATTAAACCGTGCTATAGGTATGGTACAAGGTGGTATGGCGCGTAGGGCAATTACTGACCACTTTATAGTTACCCAGTCAATGATTATCAGTAATCAATAATAATTCTCCTACTTACACGCATGGACATGGACGACGAAGAGTAACAACGGCGAAAAGAGATAAGGTGACTGAATTGGACCAGAGATCGTAATGACTGGGGATTAGAATCCATGGAAAATTGTGTTTTTGCAAATGAATCCAGGATATGTTTGTTTCCAGATGACAACAGGATCTGTGTATGGAGAACCAGAGGTGGAAGATTTTTGGAACGCCCCACAGTGGACGGAAACGCCAAAATTAAAAAAATGAAGATTTTTTTTTTGAAATGGAAACTTTTTAAATTGTTGTAGTGGTACCCCTAGCATTAGAAACGACCGTTAATATCGGTCCGGGTTCACTACCTGAGCGAGGAAATTACTTATTGTGCGACCGTGCAGCGCGTCACTTCGGCAGCTCGCAATGCTTCAAAAATCGATAAATTTTGTCTGCAGCGTAAAAATTCTCAAAATGCAGTTTTCGGTGTCATAAAAATGGATTCTGCATCAGAAAGTAAGTACAATTAAAATATCTCAGTATCAGATCAGTTTATTTATATGGTAATTAGTAAATAATTATCGAAGTGGAGTGCATTTTTGTACATGCAACGATTCATAAACTCCACAAAAAAAGCCATAAGTTACGCGGTTGGTGATGGTTGGTCTTGAAACTTATAGGAATGTGTTCAATGAACATTTTTTCGAAAGTGTATAAAAAATTAGCTGCATCTTTTTGAATCTTTGCGAGATATTGACCAAATTGTGCGCGAATGCACGGATGCATGCACATTCGTGCACCATAAAGTGGGCTCCTTTTGAATGCGTTCTCATGAGGACAATGAATGTAATTCAGATAGTAATTGAATAAAATTAATTTTCAAAGTCATTACACATTTTTATTCCATTCCCCAGATCGTAATTTTCCCGAAACAAATGAAACACATGAATTCGCTTCAATTCAATAATAATTTTTGAACTATGTATATATTTTTGACCGTAATTTTTTTGAAATTCTATATGGGATTCTTCATCAGCGACCCAAAAAAACTGTATACAAAGTTTTGTAAAAATGCAGCGATAATTGGCGATTTTTGGTATGTTTTGGGGGATTTCATGGGCGCCATTTTGTTTTTTTTTCAAAATTCAACTTGGGATTCTTGATCAGCGATACAAAAAACCCCTGTATGCACAATTTCAGTAAAATATCTCAATGCCTTTATATCTTGGCCAGCTTTTCGGCGTTTCCATCCACTGTGGCGCCTCGGCATTCCAAGAGATTCTTTGGCGGAGGCTCTCTTATGTAATGCGCTACAATTTAAAGAGGAGATAGAAGTGCCACTTATATTGTAATTCATGGTAACGTAAATGGTAAATGATACCTACAAATTTTGCGAGACCATGTCAGGCCAGTTGCCTATAATATAGAGCACGAATTTATTTATGTTGATGGCAACGTGAGGCCTCATAGAACGGGACCTGTCATTAATTTTTTTTTTCAAGGAGGAAAACTAAATCCTAGCCTGCTAGCTCACTAGATGCCAATCCAATAGAACATGTTTGGGGTCAACTAAATATACAATGACAAATGAAACACGCAGATTATGTAAGGAAGAGAACGACACCTAAACCTAAAGAAAAATCATCCAATTAGATTGAGTAGTTTAAAAGCTATGATGGTTTGAATTTGGTGGTCATTAATTTAGAGGGAGCCACTTCAAATAAACCCGAGCGCATATGTATAGTACCAAAGTAGCCTCCTTTGAGTGGTATAATATTTTTCATTCGATTATTACCCCTAATAATAAATATAAAAATACTAAAACATTAATAAATAGAAGAAATTAAATAGCCTACTATATTTCTGCAAATAAGCGATTTGTTACTCAACTGTGAGATCGTTAATTCACCCCATCTACCTCCTCATATCTTTCTATATTTTCATTGACGTTTGTCAAGTATTTTGTATGCACGAATACATCGAGGTATTAGGTTTCAATGGTTAAAATTCCACTATTTTATTTTATGTAATATCTATGTATATGTGAGTGAAAATTGGACCGAATCGACGAATTTTTCATATCGTTTCCTTGTCATAATAATTAAAACAAAAACAAAACACTATCAAGTAACACTTGTCGCTTCATGTCAGATATAGTCCTAAATTCCGAGAGGCTGTAAAGAATCACAAAAATGCAGCAATAACTGTTTTGGTTATAAATTGGATTTTTATTAGACAAGGAAATGGTGAAATAGAAGAAAAATATCCAATTATGTGAGTTATGTAACTAATGCGGCACAATATACGGAAACGAGCCAAATGACATTTTGTTAGAATTCATTTATTTTAAGTAGCAATTGTTTAATGTTCGGTCACGAATTTCATCGACGATTTCCATACATCCAAGCAGGCTACGTTTGCTTAACTATCTCGTTTCTATCTTAGTAGTATTGTGTTGCCGGGGTATCACATATAAAACGGATACGATAGCACACACTACTAGACTTTTGTAACATTCCTTGTATACCTGAACAAGTTCTATGGTATTACTCACTCAGCTACGAGGTATCTTATCCCATAAAGAAACTGGACTTCTAATCAGCGATGTATTATCAGAAGTTGCAGAAGCTTACGTCGAGATTATAGCCAATACATTTAGAAAATACCATTAACATTATTCGCTCTGAAATGTCGCTTTATCAACATTCTTTACTTGAATCTATTAAATCAATTTAAAGTGTTGGACTCGTGTAAGTTGGATTTATATCATACCAGATGTTTGTGTGAAGTAACTTGCTCTTTCGGTGTAGGAGGCACAGTAGACCTTAAAAAAAATTATGTTTAAACATTAGACAATGACAGTCGGATTACGACGATATAACAGTGGCGTCTCAAGAAGTCGCTGACACTCGCTGGGTCTCTGATGACACACTTGAAGAGATCTGACGGTAGCTCCCAAAAAATATTATGACAATTTATTCAAATTCGTCGATTGAGTAAAAACAATATTTTAATATGAAGCGTTTTACATACATTTTGAAGGACACTATATTTAACTGCTTAATATGAGATGGTAAATGATTACACAAATTTAGGTTGGGAAAATTTTTAACGCTTAGTGTTAGCCTGTGTCAAGGTAGTCTAAGAAATCCAGCAGCACGTGTATTGTGCTCAAGGTAATCTGCCTGGGTAGGGCGACCGGACACACTCTTGTAAATCGCAATGAGGCTGTAGTAAATAAAAAGTGAAGGGATGGGCGTAATGCCGAATTTAATGAAAATAGGTTGACAATGTTCCATGTACTTGGCATTTACAAGTATTCTTACAACCTTTTTTTGTTGTCGAAAAACTTTCAGTGCGTGACAGGAGTTTCCCCACAGAACAACAGCGTAGGAAAGTTTAGAATGGAGCAGGGCGAAATAGGTGTTTTTTAAGATGTCAAACTCTAGAATGCGTTTTAGTTTTCTAAAGAGGAAGATCGTGCTTGAAAGTCTTTTATTTATTTGTTCAATATGGTTAGCCCAGCTAAGGTTATCATCTATATAGTTACCTAAGAGTTTAACGCAGTCGCCTTTAGTTGCGTTTTTATTTGAAGATATTAATAGTCTCTGAGTTTTATCTTGATTAAATGTAAGTTCATTTGAGGTGAACTAATTTTTTGCCTTTATTTCAATGTTAGAGGATAGCTGTACTAGACTGACAACGTTGCGATCAGAACACAAACGAGTGGTATCGTGGGCGAACGGAGTGGATTTATTTGGCAACATGAATTTAGGAAAATCATTGATGTAAACCAAAAATAGCAGTGGCCCCAGGATAGATCCCTGGGGTACCCCACGGTTGATATTTATGAAACCTGACTTGTCATTACCTATGGCTACGCACTGCCTACTGTTAAGCAGGTACGAATTGAAAAGAGAGCGAGAGGCAGTCCTCTAACTCCACATGATTGTAACTTTTCAATCAGTTTTTCGTGGGAGACAAAGTCAAAGGCCTTGGAAAGATCACACAGAGTGATTGCTGAATGACGGCCGTCCTCAAGAATCTCGACTATGTCTCTTACTACAACTGCTTGCGCTGTCGAGCGACCAGAGCGAAAACCATATTGGTAAGGACTAATGAGTAGTTTCTGTTCCAGATAGCTCGATAATCTTTCTGGCAGAATAATTTCAAAGATCTTACCAAAAATGGGAAGAATTGCTATGGGGCGATAGTTATCTGACAAGGAGTCGTTATATTTTTTTAAAAATAGGAATAATACGGGCAATTTTAAAAATATATCGCTGAAGGTATTTTCAGCGATACAACTGTTGAATAAAGAGGTAAGCGGAGCGACGATAATATCTTCCATAAATTTAATTATATTTGCATTTAAGTCATATATATCGAGAGAATGTGAAATTTTTAAAGATTTAATTGCTGATTTTACTTCTTGTATAATCTAGAAACCGATTTTTTTCTAACATTATTTTTAGCTCAACTTTATTGGTAGGAGGAAGATCAAAAAACGGTGCGCAGCAAAAATCACCCCTCATTCATACGGAGAACCCCGAGCTCCCACTTCTAATACGTTCGAATTTTTTTAATTTCTGAACCTTTAAATTTTTCATTTTCATCTCTCGTGGTTCTACCTTCTTTTGTTCAATCCGAGCTGCGGGTGGTCCTCGGCTGTTTCTTCCAAAAAAATGAGAATCCTCTCGTTAGGGTACATAGTATATTTTAAATTTTCACTTCGTTTTTAACGTGGTAATGTCATTTCTTATCCCTTCCGATTCGCTGTTCACTTCTTGGTTTCTGATGGTAAATATAGCATGGGTAGACTTTTAACAAATGTCTTTTGGGTTTACATATGGATGCGTAAATTCATTTTTTTTTTGTTATATTTTGATTATCCAGGGTTGTAGCCCATATCCTTGCGCTTAAAGTTATTAAAATCGGAAGGCGAAAAATTATTGAATTTTCCATTCGATAAGAGTAGCAGTATTTTTTCTGTCTTTTTTTATTAGCAAGTGGGGCCATCGATAACTTGGACTATACCAAATGACTTTAATTCATATCGAATTATCAATGAAATATTTCCTTGTCTTGTTTTTCTGCGATTTTAAAGTGGTTCTCACGAATGTGAATGTTTGGACGATTAAACATCTTAATTAGTCATTATTTATTGCTGGTATAGTTTATCTACGAAAGATCGAACAAGATTAATATTATGTTTTTGTCACTAGATTGTTAACCTCGGACAACTTTCAGAACGGATAAATTTTAATTCATCGGCGGTTTATCTGAAATGGACAGAATTATCAGTTTTAAAAGTTGTTTAAGTTGGTGTCAGTGCTGTGTATTTTTGTTTTGCTTTAGAGGTTGCTAGTAAACAGAGTCGAATTAGTAACAAATGCACATATTCAGTCATCGTCGATCTTTCTTCATTTTCCACAAGTTATTAACACATTTCAGTCGTGGAACAAATAGACTCGATATTCATGTGTGTGAAATCATATATTGTGGTCTCTTGTTTTGTTTCAATTTATATAATCAGTGGAAATGAACTTAAACGATATTACGAAAAACTAAGATTCGAATTTTTATTTTTTTTTTAAATATCAGAGTTAATACAGCACCGATTAAATTGGGACAAAGTTGCAGAATTTGGCTATCAGGAATATGCTGTTGAGAAATCGAAAATATCTCTTGCTGTTCTTGAGATTTTTGAAAAAAAAGTAAAATTTCGAATATCCGTTTTATTTTTTCATGGCATTATTTGAAAAGAGATCGAAAAACTAAAACTACTTTTTCATTGGCGTTTTTTATCCTTTATAATTTAGCATAAAAAGTTTTTTATAAGACGTTTCACCTTTTGGGAACCATCAAGAACGTTATTTTAAATACGGACCTGTATGTTTTATTGCATTTTTTTTGTAGTATTTGAACCTCGGACTTCATTGATGTATTAAACTTTTATGTTGCTAAACGTTTCGTAGCTGTAAACCATCATCAAATGTAATTTTTTTCCTTTCATTTCAATCTGCTATGATCACATCAAAAGTATTGTGGAAGGAGTCTTTGGGAGCCACGTGGTCTGATTAGCATTTCTAAAAAAACCCTAAAAGTAAATAAATCGATATGGCAAGATTTTGGTTATGACTTGATGTTGAATTTAAAAAATACAATTTATGAACTAAAATACTTTTATAATATTTAACTGCTAAAAACTCGTAGACATAAAGATCGGCGAATTTCAATTTTACACTTGCAGGTAATAATGAACACTTATTACAGAAACTATTTATTAATACATTTTATTACAGACATTCTAACCATACATTATTTCTATGATGCATACATAATAACAATAACGTTTACAATATGTCTGTTAAAGCGTACATTATTGAGGTACGATCTTTGACCTCTCGAGACCTTCAGTCATCTAAGGAATATTTATTATTACAACGTCAATTGAGCGACCAGGCTTGAAAAATCTAGATGCTATCTTAAATTGGATATTAACGTTTTCATGTTTTCAAATGCCTTGGTTAATAATAATTGAAAGTTGTGGGTAATAAATGTTTGGGTATCACGCGTGTTCTGGATAGAAAGTCACAATACATATGATTTTTGATAATGAAGACTTAACCGTTTTTTTTTATTATTGAAAACTATTATTCACTAATGAAATTATTAAGATATGTTAGCTATTCATTGATTGGTTTATGACTGGAGAAAATTGTTACTATAGGTGTCAAAAGAGATTCCTCAGTTTGACCCTGACATCGAGAAAACGAAGAAATTGAAAAAAAAACATTCTTCATTGTTACTTAAAACCATATCAAAGTTTGAAGATTTTATGTCGAGTCGTTTTCCAAATAGAAGACATTTTTATTATAATTTCAAAAAGGATTGAATATATGTCACAAAATTGTTTTTGTATCTCGTGAATTTTGAAAATAAAATTATAAAAATAATACGTTATATGTATGATTAGTTTGCTAAATAAATCGTATCATAGAGCCTTAATAATCATAGATTTTCAAAGTACTTTCCGTCATACTTCTTACGAATAACCCAGTCATCAAATTTCTTGTTTTATTTTTCTTTCGGAAGAAATTCGCAGATTTTATTCCATGCTGCAAGTAATTCTTCTATTGAATAGCATCGAACTTTCAAGCTGTTTCTTTACTTTTTACGCACGAGTTGCGAGATCTGGAATATATGGTGGATGCGCCAGTATGTTCTTACCTGCAGTTGAAAGATATGCACTGGTTTGAATGAACCCAATATGCTGGGGCATTATCGTGATGAAACTACCACGTCAAGACGTGATCTGGTCATAGATTTTTAAAAGATATTAACTTACCAAATAACCGTTACTGTCTTCTGTGTATCAAGAAACGCAGTTTTTAAAATGCCTTGTTTTCCGACGTTACATGAATCTCTTTCCTACTGATTAGTTGGCATTCACTTTAGTCTCGAATTCTTCATCTTCAGACAGCTACATTTTGTATTGTGATTTGACACATCATAATAAAGCCTGTTTCGTCACCAATCACCATTGTATTTACGTGCCGGGCATTTTCTTAATTTGCATTGCTCGTTACGATAGAATAGCTAGAGCATCCTTAAATGTATATAAATTATTGAATGAATTGTTTGTGCATTAATCTTTAAAGATAATGTGATAGTTACAGCTTGTAAATATTAACATATTTGAGGCTTATTTTAACCAAACTAAACAAACCAGAAACTGTTATTTTTGAAAAAGTTAAAGCTGAAAACCATTTACATATATAATGACAGGACTTTTCCTTAGCCCTGTATACAAAGCACAAAATACTAAGAAACATACATACGAACATGTTTTGCACATTATACTCATTAATAACAAAAAAAAAAGATTAACTCTTGTCTTGACTCACTTTTGAAATAAAGTTTATGACAATCTCATTAATATCAATTTCATTCCCAAAAATTCTGATAATAGGGATCACGACGGTTTTTTATTACATTAAACACATGTTTTTTGGTAAAGAGACATCCCGTTTCAGAAAAAAAATAACATGTAGCGTATGAAAAAAAGCAATGCGGACATAAAGCTTATGTTAAGCCAGTAATAAACAATAGTGTAAAAGGCGATGTTTTCAGAACCAGTAATACAGGCCTTTGCGCTCAACAAGTGGAGAAAACACAAAAATGGTCCTTCTATACTTGTCAATAAGAGGACCTGATAGAGTTTCCGTCTCGAGACAGCCCACGTGTTGAGCATATGTAACTAATACGTTATATATATGTATATTTCCAAAGGAACGTATAAATTGTGTGGGACATATGGTTTTTGCTGCACATGGCTTCGATACCACAAAAAATTGTGAGAACTTCCAGATTGTTTAATTCTAGATGTTATTCTGAAGATTAAAAAAAGTTGGATGTAAAATCCACCTGTTACAACCATAATTATTATTATGATTTGATAAACATACAGCGGCAAATTGAATAAAGAACATCAAAGCTAAACTGCTGTAAAATTTTTAAGGAATATATACAGAATGAGGATTATACAGAGGTTAGTTTTTATTTGTAAAGAGTTTGGGAATTCCTAGAAACCGATAAAATATTGGGAGATGTAATGATCTAAGCTAAATCACAAAATGCATTATTCTTAAAATTGTTTCTTTCGATAAATACTTGTTAGATAACGAATAAGAGCAAATGCAAAATTGAATATTATTTACAACTATGGACTCAGTTATATGCGGTTAAGTTTGTATCCTGATCTATCATTGATATCTCTCAAATTCCACTGAAAAATAGATTGTAATTTTGCTTTTTTTATTAATTATTGTATTTTGATTTAAATAATTTTTTTAAATGTTTCGTTATTATTGCGAAAGCACATGATTTTGCAGGAAATGGAAACTGATTTTTTTGCACTACCATAGAACAAAATTATCATTTGTCTTTGACCCAATTTTTGAATTTATGTTGCGTTTTGAATTCATCGTAGAAATAGTTAATATGTCGTCCTCCGAAGAAGAGATGTTTTGGTATATTTTTTTGAGATTTCAGCACAAACATACCGATTTTAGAGGCGAAGCACATGCCAATAACTTAAAATTTCTATTGTAGGAATTTTATGTCGCCGATAGATAATCATGTATTCCCTTATTAACTGGTTCAAAAATGACTTCCAGAACAGCATGGAAAGATATTTACATCTAGTTAAATGATGGATGTTTCTATTTTGTTTTCCTGGACCTATACGCATTTCATCTTTATTTTTACCAGCCAAGGTTACTCCAAACAGTACCTTCAGTTTTTGGTTAAGATTTTTTTTATCAGGGCCAAATAATAATACTTTTCTGAATCAAAATTAATCCTGCAGTTGGATTGGACGACGATGACCATCTTCATGGTTTCCACATTCACTGATTTAACTCCTTTACATTTCCTTCCACAGAAAATGTCAACCAAGAAAATTTTTTTTAGTATAATTATAAGCTCTTACAAAAAGAAGATAGTATCCTATTTTTATTCAAAATTCCAGAAGTATTTTTTTCGCATGCAAGTGGCATAAGAAATATTTAAAAGCAAATGGCGAATATCCCTATACTTACCTATACGCTACATAGTTTTATTTCTTTAGAGGGTGACGGAGTTAATGTGTCAAGATTAAAAAGGAAGTTGTTTTCTATCCACAACATTAAATCAAAAAAACTTGAAAAAAAATGTGATCTGTGTCTTAAACTGTGGTCTAACTATTGTCGATATTAGATTCATACTCTATTCCGGACATATTATGTACAAATCTAAATTCCGCAAGGCTTCCGAAGATAAATCAAGTCAGTTTTTGACATGAAACGGGCATGATTTAACGGTTCATTTTTCATAGAATTTAATTTGATTGCCTTGTATAATTTATGTCAATTTTCGTTATTTAAATGTCCAGCTGTCGTATTAGCGGTATCTGATTAATTATCAGTCTTTTTACTCGGATTATGAACCGAACTCATAATGAGTTAATTGTAGAAACTTGTTAATCTTTTTAATTTTACTAATAGTTAATTATATTAGGTTTACTGTAGAAAGATTTTTGGCAAGTTTAAAGAATAAATTGTGAAATTTGTCCGTGGATTCATGAAGACAGATATAATCCAAAACATGTTGTCCAACAATGGACGTTTTCCACATTTTTTATTTATTTGCCTATCCGATAGTGAATAAATTGTGAAATTAGTTCTTGAATTCATGAAGAAAAATATAATCCAAAACATGTTGTCCAATAATGGACGTTTTCCACATTTTTTATTTATTTGCCTATCTGATAGTGAATAAATTGTGAAATTAGTTCTTGAATTCATGAAGAAAAATATAATCCAAAACATGTTGTCCAACAATGGACGTTTTCCACATTTTTTATTTATTTGCCGATCCGATAGTGAATAAATTGTGAAATTAGTTCTTAAATTCATGAAGAAAAATATAATCCAAAACATGTTGTCCAACAATGGACGTTTTCCACATTTTTTATTTATTTGCCTATCCGATAGTGAATAAATTGTGAAATTAGTTCTTGAATTCATGAAGAAAAATATAATCCAAAACATGTTGTCCAATAATGGACGTTTTCCACATTTTTTATTTATTTGCCTATCCGATAGTGAATAAATTGTGAAATTAGTTCTTGAATTCATGAAGAAAAATATAATCCAAAACATGTTGTCCAACAATGGGCGTTTTCCACATTTTTTATTTATTTGCCTATCCGATAGTGAATAAATTGTGAAATTAGTTCTTAAATTCATGAAGAAAAATATAATCCAAAACATGTTGTCCATCAATGGACGTTTTCCACATTTTTTATTTATTTGCCTATCCGATAGTGAATAAATTGTGAAATTAGTTCTTAAATTCATGAAGAAAAATATAATCCAAAACATGTTGTCCATCAATGGACGTTTTCCACATTTTTTATTTATTTGCCTATCCGATAGTGAATAAATTGTGAAATTAGTTCTTGAATTCATGAAGAAAAATATAATCCAAAACATGTTGTCCAACAATGGACGTTTTCCACATTTTTATTTTATTTGTTTATTCGATAGTATTCGAAAATCTAAGCTCACTAAATTTTTTTCCGATTTTTTTTTAAAACTAATGAAATGGTAAAGAAAAGTAAAGTTTTGAATTTTAGTCGTATGACGTCGTCCGACTAGCAGACACAAGCAGCTGTTGAAACCAAAAACAGTACTGTCGTGTTGCCAGATTTATCTATTACCGTGTCCCCAGTTATTTATTTCATTACGATCATTACTAAATTTTAACATTTTACATTCAAAAATCATGAGGCAATTACAACATTTACATAGAAAACAAGAACACACACCAGAAAAAGTTAGTACTGTCGCCGTGAGAATTAAATTAATTAGTTCCCAATAGGTTAAATTTCAATATACGCAAGTATTTATTTGCTATTTATACTGTATGCGAGTTATACTAATAAATACAAATTGCCGAAATAGTTCAAAATCACAAATATTTTTCATATAGTATTTCACAACATAATAAACATGGGAAATATGGCGACAACCGAAGAATAGCGCACATTTTGTCGTTTGTTGGTTGCTATAAATTATTCTGACACTATAATTTAATTTTGTAATGAAAAAAATTAAAATGGCAACCATTTATATATAGATATCCATTACTTATAGAATGTAAAATCACATTAAAAAAAATTAAATTTCAATTTACTAGAACATCCCCACTGAATGAGAATAACTGATCGCGTTGGCGCCTTGAAAATTTTTAACATTCTTCATCGTCTTCATATTCAGTAGCTAGCTTAATAGCGGTAGCGCTGTTTATATAGAAGCAATTGTAAGATAGCATCGTTTTTGAACATGATGCGGGTTTAATTCCTTCAGTCTCACCTCGCCAATAATAGATTGATTATGTACTGTACTTGAAAGAAAATGAAATTACCCTCCAATGCAATGTGTGATTTACCGTTTCCGACATTTTTGTTTGAATAGTAAATATAATCATTACTTAACAACTTTTCATAGATAATGTTGACTAATTTCTTCAAAATTACTCTTTTGGCACATAATGATAATATCAGTAAATTTTAATTAATATTCTACTAACGTACAGGGTTATTCATTATAAATTTCCCACCCCTTATCATCGATATTATTGCCTATAGAAAAAAAGTTTTAAATAAAAGTTGTGTGTTTATGACTGCGTTTTGTTAAAATGCTCTCAAAAGTACAGTAGCGTGCAGATTTCAGGGGATACAAAAAATATATGTATTTTTTTTAAATCGGATACCCTGTATATTATTAAATTTTTGGAATGATCCCTTGTTCCTGATTTCAAGAATATACCATATATTACCCTTACCATATACCGTTTTTGAGTTATTAAACGTCGAATATCTTAGTTAAATTAGTTACTGTAAATATGGAAAAGTTAACATTATTAAAGTGAGCTAGAAAATGGCAACTATTATGTTTGATAAGTGACATTTCTTTAATGAAATAATCAAAATGGTTTACAGTGAGGAAAAAGAAACCAAATATTTATACAAAATAGATAAAGATTTATTTAGAAAATTTAAATATAAATAAATGATAAGTCATAAAAGATGTTCGATGTGTCCACCATTATTGTCAATGCATAATTGATAACGTCTTCTTATATTTATAACTGTACCGGAAATGGCTTCAGTATTTACATTCAGATTGTTTATTTCAAGTCGAATCCTGTCTTTAATGACTTAAATACTATTATTATTATTATTATTATTGACACTGTCTTTTAGAAATCCTCAAAAAAATTAATCCATAGGGGTCAAATCCGGACTGTTAGGTGGCCATTTAATAGGTCCATTATTCCCTATCCATATTGGGAATACATTATTCAAATGATCTCGAATTGGTAAACTATGCGGAGTTGTCCCATCCTGGATCCAAATCATATCATCAAGTTCGGCTTCCGGAAAATTCTGCAAAAGAATATTTTCTACTTCTGGGATAATTATTTCCAGATAGGTAACTCCAAGTTAAAGTATAATCATAAGATATAGGCTCAACAATTTTGTTTCTGAAAATTCCACACCAAACGCTAACAGTTTTTCTTCCTGATTTTTTTTATTTGTTTTACCAATCTTTTTCTGTTGTGCTTGTTTTCCCACGATCCGAAGGTCGTATTAAAGACTCCTGCCGTAGAAAAGGATGATTCATCAGTCCATAATATTTTAGTAAAAAAATCAGGATCTTCATCCAACTTTTGAATCATCTGGCGGCAAAAGTCCAGCCTTTTCCTTTTATGAGCCTCTGTTAAAACTTGTACGAGTAAAATTTTATATGGTCTGTAGCTGAATTTTCTAAAAAATAATACAATGTTTCAAAAAAGTCGATTCGCGAATACATATTGATGGGCTTACCTTCGAAATGAAGCAGTATATCTAGCGGTTCTTCCTGGTTTGCTTGAACTACACGCCATTTTCTACTAAAACTGGAGGTATTATTCACCTTTCAGTAAATATTTTTGAACGTATTTTCTGACGGTGTTGGACAATTTGGATACAACACCTATGATCTCTTTGCTGCACGTTTATTTTTGTTATTTTATATATAACAAGTACATATTTGGACTTTTTCTTCCTCACTGTAAACCATTTTGATTATTTCATTAAAGAAATGTCACTTGTCAAACATAATAGTCGTCATTTTCATAGCTCACTTTAATAATGTTAACTTTTCCATATTTACAGTAACTAGTTTAACTAAGATATTCGACGTTTAATAACTCAAAAACGGTATATGGTAGGGATAACATATGGCATATTTTTGAAATCAGGAACAAAGGATCATTCCAAAAATTTAATAATGTACAGGGTATCCCATTTTAAAAAACATTATTTTTTGGTATCCCCTGATATCTGCGCGCTACATTACTTTTGATGGCATTTTAACAAAATCGGTCATAACCAGACAACTTTTATTTAAAGTTTTTTTTCTATAGACAATAATAACGATGATAAGGGGTGGGTAATTTATAATGAATAACCCTGTATAAATGCATTATGTTTATAATGATGTACTCGCAATTCTACGGGTATATTAATAATTATGTGTAGTTTATAACACCACATTATTTTAGGTACGAAAAGCTAGGGTGCGTTTCTTTTTTTGATTCTTTATTAGAGGATTTGTTAATACTTGTAGCAATTTTTGCTGTCAAGAAATCTCAGTTAGTCCTAAACCTAAGTCAAATTAATCCTGTACGTAGCTTATTTTACCGCGAAGGACATAAGGATGTCACAATGGACAACATTTGCTCCTTTGCTGTGACAAATAAAATGTTAAATGTGAAATCAGTTTTAACCGTAGTCATGTCAGATGATGCCAATTTGATTGATAAAATATACCACTGCCAGTGTTCAGTACTTTGGTATTTGTAGAAACTACATCAGTGGTAATTAATTATATATTTGACCAACCAGCTGTTCGTATAGAGGGTATGTTCAGAATTCCAATAAAGACTAAATAATTACAACTGTATTGTATTAATAACAAATTGAGGTGTCATACTATAAATCACTATTATTATTTTTTGTAATTTTCCATTGTTTTCCTGTCGCCAGTCCAATGGGGTCCTTTTTTTGCAGACAAAACTGAGTTTTTATGGTACCTGCGATTTTACGTTTTGGAAACAACTGCTTGTTATACAATTAAATAATTCATCAAAGGACAAGCTTAATTTAAATAAATTAGTGTGTGAATCGAATAAAATTTTAATAAATACATAATTAGCAGTACACTCGTCAAAAGCAACTTTTGAAACTTATAATCGTATACAAATAGTGTTTTAATAAGTTTTTATTAATATTTATAATCAAGTTTTGGAATTTTACCTAATCATATGTTAATATAAGCGTGCATATTGTAAGACAATTTAAATACAAGATCAATCAAATACACTCTGTATGTTAACTATCACTTTATTATACATACCTACGTATACAATTTAATACTAACTCAATATATCTTCTAAGCATCGCATCGGTCTTCTCGACCACCGTCTCCACGTAGACCAAACATTCGTTCATTCAGGCGTCTATATTATTGGCTCACCAAAATATTACTTACATTCGGCCATCCTGCATCAATTTGGCGTCCTCGCCTCAGCTTCATCCCTCGAAAACATCTCGGCTCCATTGCCCCCTTGACCACATCTTGGTCCTCAATGCTATGGTCCAGTCGGCCTGACCTCCTTTTGGATCCTCAACACCATGGCCCAGTCGGCCTGACCTCCTTTTAGGTCCTTAACACCACGGCCCTGTCGGTCTGACCCCCCTTTTAGGTCCTCAACTAGTGTTCTTCTAGTATATTCAACTGCAAGACTCGTAGTTTCTCCTTTTTGGTGAAACAATACTCTGTCCAGCTGTTGCCTCATATAATGCGACCTCCTTTAGGAGTTTCGCAAATGGCATTGGCTTATGAAATTGCTCCACTAACAGCTTCTTCATCTGTTTTCAGGTCTTTGTCAGGTCTTGTGAATCATACCACCTCCTTGCCATATCTGACAATCGAGCATTGGCAAACTTTACTACTGTTTATCTTGCTGAGGATCGAATATTGGAATCACCTTTTAATCCACGCCATGAAAATACATGGGCCCGTCTTCTTTGTGTATTAGGCGCCTTCCTGGTGCCTTCGATGTTGTTTTCTTTTGTTTCTCTTTCGGGGATCTTTTCCCCTTGTTTCTCATGCTTGCAGAGCTATATGAGGAACTTGAAGGAAGGAGATTGATGAACTGCTGCTCGAATCTCTTATTCGTTTCAAGGTTTTCTTAGATCACGTAGTCCAACGACTTCCTGACCGTGGATGTCTCGCCTTCCGGGGTGTACCGCATGTTGTCGACGTCACTCATAACCGAATCACTAATTTTTCTTGTCGATATTATTTTCTTGTGGTGGTATGGTGGGCTCTATTGAGTAATATCCCACTTCTGAATTGTAAGACAATTTAAATACAAGATCAATCAAATACACTCTGTATGTTAACTATCACTTTATTATATATACGTATACAATTTAATACTAACTCAACATATCTTCTAAGCATCGCATCGGTCCCTCCGACCACCGTTCATTCAGGCACCTATATTATTGACTCACCAAAATATTACTTACAATATGCCAAGGAATGTGAAAATAATTGATTTTCTTGTTAAAAACAAAACAAAAACCGTGCGGTCTTCAGAAGTGTTTAGTTTCATACAGAAATTATATACGCTTCCTTATATTACATGTGAAATAAAAGAACATCTCGTCAGACTACATGGGAATATGGTGTTATTAAAAATATATTATGCAAATTTTGTCATAATTACCTTTTATTTGTTAATTAAAAGCAATTTAAAGAAAATAAACATAATTTCTAACGCATTCACTACAATAAAAGTCGTTACGGAAATCGGTGCTAGATTACCCAGGTTCATGTTAATTTGGTTAATAATTTCCATATTATTTGCATAACACAGACACCCGAATGACATTCTTTATTACAGTGATCAGAAATCTGTTTAATGAGATGTTATCTTGCCAATGGATTATTATTCGAGACTGCATTCCATCAAATATGCAATTTACTCGCTAATTATGCGGCTGATTTATAAAACTGAAGTAATTTGAAGGAGTAAATACGCTGCGAGCTCTCCATCTCACTTTTCAAAACCGGTATGCATATATTTATAACCCGACAACACAGATTTATATTTGGAAATTCTACATCAAATATCACACAAGAGCTTATTATTCATATTGATAAAGTTTTATTGCCAAATCCATCTGGAACATCAAGGACTTTTATACTTTTATTTGAGTGGACCCCATTAGCTGTCATATATTTTTGATATCAAACTTGAGACACCAACTCCGTTAATGATTTTGAATTGAGAATTTGTTTTTAATACTTACATTTGTGTTAGTATTAATTACGCAGAAGTATATATATGTATATCATGTGCGTGTTAAATGGTTTTTGTACATGCCCAGTTCTCAGAAGTCGTTGCGACAAAAACACTAGGTTAGATTAATCCAACCATATGTGGCATTAAACCACTTAAATGTTGCTCAGCTGCATACAGATCGAAAGACCAGAACCGATCACTTATATAGCAAAAGAACAACACACACTGTTGTGTCCCTTGGCTTGCCATGATTTACAATTGCTTTGTTTTGATTGCACACAATGCCGTCTTTTGTTTCCAACCAACAATTAAAATAAGCGCTTTTTAATTGATGACTAGGCAGCAGATGTTCCTAAGCGCATAGTTTTTAACGCGATCATCAATTGACATGACTATATTTATCTTAAATTAACAAGATTCGTTGTATTTGTAATTTAAACAATTGCCTGATGTTTACTCTTGAATTATGTAGCCCTGGGTTAATAATTGCGTGCTGCTGGTTTATTTACTTTAGCTTCTTTTTTTTGGAATCGTTCATAAAAATGTTGATTTGAATATAATCCGCATAATGAGCATATTATTTGTTGTTCAATATTCATCGTGGATAATAACCGGGGAAGTAGTTGTTTAAGAAGAAACATGTTTTGTGAGCGGGTTTGTACTTTTGTACACGTGTTAAATTACCAATTAATATTTTATTTATTTAATTGTTTTTACTCATGAAAACTGCAGCCCCCGGTAATAATGGACATATTTTAAAATTGTTTATTGTAACGTAGATCTCATGAGGAAAGAGGAACTAACGTTTTAAAAAAAAATGTATTTTTACAACGTCGCTCCTGACCTAAATACAGGCTCTTATTACCCTGGGTATACCCTTAAAATTGGTCGGTATGATCCATCTCATCCTAGTTTCAAACAATCTGTATATACACTTTCACTTATTCTATTTCTATTTAATACGGGACAAATCAGGACATCTTGCCGGTCAAGGCAAAACAACAATTTGGTTTGTTCTAGTATTAATGGTTAATTAATATTGAATTATGGCGTTTAACTCCTACACCATCGTAACAATCGTGGACATATAAGCATAATCTACATTCGTCTCTAAGGACTATGTGCCTCCATTTGTTATCCTATTGTGGATGTTCGATTGATTTCAGGAAGTGAGATTCAATTATTGATTGTTAGAGATAGATTAAGATATTGTCAATAAAATCTCAAACCCCGTGATACAATTTGCCCTATCTTTGAAAACAGCCGATCTCGTAGTTTTCCAGCCACAAACATTGTGATCCGAATGTTACCGATGAGGTTCAAGAGTATGAAGTGACAGTGACAAATCTGGTTTTTGCTACTCAGTTCTTAGCTGAATTAATTGATATGCAGACACAAACACATGTAATTTCCTCTGATTTCTAAAAGACATTTGACAGATTTGACCGCAATATATTACTGCATAAACTTAGTAACTTCGGTTTAACCGATCATTTAATTAGCCTTTTTAAGTCACTTACATAACTCAATATGTAATATTTAATGGGTTTAAATCTGTTGAATACTTGGCAACATGGTGTGTCCTCCAAGGGTCCATCCTTGGACCTCTGCTATTCATAATTTTTATAAACGACATTGTAAATGTTTCAGACTTAAATTTTTTCTTTTATGCCGATGATTTAAAGATTCATTCAGTTGTCAACTGTTTTAGTGATTATCTCCATCTTTAGTGTAACTCAGATAATGTGTACGTCTGGTGTCAAGAAAATAAATTGCCCTTAAATGTTAACAAATGCAACATTGATGAAAATAACATGGAAGTCAACAAATATTATTTTCGATTATAATCTTGATAATATCGACCACCAGCGTTTCGCCATCTTGGCGTTATCTTCGATAATAAACTTTGTTTTGTCACACACCATAGTCTTAGCAGTTGGAAAGATGTACGGATTTATAGCTCGAAATTGACGTAAATACAATTAAATTACTATATTTTACTTTTATCAGATCTTGAATATGCCTCTCTTGTACGGTCTCCTTACTACAGCACAGACGTCAATATTCTAGAATCTGATCAACGTTTTTTTTTTCAAAACAGAAGGTTTTGTATCATTACCCAAAAAAAAAACAATTATGCAGCTACGGACACATGTTTTGGAGTTATTACCCCTCATCAGCGTATCGTAGCGAAGGAATTGGATCTGGGATTTTAGTTCTTGTTCCTGATCTATCCCATCCTAGATCCAACTCCTTAGCTATGCCACGCTGATGAGGGGCAATAACTCCAAAACACGTCCGTAGCTGCATAATTGTCTTTTTTTGGAGGATATGGCACTAAACCTTTATTTTGTTTTGAACCCCAATAAATCTATCTTGTTTTGTTTGTATGTGTCAGGTGGAAACGAGCAGTACACATAGAGATCTGTGTGTCGACTGTGCTCATCGAGGCCCCATTTGTGGCACATGGGAACATGAAGGCACTAATTAAGGACTGTGTACTGTACTTTACAGCCTTATTTTAGTTCATGTTCCTGATCTATCACATCCTAGATCCAATTCCTTAGCTATGCTACGCTAATGAGGGGCAATAACTCCGAAACACGTGTCTGTAGCTGCATATATATATTTGGGGGGGGGTATGACACTAAACCTTCTTTGTTTTTTTGAATCCCAATAAATCTATCTTGTGTTGTGTTATTTTTTTTTTTAATTGTTGAACTTTATCATGGCACTTACCCGCCTAATGACTTTCCTCAAAGTGAGTTATTGGAAAAAGACTCGGTGGTAAGTCATGACACCAGGCGTAAATATTTTGTTCAAGCATGTCTTTTCAAAATTATTCATAATATCCTTGATCGTCAAGATTTTTTATTTAAATAAAAGTCTATTGTATTATACTGTGTAATAATTGTACTGCAGCCGGCATTCATTTAGATATATTTAATAAATAGCAGCCTGATTGACATAAAAAGGTTACACTTCAAGTGAAGACTTATTTTTCCTTATAGTTATTATCAAAATTCTGCAGGTTGTTTTGTTTTTTTTCTTTTTTCGCATTTTCAGATTAATTTTTTCTTGTATATATATTCATCACCTTTGCCGCAAGCGGCTGTGTCTAGGAAGGAAATGGAGATTATTGAGGTCTGTATTTGAACAATTGTGATGTTTTATGTAAACTATGTTATGTACGATTTTGGAGCCAATTTTTTTTCAGGGTTTTAATTAATGATTCATAATCATACAGTGCATATTCTAAGGTAGAACTAACGAGAATTTAAGTAGGTTATGCATAATCAAGAGTTGATAAATTTTCGTTTCGGCCAGATGCAGTTATTAGTGTTATTTTCCAATTATTTTGTAAAGAATTTTTTTTCAAAAAAAAAATCATGGTGTTAACACAAATTAACACTCATACAGGCCAAGCAGTTCAGTTTAAAACTGATTCATTCTGCATGTTGTTATTCAGCGAACGGACTATACAATAATTATAAGTTCTGAGGTGTACATGTTTTTTGAATTACTTAGACCTCAATAAAAGATAAATCCGAGAACAGGTGTTTCCTTCGCAATTAATTACTAATATATTCCTTCTAATAATAGCAAATTGTTCATTTCATCCGGAGGTAGACGTTAGAAGTCACTCTAATTGTTCTTATAAGACGAGGGAAAAACTCCTAGAACAACGTTTCCTGTGGTCATAGACCGCATCCACGCCATGTGGTGAATTCCCTTAGGTTAAGTCTTTTTGAATCAATTAGGTACCAGAGAACAAGTTGTGTTGTATATTTTTACAACTATTGAGAATTATACTTTTACAAAGCGTTTTATCAATGGAAATAATTGCCGTGAAGTTATTATACAACCGTAATATGTAATTATTATGACATATGAAAGGTATCTCATTGCGACAATGTACTTTCATGTACATATATCGTTATCAACACAATCACCTTGAATTCATAAATGGATTTCATTCATAACTTTTCAATACCTATTTTAACATCTGTCTTGGATTTTTTTTGCAGTATTTTACATGTCGGAATCTGCTGCAGTTGAGTCCGTTATACTGTCTTATCAGTTATCACTAGGCAAATACGCTTTGAAATAATTGATTCCAATGAAATTATAAAAAATGACTCATCTTTTAACACATCAGCGATTGAAGAGCATTCTTTTGTATCCCCATCCTGGGAAGTTCTTAATACGATCATTTAATACGAACACGAATCTTTTTAAAATTACTTTTAGCACCTACCAGAGAGTATATAGTATTAAATTTTCAAATATTATTCTTAATTTTTTCTTTTCTTGACCGTTAATATCAAATAATATCTGACAGTTTTTTTTTGGGGGGATTGCGGTCATATATAACTAATTTTATTATTTTTTTTTATAACGTTTCGGTTTATTATACCATCATCAGAGCACTGCAATTAATATAATATTTTAAAAACACAGTTATGGTGATATTACATTACATTATTTACTTACACTATTAATTATTAGGTACTTGTTTTAAATTTTGTTACATATTTGGTGTTATTGGATTGTCAATTTTAACGCAACTGAGATATTTCAACATGGTGTGTTGGCTCTTAAAGTTTTGTTTATGTTACAGAGATAACGTTGGAAATGTGTACATATAATTTTCTGTGGGTGTTTGGCTTAAATAGTGAGTATATGATAAGATATTTTATTTCAAGAATTATTATTTTGAATCGGTAAGATGTAAAAATTGAATTTATGTTGTAATGCACCCCAATCATTTAAATATGTTAAAATAGGTTTTGTGGGTTATTTTATTATAAGTTTTGTGTATTTTTTTTTATTATTGGTTCATAAAAGTGTTTAGGGTAGGAGCTTGCTTCTAGAACTATTCTGATTTTTCTTCAGATTATTTGGTCTGTATTTTGGATGTGAAAGTTGGATGGCACGATCTGTTAGGCTGTTGATGACGCTTTTTTTTGTAGTTGTTTGGTGTGTGGGATTTAAAGTTTAAATATCTTTGCGACCACACTTCTTTCGTGTACCAGTTTATTTCAATAATACCGTCCTTATTACATTTAACTGTTAAATCTAAGAAGTTTATGCTATTGTTTTTTTCTATTTCCTTAGTGAATTGTAACCTTGAGTGATAATTATTGAAAATATTAACAGTATATTCTGTTTTATCTTTTGGTAAGCAAATAATGCAGTCATCTACATATCTTTTGTAGAATTTTGGTTTATAATTTAATAATGTAAAATACATATTAAATCTGACCCGAAATTCTCTCTGCCTTGTAATACTTTTTTTATCGATAAAATAATTACAAGTGTTTAATAAATATTAACAACGAAAATAGAATCGAAATTAGAAACAAAATATGTAATATACTTACAAATTATAAAAATAAACTAAAAAATGCAAACAATAGAATCATAAACCAATTAAATCATTACATTAAAGAAACAAAAAAAAATTTAACAGAAAATTCAAATATTTTTATACTAACAGCCGACAAATGTAATAAAACAGTAATTATGAGACAGAGTATGAGAGAAAAATAATTAATATGCTTAATCACGGAACAACATCCAAAAACCAAAATCACAACCCAACAAAAAAAATTCAAAATAAGCTTAATGACCTCATTAAGTCATGGCTCAGATAAAACCTAATTAGTGAACAATAAAAAAATAAACTTATTTATCACAATGGCCATGCTCCCTTCATATACGGCATACCAAAACTGCATAAATAAAATATTCCATTAAGACCAATAGTAAGCAATATAAGTAGTCCCACATATAATCTTTCACAGTTTTTATCTAACGTACTAAGTAACGTTTTAGGAAAAACTGAATCTTTTGTTAAAGACTCATGGCAATTTTGTGAATTTATAAAAAAACCAAGCAGTTCCCAGATATCATATTATTTCATTTGATATTACCTCACTATATACTAATATTCCAACAGATTTAGCAATAGAATGTATAAAAAATAAATGGTCCGAATTTAGTAAATATTCACCCATTACCCAAGACGAATTTATCAAAGCAATAACCTCATGTCTAAACTCTACATATTTCACGTATAGCAATAAATTCTTCTAACAAATTTTCGGAACGGCCATGGGGTCACCTATATCGGCCACTATAGCAAATTTAGCAATGGAGGAATTAGAAAATAATGTATTAAAATCACTAAATTATAAACCAAAATTCTACAAAAGATATGTAGATGACTGCATTATTTGCTTACCAAAAGACAAAATAGAATATATTGTTAATATTTTCAATAATTATCACTCAAGGTTCCAATTCACTAAGGAAATAGAACAAAACAATAGCATAAACTTCTTAGATTTAACAGTTAAATATAATAAGGACGGTATTATTGAAATCAACTGGTACACGAAAGAAGTGTGGTCGCAAAGATATTTAAATTTTAAATCCCACACACCAAACAACAAAAAAAGAACGTCATCAACAGCCTAACAGATCGTGCCATCCAACTTTCACATCCAAAATACAGACCAAATAATTTGAAAAAAAATCAGAATAGTTCTAGAAGTAAACTCCTATCCTAAACACTTTTATGAACCAATAATAAAAAAAAGAATACACAAAACCTATAATAAAAATAACCCACACATCAAATAATAGTAATAATAAATATGTGTCCATGCCATACATACTAACAGTATCCGAAAAAATTGCAAACGTATTTAAACAACATAATATAAAAATAGCCCATAAACCATACATTACCACAAAAAAAATGTTTCACAAAACTTAAACCTAGACTACCAACCGAGGACGAAACTAACACTGTGTACAAAATAGACTGCAACGATCGTAATGGTACTTACATATATACTATAGGCCAATCTAAACAATATCTACATAAAAGAGTATACACGAACAAATATAGCATAAAGACTCAAAACCAAAACATACATGAAATGCTGCAAATAAAAAGACATACCAACGCACAGTGGACGGAAACGCCGAAAAGCTGGCCAAAATATAAAGGCATTGAGCTATTTTACTGAAATTCTGCATACAGGGGTTTTTTGTGTCGCTGATCAAGAATCCGAAGTTGAATTTTGAAAAAAACAAAATGGCGGTCATGAAATCCTCCCAAAACATACCAAAAATCGCCAATTATCGCTGCATTTTTACAAAACTTTGTATACAGTTTTTTTGGGTCGCTGATGAAGAATCCCATATAGAATTTCAAAAAAAATTACGGTCAAAAATATATACATAGTTCAAAAATTATTATTGAATTGAAGCGAATTCATGTGTTTCATTTGTGTTGGGAAAATTAGGATCTGGGGAATGGAATAAAAATATGTATTGACTTTGAACGCATGAGTTGAGAACGCATGACGTTCTCATTTCATGAGAACGCATTCAAAAGGAGCCCACTTTATGGTGCACGAATGTGCATGCATCCGTGCATTCGCGCACAATTTGGTCAATATCTCGCAAAGATGCAAAAAAGATGCAGCTAATTTTTTATATACTATCGAAAAAAATGTTCATTGAACACATTCCAATAAGTTTCAAGACCAACCACCACCAACCGCGTAACTTATGGCTTTTTTTTGTGGAGTATATGAATCGTTGCATGTACAAAAATGCACTCCACTTCGATAATTATTTACTAATTACCATATAAATAAACTGATCTGATACTGAGATATTTTAATTGCACTTACTTTCTGATGCAGAATCCATTTTTATGACACAGAAAACTGCACTTTGAGAATTTTTACGCTGCAGACAAAATTTATCGATTTTTGAAGCGTTGCGAGCTGCCGAAGTGACGCGCTGCACGGTCGCACAATAAGTAATTTCCTCGCTCAGGTAGTGAACCCGGACCGGTATTAACGGTCGTTTCTAATGCTAGGGGTATCACTACAACGATTTAAAACGTTTCCATTTCAAAAAAAAATCTTCATTTTTTTAATTTTGGCCAGCTTTTTGGCGTTTCCGTCCACTGTGCAACGCAATAAATAATCGCACTGATATAGAATATTTAAGCGAAACATATTTTAACTTAATTAAATGATTGGGGTACATTACAACATGAATAAAATTTTTACATATTACCAATACAAAATAATAATTCTTGAAATAAAATATCTCATGCTCACTATTTAAGCACACGCACAGTAAATTACATGTATACATTTCCAACGTTATTTCTTTAATATAAACAAAATTTTAGGAGCCAAGACACCATGTTAAAATATCTCAGTTGTGTTAAACCAGACAATCCAATAACACCAAACATGTAACAAAATTTAAAACAAATACCTAATAATTAATAGTGTAAGTAAATAATGTAATATAAAATAACCATAACTATGTTTTTAAAATATTATATTAAATGTAGTGCACTGATGATGGTGTAATAAACCAAAACGTTAAAAAAATAATAAAATTAGTTATATCTGACCGAAATCCCAAAAAAAAAAACAGATATTTGTTATTATATTTAGTTTTATAACCATTGTTATTATCTTTAAATTAAAAATATGGCACCAAGGAACAAAGTATGCAACAACAGAAGAAACGAATAAAAACAGACTTAAACTTTTAAAAGTATTTTTTATCAAGCACATTTTTTACTAATCACTTGTCATTAAATTATTAGAAACAACCAAGAAATAAAAGCAATGCTCCAGACAAATTACAGGCAATCAGTGATCATTTAACTGCCGACCAGCTTAACACTATGCTGATTGTTTTGCCTACAAGATAATTGGGCAGTACAATACTCCACTGGTGTGTTTGGGGGAGACCGCAAAACAAAAGAGCAAGGAAATATATGAAAAGGGTTTCGCTGATACCCAATCTCGGTGGGAAGCAATTTGGAGATATCATCTTTCTCCCCTATGAGCGTACATGTTTACTATGTCACCCTGAATACACCCGTAGCTTATAGTGTCTTGAGGTAATTAAGATCTTTGTTGTCTTTCTTTGTGATATCTTCTATCTGGAATGTTGTAAAAATTACTTTGGCGGTTTAAGAATGTCGTGCTACTACTTTTTTGACATTAGTACGGATTATATCGAGGGAGATGTAGAGATTTCCAAAAATCGTCTACCTGGGCATTAATCCAGAGCATATAAACATACTACGCTGCTCTATAAAGCCCGGTACCCTACCCATTTGTGTAAATATTAAGAAAGAACTGTAAATAAGATCTATAGGACAGGTAGATAGATATATTTATACAATTCAAAATTCACGTCTACCCGCTAAGAGACGGCATGCTTAGCATCGCACGTTTTTTTTGGGTTTGTTAACACATACAACAGAAGTGGAGTTGTTAAAAAACTTTTAATTTTAAGTAGTATTTAATTTAACAGCAAATAAATATAATGATATAAATTAAGTGGTAAACAAACACAAAAGAAGGTGTGTTTGTTTGCTAAAGATCCTTTTTATTAGGTTTAATTTTTAACGTTTTGTTAATTTCTACACATTTGGCTTTCGGATGTTTCAATCCGAACGATTATATGATTTTACTAGTTTTACGATATTTTTATCGACTATAAAAGTCGTTTAACAGTGTAAAACCGCATATGTGTCTATATGCAATCGCCTAATTAAATGGTTTATTATTTCGGTTGATGTGATAGGAAATTTGAAAGGAAAGTTTTTAATCTCTTGAAGTTATTTCGTGGGAGTAGCGATTTTTACAAAAAACGATAAAAACCAAAGTGTGGCGCCCCTTACAATAATAAAAGCAAAATATGGATGTTCCCCTCACGGTAAGAACGCCAGAGCTAGAAGAGGAAATACTCCATCAAGTTGAAGACAATCTGTCAAACAAGTACAAGAAAATTATACCAGAAATAAATGTGCCATAAGACTGTGTGGAAAGTTTTGAAATACTACCAGCTCTACCCGTTTCATATTCGGCGTGTACAAGTTTTATTGCCAGACGACTTTCCTCAGCGTTTAGAATTTCCTCATGTAAGAGGATGACTGGTCAAACGTTGGCGGTATTTTCCATTAATTTATTCATACATGTTTAAGAACCTAACATAATCATAACAACCATAGAAATCTAAATCATAAAGTCACGGAACTTAACAGAATGGTACTAATAATGACAACCAACATTTTGTTACCAACTTGACTGGTATCAACCTAAATTCAAAATCTACTCTTACACTCAGTGGTTTTTAGTTTTTGGCTAATATAATATTCACCAATGAAGATAGATTTTCAAGAAATTCTACAACGAATTTTCATAATAACCATTTGTGGGCTGACGAGAATCGGCATGCTATAATGGAAAACAAAGTTCGGCATCAATTTTCTTTCAACATTTGTTCTGGGATTCTTGGATATTCGCGTTTTTTCCCTGAACGCCTCATAGGTGATGGTTACCATCATTTTTTTGACTTTGAAATAAATGTCCTACTAAGTAAGACAAAATATGTGGTATATACATGATGGTGCCCCAGCACATTTCAGCATTGCCGAGTGGGATTTAAATACGAATTATCCCCGTCGTTGGATAAATCACGTGGCACAACACCGAGAAAATCAACAACAAAAAGATCTAGCAGGAAAAGCTTGGCCACCACACTGTCCTGATAAGAATCTCCTAGATTTTTTTTCTGTGGTTACCTGAAAATCTAGTACCCATTATAGACCAAAACGATATTTGCAACAGAATTGTCGATTCCTTTATACATTACTATTCGGAATATGCCTGAAATTTTTAAAAGGTTCTTCAGTTTTAAGAGATAGCTCGTTGTCACAACTGTGGACTTAATTTACAAGAATTCGCGCTACTGGTCATGGTCTCTGTGATGTTATTCCTCTCACCAGCCTCTAATACTAACGAGTTCTTAGGAGAAGAAAACATTTGTACTACTGCTGGTGTTGCGAATAACGTCGAATTACGTTACCTGTTAATAAAATCTATAAAATTATTTGTGATAGTACTTAATTGTACTTGTCCAGTGACCTCCTTAAAGAAAAGTCCCCAACATGCTATTTATGTCATGCTAATACCCTATTAATCAATAATTAAATCGCCCAAAATTTTAAACATTTTTGTAATATTCAAAAATTTAGTTTTTAAATCAAAACTAGGTTAGCTAGTCTTCAGAATCCAGTCCAGCACTTGGCACTGGACTTGTGTTGCTAAATTTGACTGCCAAAGTTACAGAACTTAAACCTAAACGTGTGATACCTTTGAGAATATCGTTCTATATGTTGAACATAACTATTTTATTTCGTACTTCTACTTTTTTGGAAATGAATTCATTACGTAGAAGGTTACACTTGACTCGGCAGTTTTAGAGTGGATTTCATTAACATAATGCATATTTTGCCATTATCATAGTAGTCAATGAAAAAAGTTGAAATATCTCATTAAAACCAATCGTTTCTCTCCTGGTAACCGTAAAATTACCAACAGCAGCTAATGGATCGCGCAGCAAATCGTGTCGTGTTTTTTTACTCAGCGCATTGTAAATATCACGGACAAAGATCCAAACAGAAGCCGTACACTTTTAAAATTATTAATATATTATTTTGACTTAAATGAAACTAATAGATATTTATTTATTTAGATATTTATCAAGCCGGTATTGCACAACTCCTACCTTTTCGAGGCCATTAATATTTCTCACGATGTAGTTCATTGTTTTTGAGAATTACTGTCCGTTTCGGTAAATGTATGAGGCATCTTAATGATGGTAAAAATATGCCCATTAGCCTGCACTACTTAACCTAAGTGGTCTGGTCCCGCAAGTATGTTTCAGTCTGCAATTATGCTTTTTGACAATCGATAACTGCCTAAAAATATTTGGATTGACTGATTTATTGCTGATTAATTTCAAACAACACGATTAAAAACTGTAATTTTACATAAATTAAATTCTGATAAATGTTTAACGCCAAAATTATAATCACTCGTCGAAAATATTTATTTTCACAAAAACATATTTTATGTATTTACTTGAAAACGGGCCTGCCCCACAGGGGAACTGAAGAAGTGCTGATTCCTTTTTTATCGTTTGTCGTCAGGGGAAAGAGTTTAGATCTAATAAAATCATCAACAATATTACCAGATGGTCGTTTTCCGTACTTGAAATAAATTATTTTTATTTATACAGGGTGGGGCAATAGTGCGTCGGACCTCGATATCTCGAGTTCTACGATAGCTAGAAATTTTTTAAAAAATTGCAAATAAACTAGATAAAAAAGTGTATAACTGGAAATTATTTTCGAACATACAGGGCGAGCCAAGACGAAATTACAGGACCAAGTGCCTTTTTTTAAATGGAATGCTATGTATATCAGTACATTTTTGAAGCCTCTTTCTAGGCTCTATTCATTCCTATATTATTATTGGCTATCTCCCAACCACTTTGATGTAATGAATTTTTTTGTTGAAATAATGCCATCTGCAGGTGCATATTAAAAAAATCACCACAGTCACAATTATGGGTTTTAAGAAAAACTTATGTGAATACCAGTTACGAGACATCTAATTAATGTTTTTGAATCATTTTCATTTCCTAAAAATGTACAGGGTGGCCAAAAATTAGTATTCATTTAGGAACTTTTTAAATTAAATTTTCTCAATTTTTTCAAATGGAACGTATATTTTTCAACGATGTGATGTAAAAATGAAAAACGAACATTTTTTGTAAGTACTTCCCTATGGCTAATTGCAACCATTTTCGTTTTATAAATAAATAAGTGTTTATTTTTCAATTAAGAACTTTTTAAATTGAATTTTCTCATTTTTTCAAATGAAACACCCTGTATATTTTTCGACGATGTGATGTAGAAATGAAAAACGAACATTTTTGTAAGTACTTCCCTATGGCTAATTGCAACCATTTTCGTTTTATAAATAAATAAGTGTCAAATTCAAGAATAAACTTAAGAAAAGAGGTTCCCTCAAATAATTCATTAGAAAAATTTATAATAGGTGTTCGACATGTTGCCTATTTTGATTAACACACGTCTTTATGCAATTTTGAAATGAGGCCATTTAGTGGGACCATTTCCATTGAAATAAGTAAATAGTATTTAAGTAACCAGTCCTTTACTGTAATGTTTTTTTGTACATTTTTTTGCTGTTTTCGTTATTCGACAAGCAATAAAACCTCAGTTTGGTATAAATTGTCGTGTACAAAGGAGCATTTATCACACTTATCGGTCGTTAGTTACAATTTGTATTGAATTTAAAATATTTGGAATTTTACAATATGAATTTTAATAAAGCGGAACTTGTAGACATGACTTTTGTTTTGAGCGAGTCAGACAGAAATTGTTTACTTGCCAATAGAATTTATCACCAACGTTATCCTGAAAGAAGGCTTCCTGATGTTAGCAGCTTCCAAAATCTTCTTGATAGATTTCTGGAAACTGAAAATGTCGAATATAAAAAAGTGAAAGAATAAAACGTGTTGTGAACGAAGAAAATGAGTTTTCTGTGGTGCTGGCAACGGTTGAGAATCCCCATGTTAGTCAAAGAGAAGTGACCTCATTAGTAGGAATAAGTAGACGGTCTGTGGGTCGAATCTTAAAAACAAATAAGTTGCATGCATATCATGACGATTTTCAAAAGCGCCTACAATTTTGTAATTGGGCCAGAGGTAAAATGCAAGTTGATGTCAACTTCTTCAATAATGTTTTATTCACTGATGAGGCAACTTTTCATAAAAATGGATTTGTTAATAGGCACAATTTCCATTATTATGCTTCAGAAAATCCTCACTTTTTTATGCAAGTTGATAACCAACACAGATGGTCTATAAACGTTTGGGGAGAAATTATTGGAGAACATGTAATAGGGCCACATTTCTTTGATGGTACATTGACTGGAGCTATTTATCTTCATTTTTTGGAAAACTGTCTGCCACAATTATTGGTAAATCTCCCTGGAAGAATTCGAAATAGGATGTGGTTTCAGCAAGATGGTGCTCCACCACATTATTTAAATGCAGTTAGAGACCACTTAAATAATACCTACCCTCATCAATGGATTGGAAGAAATTGACCCACTAAATGGCCTGCTAGATCCCCAGATCTTCCAAAATGGATTTCTTTTTATGGGGATACGTGAAGAAAATTGTTTATAGAGACACACCAACAACAGTACGAAATATGAAGGAAAGAATAATAACTGCCTTTAGATCTATCACACCGGCAGTTTTAGGAACAGTGGGAACTTCATTTCAAAATCGCATAGAGATGTGTGTCAATCAAAATGGCCAACGTGTGGAACATTTATTATAATTTTTTCTACTGAGTTATTTGAAGAAACCTCTTTTTTTAAGTTTATTTTTGAATGTTGTAATTATTGCTCAATAAAACGAAAATGGTTGCAATTAGCCATAGGGAAGTACTTACAAAAAATGTTCGTTTTTCATTTTTACATCACATCGTTGAAAAATATACAGGGTGTTCCATTTGAAAAAAATTGAGAAAATTCAATTTAAAAAGTTCTTAATTGAATACTAATTTTTGGCCACCCTGTACATTTTTAGGAAATAAAAATGATTCAAAAATGTTAATTAGATGTCTCGTAACTGGTATTCACATAAGTTGTTCTTAAAACCCATAATTGTGACTGTGGTGATTTTTTTAATATCCATCTGCAGATGGCATTATTTCAACAAAAAAATTCATTACATCAAAGTGGTTGGGAGATAGCCAAATAATATAGGAATGAATAGAACCCAGAAAGAGGGTTCAAAAAATGTACTGATATACATAGCATTCCATTTAAAAAAAAGGCACTTGGTCCTGTAATTTCGTCTTGGCTCGCCCTGTATGTTCGAAAATAATTTCCAGTTATAGACTTTTTTATCTAGTTTACTTGCAATTTTTTTAAAAATTTCTAGCTATCGTAGAACTCGAGATATCGAGGTCCGACGCACTATTGCCCCACCCTGTATAGATAAGTATCTGTTCCTCAACAGGCAACTTGAAATATGAGAGAAATTAAACCAATAAAATCATTCGCGCAATGCCAATAAACCATAAAAAATTAATGTTTTAGCTTGTGGTCTAATTCGTCAATTTATGCTCGTGTTTATTTTTGAGAAAATTGTTTGTGAAAAAAGTAAATTCTATTAATGAAGTGTGGGAAAGTGAAACGTCACATTTGTTTATTTTTATTACTGTAAAAATTAAATTGTACTTCGGAAAAAGTTGTAATTGTAAATACGATATAGTCGCTACTGGTAACATTAACACCATGTAGAAGACGACGTAATGGTACCTCTTGGTAAAAAGGTCACTTCCGTATTCACTGGTAATTTCAGTTAGAAGAATGTTGACCGCATATGTATTTGCTTTAAAATGTGAAATATTCTCATTATTTTTCAGGTTCTTACGACTCTATTACATTGTCATTTCTTGGTATTAAGTAATATACCTACCAATTTAATAAAACGCGGGTATTTTTGTCACGAGACGTTACGATTTACTTATTCGAAAATATGATGATATTTATATAAATATCAAAACAGACAATATGTATCCGATATATGTATATCGGATTATATATCACCTTTGGATATTTTTTTTCATAAAAAAGTGCTTTAAACGCGTAACTATTATATTTTAAGTATTTTATGGACATTGAAACAGCAGTGTTGATTAAATAAATAAACAGTATATTTTTTAAACACACAACCACAGTGTTGGTTGAAAAAATAAAAATACTTTGCTGATATACATCTATTTTACTATATTTATTTTCTTCGCCCTTTGCTCTCACTTTATGTATACGAATTTGCCCTTAAGTTCGCTACCCTTTCACCTTTTATTGGTCTGCGTCTTATGTTGGCTGGATACTCAGCTCAGCCAAATGTCTATTTTGTACGTTTCTGTTTTCTATCGAGTTTAATTTCCGAATAATATTTTGTTTCTCCTCATCAGTTATTTTTTTAAAACATTTTTTTTTTGCATTTGCATGGTTCTCTAGTTTCAAATGTATGATTCCAAATTTTTTTAACATCTCTTACGCAGCTAAAACATTTTTTCTTAGGCTGATAACACACTGGAGAAACAAGTTTCGTGAAACTTGTAGCTGAAACGATTCATACGAAACTTGGTTTCATGTTGAAAGCATGCTAGTGAAACTTGTTCGTTACAGATACATTCCATTGCTTCGCTGATTCGGCAGTGTAGGTAAGCATGCCTTTCAATGAAGATGTGATTTTGTAATGGTGCACAAATCGCCGAAAGAAATAGATACTGTTCCACAGTTTTTACGAGTTTTGTATAAAATTCATACCCTTCCTTCGCCATTTTCATTTAAAGCAAGGAAGTTTTAATTTTTTGTTCATCCTAAATTATGTTCCAAAGAATATAGAGTATAATTATTTACCGAATATGTACTTATTCCTGTTCACATCACTAGCATCAAAACTCAACTAATTTGCAAAACAAATATCAATCATGAAACAGCATGTTCTGTTGCATGAATTTTGTATAAGCAACCTTTTCTGCTCTTCTATCTGTTTCAGAAACGCCAGTCTGATTTGGATACACGGGTTATGCCTAAATGAAACAAATTGCCTGTTTCATGCAACGAATTTCGCGAAATTTGTTTCTATCAGTTTTGGGTGAATAGGTTCATTGTCGCTTTCACTAATTTACATATTTACTTTATCAATTTTGCAAGACTGATTACGTATGTTTACGCTTTTTTTCCCCCAGACTGAAGATATGTGACACATACGAAATGTAGCGAAATATTCTGTAACTTTCAACCAAACCGCTTTATTTAATGCAATTGATTTGATGGACTTAGATTATTCATAAATCGAGGTGAATTTACATCTCTGTTCCATAATCCATCAATTTTTAAACATAATTTTAATGGAATTAGATCTGTTTTATGAAGGCTCTCCGTTAGTTTATTCAAAAATACAGATCATATAAAACTACGAAATACTTAGTAATATTTTACGATTTTTGTGATTTTTGATTTGGACAATTTTTCTCCTGTGCTCTGTATTTTGTTTCGTTTTCGAGATTTCTGAAAAAAAAAAACTTAAAATTTGTTTTTCTTTGATAATTCGGTAATGAAGAAAAAGTAAAGGCACTTTTAGTGATCGCCAATTTTTTGTACGACGTTTCGTTGCTTCAGAACCATCACGAACTTAATTTTTTTTAAATACGGACCTCGATATTTATTTTTCTTATTTAACAACTTCTCATCCCCAAAACACAATGATTATTATTATTATTTTGTTTCCAGAAAGGTATGTTAGATTGCTGTTTCTATAAGTAGAATTGAAAGTGTGAAATATTGGGAAACACCGATCGTAGAGTTAAATAAGTGTTTATTGTCGTGTTTCGAGAATGTTCGTTTTTTGTGCAGTTTATAAAAACATGTGATTTTATTATCGCCTTTCAGGAACGTCAGCCACACATACGAAATTTTTTAATTTTCTGATATTTTGTCGTTCAACATACGGATCTGAGTTTTGTCTATTTTTTTAATAAAATGTATGTGTAATTAAAACAATTTAAGTGTGAATTAACACATTTCATAAAAAATTTTAGCCTTCATTTTGTACTAGCAATTTAACAGCAGAGTAAATTAGTAATTTAGGCAATCAGTGAAGATTTACGAAAGATCGTAAACTTATATTTATCTAATTACACATATATTTTTTAAAAAATAAATAAAACTCAGGTCCGTATTTTGAAATTTTTTATAAAAAATGGATTTTGAGACAAAATGTCAGAAAATTAAAAAGATTCATATGTGAAAATTTGTTAAATAAGAAAAATAATATCCAGCTCTGTATTTAAAAAAATTAAGTTGGTGATGGTTCTGAAGCAACGAAACGGCGTACAGAAAATTGGTGATCACCTATGGATAGAGGAGAAAAATGCGCTGTGGATAAGTGCCTTTAATTTTTCCATTAGTCTCTTTATAACCGAATTATCAAAGAAAGACAAAAAATCAAATTGTCAGTTTTTTTCAGAGATATCGGAAACGAAACAAAATATCTTTGATTTCCTTTCGTCATATTACTCAGCATAAAATTCCGCAACTTCGCCCTGATTTAACCTTGTTTGTATCTCTTACGGTTCACGAGATCCTAATGTTGAGGCTCAAACTTGACTAAACCTGTACATCTATATATCATGATATAGTATTATTAGTCCAATTTACTAACCGATTTTCTTCTTTTTCAGTTGTACATCGAAATTCGTAGGAGAATACTGCCAACACCTCAACCCGTGCCACCCAGGACTGGGCCCCCGATGTGTGAACGGCGGTTCGTGTCAGGTACGCGTTTCGGCCGGCGGTTCTCCTAGTTTCACGTGTTTGTGTCCGCTCGGTTTTAGTGCTTCCCTCTGTGAGATACGCATTGCGAACTCCTGTGATAGTAAACCGTGTCTGAACGGTGGCACCTGTTCGCTTCGGTCTCTGGAATCCTACCAGTGCTCCTGTGGACCAGGATATACAGGTAAGATGACGTAATTTTATTTTGAAAAGTAATACTAATCCAGTTGCATTGAACTGGTTTATAAAAAAAGATTTAGTGTATGTAAAAAATCATACGAGATGTAAAAACGGCATGAACATAAATGAATGATAGGCCTCAAAGTTGATCCTTGAGGTATTTATACAAAAATTTCATTTAATGCATCAGTAACTCTCTTGATGTCACTTTTTTGTTTTCAACTCCAACATTAAACTTTGCTGGTCTCAGTCTTTTAATTGATCAGGGGCGTGCGGTGAGTTTTGATACAGGGGAAGCAGTTTGTGATATGGAGTGATGGGTAGCGCGAGGCAAAAATTATTTTAAGAAAAGGGGCGTGGCTTCCGTATACTCGTTTTAAAGCAAATGTCGAAAGCTGCAAAGTTATGTTACTAGAAAAAAGTACACTTGTAGGACCGCAAACATAAAACATAAAAACACCACAAAAATTAGACAACCCCCGATTCCAAAGCCGAAGCTGCACGGGCGAGGGTTACACTTATGAAAAAAACGCAGACACACAACCATATCCACCGACATTGCCAGCGCCGGTGGCGAGGATTGAACCCGCAGCGAAATAGAGAGTTTGTTCAGTCACACTAGCCATCGTGCACTCTCTAGCCAACTATAAATTGAACCAGGTAGTTAAGTAGTTAACATGCACATACCTACCTATTTACAATGTAGTTTAATCCACCTATCCTTTTTTGCGATGTTGGAAATAACTTCGTCGTAAAAGTTTGAATTTTGGGAGATCTCCTTCACAAAGTCACTTTATATTGTCAACAGGGACAATTTTGAAAGCCGCTCTTCACTGGTTGAATTTTTTTGAAAAAGTTTTTATTCTCGTGCCCGTTTTGATGATTTTGAAAAAAAGGCAGCCATTCCACTAATACTTGAAAAAAATATTTTGCACTCTTTAAGACACGCTGCAGATTGAGCTAGAACTAAATTTAATCGATGCGCAAAACAATGTACAAATATTGCATTCTGAAAAGTCTCTTTTAATTTGGCCTGCAGGCCCCCCAATTCACCAGCCTAGCGGTCCCATCATAACTTTGGGCGATAAGTTTAGTACCACACTGTAGATCATCCACTATCTGACAAACTATAGTATATAAAGCTGCGGCCGTTCATGGCGTTGTTACGTCTAATAATCCTAAAAAGCGCTCTTGGACTTTCCCATTTAGATTTATGTAGCTACGATTGACAACTGACTAATATTCGTAATATCGGTTGCTTCATCTAAAATAACTGCAACAAAAGGAGCTTTTTTATTTCTTGCTTGATCTTTTCTAAAACAATATTGCTTATCGACTGAATCAAATCATTTTGAATATGATTTGATGTACCGCGAAATATCGTAGAGTGCTCCAGATGGTTACTTAAAATTGTATCGTATTTTGCTAATAAATCAACTAAATTGATAAAATGGCCCCTATTTAGCAACGCTCTGAGATTCAGTATGACCTCTAAAACTAAGTTCATTTTCGCCGAGAAAACAGACAATGTCAATAAGTCTTTTTTAACACTTTCTTTCAACTGGTGATCTAATGAATGCTCAATTCGTGATTTTCCAAATGTTCATTCTTTTAGCACCGCTCGCAAATAAGTTTTACACTTACCATGCCTTTTTATCACTTTGTGAATGTTGTTTAAATCTGAAAAGCCATTTTTATTCCAAACACCTTTTTCATTTGTCAACAGTACACATGGCCAACAAAATAATTTACACAAATTTTCACAACCCGTTAACCACTGATTAGCAGTGTACACTTCAATATTAAAGTACCTATAGCATGATTTAACTTTCGTTTCTAAGAGTTTTAAATCAGGTGTTGGTTTCCCGTTTCTAATAATATCCAGTTTATCTTGAAACGAATATGTTGAAAATCCCCTTTTCAACAAATTGCACACCACACAAACGCAAATAATATTTTCCACAGTGCTAGGAACAGCTTCCAAATTTAATAAGTAATTCTAAATCTGCTTACACGCGCACTAATATTCAACGTTTTAAAAATCACTTGTCGCCGCACCACAGGTTTAGAAACATCAAAAAAGTTTTTACAAATATAGCAGAAAAGCTGAGAATAATACTAGGAAGATTAATATTAAGTATAATATTAAAATCGATATTAAAATCTATAAAATAAAACGTATTACGATGCTATACAGCTCAGATATCAAGATTATGAAGTGGGGATTGGATGCATTTCAACAAGTTACCTACATCAGAGAGTTGTCTCTGCTTACATATATCGAAGTCGCGCGAGTTCGTGTTGGCTCGATTAATCGAGTGCGTCATCGTTACGGTTTTATCATGCAACATTATCTCAGCTGCTGAAAAGCAGGGCCGTGTCTATTGAAATTGGGTAAAAGTAAATTTTAATGATTAATATATGTGATAAATAATAATTAGGTTCTAATTATGTGTTTTTTTTTAATAATCCCAGGGGAAGCACTGCTTCCCTTGCTTCCATGGACCGACCGCCACTGTAATTGATATCCATAACTGCCTCTATACCACTTAGTGCTTGACAGCACGAAAATCCGTATACTTTTTGGCTTCAGTTTTGTAAAGATTACTGCAAATTCTTTCCGAATTTTTCTAAATCGTGTATATTTGTATCTTTTAATATAATGTGAGGTGTCGGTTACTTTTTAAAAACAATTCGTTATGGCGTATCATGATCTAGATAACCGGGTTGTAAGTTTTAGTCCTGTTTAGCATAAAAATGTTTGAGTTATTTAAATATGAATGCAGAGCTATTAAAGTAGATAAATAAATGCATTATATTTAATAGGTTTCATGTTTCATTAATCGTTTGTATATTTGCGTTTAAATTGCGACTCAGATGATTATAACAGCTTTTAAATATATGTAAATTTCGAAATACCGAAGGTTGATTGAACCCAACGCACTACAGCTTAATATTTTTCTCTAAAGTCGACTCTTTGGAAGATTTATTCTAACTCTTGCGATATAATAATTATATGTTCGTGCCTCCTTAAGGCTAACAACTGTAATAATACGTCTAAAATAGCATAAGAGTGATCTAGGAGGGAATATATCATTGTTATCACTTAGAATCTATTTATCGAACGGTAATTTCCATTAATATGTACTTATAGCTACAGACTAACGATCCACAGGAGAAAACACAAATTTTCCATTGTCATCTAGATCCTTATCCTGTAAATTATAGTCTAATTCGGAAATCTCGTATCACGATCCACTTCAATTTGAAAATGTTTGATGTTTCATAACTTTTTCGGCTGTATTATTATTACCTCGTGTACATATAGTTTGTCTTTTGTTCCGAATCTGTAATTATATGACCTTAGGTTCATACGTAAACATTACTTGTAATAAAAAATTACATTATTTACATTGTAGTCCGTTGACTGGAATACGATTAAAATGCAAATGCCAATAAGGAAGTTGCAGAAATGTTACATAAATATCGTCACAGCTCGAAATGTTACTGGAATATTAATCATTGTGCCTGTCAAAAATAATTCAACAGGGGGGGGGTTCACAACTTGTAGATTTTAACTAGGTAGTTTTTCTGGGTTTACTCTGTTACTGTAGCATGTTGTTTTTCCAGGGAAACATTGTGAAAAACAGGACCACTGTGCCTCGCAACCATGCCGGAACGGTGCCGAGTGCACTTCCGTCGGTGACTCCTACAAATGCACTTGCGCCCCGGGTTTCACAGGAGCCGCATGCAAAGACGATAAGGACGAGTGCAAGCACAAACCGTGTAGACACGGAAAATGCCACAACACCCATGGAAGCTACACGTAAGTATTCTAGTAATAAATTTAAATTTCTTTTGAATCAGCATCAGCTTCTTTCACAAAATCGTACTTTAATAATAAAAAAAAATTAATAATGATAATACTAGTATAGTTCATTGCACAGATATAAGAAATAAAATAATTATTCAGAACCTTTGAAGAAGTTTGCTAGAATAAACAAAACGTCCGTGATAGAAAAAAAGGCGTTGAAAAAAATCCTAGTTTTTGGCATATTTTCTTTTTTTTTTTTTTGTTTTGTAATTTGTCTCCCCTAAGTTAGAGCCATATTGGCTTGGAGGATGCAGAGTTGACACAAATAATGTTGGCTCCCATAATCCAAGAAAAACACAGAATGATAGAAAAGAAGTTCTAGACGACAAAATACGTGAAAATAAAATATTTAACATACGCTGATTTCTATATTTACATACTTATCATTTATCATTCTGTTGTTATATTATTTAACGTGAGTCTAGAGGCACTAAATTTAGGAATTACCTGCACGCGAAACAGGTGGGTGAATGAATGAGATGGCCTACAATTCTTCCTGTCGCGATTCAAGCCCTACTGTTGGTAAAATTGTTTTTTTAACAGACATTGTTATTTTCAGTCTATAAAGCAAAGCCCAATGTAATTTATTTTTTTCTTATCATTATCATTAGAGCGCGGGTCATTTAGAATAAATCGGAACCGTCATGGCACACTTAAATGGAAAACTAAAACTTATATATTATAAAAAATATTGACGTTTGAAATGTCACTTATTTGGTATCGTTGGATTCAAAAAATGATGCAGAATTCAAAAAATGCAATAATATATAGGGTGTTCCATTTAAAAATCGAAAGTTAGTATCATTTCTGGCGAAACCGGAAGTGAAAAAAATTTCAATCAAATAAATTCAAAACTAAAGGAGAAAAGGGAGGTGTACCATGATCCTGTTACACCCGGTACAAATCCTGAAGAAATGATAAGTATAATGAATGATGAATTGAAAAACATGTATAATTGGTTGTGTAATAATGATTTATATGTAAATGTTAAGAAATCTAAATATATGTTCATGGGAAATTATTCTAAATTAAACAGCATTCATAATTCATTAAATATATCGATAAATAATAACACTCTGGAAAAAATTACCGAAATGAAATATGTAGGAATCATAATAATTCAAAATTTGAACTTTAAAAGTCATGCAAATTTCATTATGAATAAAATGTCAAAGAAATGTCACTTTTTATATAGAATAGGATAAACTCCTAATATGTATACAAAATTAATTTTATACAAAGCATTTATTGCGCCTCATTTAGAATTTTGTTGAACAGTTTTATTTAATATGGGTCAAATTCAAATACAACAATTACAACAAAATACAAAACAGCGCAATGAGAATTATACAAGGATGTAATAAATATACACCTATAAAATTAATGTTAGAAGTTTTAAACTTTATGAATGCACATCAAAGAGTCATATTTAAAGCTTTAATTTTTATCTATAAAATGAAAAACAAAATATTACCAGCCTATCTATATGATAGATTAAAGTGTAATCATGATATTCACAATTGTCCAACTAGGAATGCTATAGCTTTTTTCACTGAAACATTTTCTATAAAGCTTTAAAAATAGTTAATGATACGCCAACACGTCTAAAAATTTGTAATAACTTCACAACGTTCAAAAGACTTCTTTGTGAATATGTAAAAAATTGTTTTTAAGACATGTAAATGTTCCATTTTTTTGTGTAAAATAATTACGTTAAGTTGTGTCAATTGTATATAAATAGCTTGAACTAAATGAAGATATATTATTATTGTTCTAATCATCTGCAGCAACCTAAATGCGTTATTATTGGGACTGTACATCTGATGCTACTGAAAGTGGCCGCCGTTGAGCAACTCAAATAATGTATTTTAAAGTGTCGTTGGTGGTCTTCAGTAAAAATTTTTTTATTGGCTCTTAACAGCTAGGAATCCTCAGAAAGTTATTCCATTCCTCGAAGTTGTGAGGCCCTTTCAATGAATTATGTAAAAAGAGAAATGAAATGTATGTATATCGTAATTATTCACTACTGAGTGTGTTTCTGAACAGAATTACTTTATGAATTCCTCGCGAAAGCTGATATGAAACGTTATCATGATACGCAATTACAATATTCTAGTTCTCATTTATTACATCCATGGTGAGGCGTGAAAACCAACAGGCTTCTGGTAGTTGGTACGCGTATCTTGTGTTTATTAAAGCGTAGTTCCATTATAATTTGAACTTGTTACTTGGCGCTATGTTCATGTCGAGCCTATAATAATTAGTTTTCATTATAGTCAACCAGCGATGTTTCAGAGTGCCGCTTCATTTAAGTCGTTTTTCTCCTATTGCTTCCTTTGTAATACATAAAAACCTGCTCAGGAGATGAATGGTTTAGAATTACTTAAAAACGTATGGGTTACCTTCTTAAATAACCAAATTAATCCAATCGAAATTTATTGAAAAAAAAGCGTACGTCGATATTTCTCAGAACCTTTGATAGCCTCTTGGGTTACTGTAACTAAATTCAAACTGGTCTTGCGAGACAGTCACTGCGGAGGAGTCAAACAAACGAATACCGACAAGTTGAATAAATATCGATATATCAAACGAGAGGCATTTAAACGTCCAAATTTCTACAAACAGCATATTTACGTAACCACAAAATTGGAATTCTTATGTTTCAGCTATAATATATTCCACCTACGGATCAACATTTCAAAAAGACCATAAATAAAACATCTATTGCGGAGGCAGAAACAAAAGCCAATAGTTGCTGTAAAAGTCAAAGGAGAAAAAAATTAATACCCATTGTAAATTATTGTCGATAGTTCCACTCCGACACGGATGTAAAATTATAATAAATAAACTTACATGATATTAAAATCAATTAGTTTTTGTTAAAGTATACATTAACGGATGCTATTTTACAACGCACTGTCTTTAATGGCCACGGCTTTGGCAAAAACAAATACGCAATAAGCGTGTCCATAAAATTTACGGTGACTTTGAAAACGCCTATATTACTTACCGCCAAGACTTGTAATTATGTACAATTATATACAGAGTGATTCACTGCGTCTGTGAAAACCTTCACCTAATGATTCTTGATGATATTTGACGAAAAAAGTTTATATAGACAGAAAGTCCTTATGAAGTTCTAGTCTCTCAAAGGCTGATCCTGAATTATGGTCATTTATTAATGAGGTAAATAAAAGAAACAGCCAAAATTTAAAAATGTATTTACATCAGTAGATGGACAATAAATTTTGCTAACAATTACAAAAAATCGCATCAAGATTAACTAGATCGTTTAAAAAATTGAGAAATCTAAATGTATCAATAATTTGGCAATGTCCACTTCAATTGTGCACCAGAAACACCGAGGATGGAGACTAGACTGACTAAGAGTCTTATACGCCAATGTCCAGCGAGCCGAGATCCGGCGTAACATGGGGTTTTGTTGAGTCATTTGAAAGAGTTTGAGGTATTTAGTTAATATTGGTTTACACGTATTAACGAAGTTGCCATCAGAAAACTATAAACTTTCCGTTTTCTGACCGGGCATACGATCTTATCTGTTGTACACCATACTCATATTAGATATATCGTCTCAGCCACTCTATGTGGTCTACTACCGACCTGCAGACGCAGTCGAGTGCATAAGAGTGAGTAATGAGTAATTTGTGATAGCGGCAGCTAGTATAATGCAATATGCGTAATATCTGTAATGTCTAGAAAGCTAATGTTCATTTCACTGGCCAGTCTCCTATATCTAACCTGATAGATACGCGAATAGTGCGTAATTAGATATATAATTAAACTAGTCTTACAGCAGTCAACAAATCAAATAAGAAAAAGAAAATATATAAATTGTCATCAAGCGGTAGACGGAACCGTCAAATCTGCGCCCTTATAGTACTGCGCTCTGGGCGGGCTCCCAGTTCTTCCATATTTAGTTACTGCTCTGTGTGTGAGGTTACTATAATGTCAGAAATAATGAGTTCTGGTGAAACAGAAAGAAGGCACAATTTGCCAATAAAGAAGAAAATAAACATTTTTGTCGGCAGAATTGTATAAAATGTTAAAAGTGACTTGCAACTTGCAGTATATTCATACACTTTATGATGCAACTTTTTTGCGTCGCCAAGTATAACGAAATTTTAATAAACTTGAATATATGAATATATTTGCATTAAAGAAAGGGAATAATGGGCCCAAGTATAGATCCTTGCAGTAGTATGTGTTGTATATGCCCGAAAAAAGGTAACCGAACCGTCTGTCGCAATAAAGTATTACATACTCCATAGCTCACTTTATATTAATTAACAACGTTTTGCTTTGTGTTTAATGATAGCTGTCCGCGCATGTTATCTAAGACAAAGAAACAGTTTTTAGAAAGCCCATTGTTGTTGGCAACTAATTGCTTCGAGCGTGTAGAGGAATAGATCCATATTGGTATAAGAATCCCGCCCACTCAACCTAACCTCACAAAATGCCCCAGGACTTTCTAGCAATGGTAATTTATAGTGGTTTTCTTAGGTCTGCTCGGGGTCATAAATCGTGGCTGACTCGTAGCTCGTTCATTGTAGTATATAGTGCAGTCGTTTGCAGTGTGAAATTTATTATTAATTAAATATTACTCAAGAATTTTCAGTCAGCAGCGAATTTTGTTTTGAAGGTTTAGAAATTTATGAATATTTACCCAATGTGTTTTAAAACAAAATCAGTGTTTCCGATAAATTTCAGAGCAATTTATTAATTTGCATATAGTGCAGGCAAAAATTGTCTTCTAGAAATAAAAGCATTATTTACAATAAATGCAATATTTGTTAACATTATATAATAAAATAAAACATGTTTTGTTTGATTTTTTTTTGACATATGCCTCTCAGATAAACCAAAAACACGTCTACTTCTACCAAATTTATGGAATAGTAGGAGAGATGACGCAGGAAGTTCTAACTACTTAAGGCGGAATTTGTTTTATAATTGAGATTTGTTTGTGCATAAAAGCAATCAGTGATCACTCAGTTTCCCCCAATCATTGCAATTAAAGCAATGTAAGGTGTTGCTGGTTCCATTGGTATCAGGTTCATAAAATCAGTAGATCACTATCGACTTTTTAGAGACCAAATTACAATTTAAAATGAACTTATCGTAATTTTATTCACTATCACGGGTGGTCCGCGGTTCTCGCCAAATTTACATCAATCCTGATTAACTCCGTCAAGATCATTATCGTTTTTTGTCATTTACAATGTGATTACTGTCTGAGTTATTATTTTATCGAAATTATAACCCCGTTGTTTAATGTAAATTCGACAAAATTCGCTGATTTTAATTACCCGTTTACTGGTTAATTTTGTCAGACTTATTTCGTGATGGAAGCGAGAGATACCGATACGTATCGATATATCTGTAAAAGGTCTTATGAGACCAGTCCAGGTCCCGAATGTGGTTCATTAAAACATCTTTTTATTTGTTTACTTTTCGGAAGTGCATAAAAACAAAACACGGAGATTGAGAAATACAAATAAATAATAAACGTCAGAAAATGATATATTGTATGTTTGCATCTAAACGGAACGTAAAATTACTGTCTAAGGGTGGGTCCTCACTTTACGTGGTGGCGTTAAATTTTGAAAAACAGAAGTACAAAGTAAGAATAGGTACTATTATTACTATTATAAATAAACAATCCAATTTGAACTACAAACTGTAGTTCTGCTGTTTTGAAAAAATTTCAACACGCTAGTCAAAGTTTGAGTGCATTGCAATCGGTTGAAAATATTCATCATCAACCCGCCAATTTTATTTTAAATTTAAGCTTAACCAATCGAATCACGTGATGCACAAAGTTTGGTTGGGTACCCATCTTTACACCTAATTGCGTCAGTAGTTGTTTAGGCAAGTAGATCGTAGTAATTATAATATTATAATAGTCCTATCAAAAAATTCTAAAGATTGATTTGGATTCTGGTCATATCAAGGCACAACATAGTTCTAAAAGTATAGTCACAAATAGACTTTCACACGATCCTTTATCCACTTGATCCACAATATCCCTTAAGTGGTTTTCATAACCTTCCTACTCACCGAAATAACCCTTGAAAGTCAGAGTACACTACAAAATTACGCGACACGTATTTTACATGCCAAAGTCTCCTGAAATAAAATTGATGTTTTCAATTTATTTTGTATATCAAAACCATTATCTTCCCATGGGGACTGTATTATACAAAAAAATACTTACTTAACGTATCAAACTATATTTACCCGTTTTTGTACGTTTCATTTCCTTTCTTTTATGCCTCGCGTGCAGTTAATGAGTTACCTCGACTATACATATAAAAGGTTTATTACAAAATTACCAAGGTACGTAATAAGTACGTAAATAACAATCCACCGACAAACTGGACTCCTTTCCCTCGAAACTAGAGGTTCGTCGTCTTATTGAGCGTTGATCTCCATTACATACAGGGATATTCCAGTCTTGTTTACTCCAGTTTCATTTTATATAATCATTTATCAGATTTTATGGTCGTTATTTCTTATTCAATACGTCGAAAAAAATAATTTTTCACAGCCCAGTTGGCAAGGTCATTTAATGAATAACATTTAAATCACATATAAGGAAAAAAGATTGTTACTACAATATTACATTTAAATGCGTTTTATGATATTAACATTTATTTATTTATACTGGAAAGTAAAACTATATTATAGATCCGGTTGAATAGTAATTAACAATTAACAGTTTATTGGAAAAAATATATCTGTGCAACAAACGACCTTGCCTAGAGACATTGTTATTATGCATGCAAAAAACGGGAATAACAATTATCGTAACTGCGTTTATTATTGATAATTATGCACATGTAATTTCTAAGGAAAAATTCTCGTAAAGCCAACAGTCAGTAAAAATATCATAACTCCGATTTATTTATAGAATCCGGTTTTATGCAACTTGAATCGGAATAACGGTTAAGGAGAATCCAATTCGATGGATTTTGGAATGTTGTCTAAAATTATGAGAGATAAAGAAACCGATGTGAAAAACACCCTGTAAATTATTTCACCATACCATGACATGGTACGTTCCCAAAATGTATCATACTTTAAAAAAAAATTGAATTTTGAGAATTGTTGAAAAGACATAAGAACATGTTTTAAAGCTGTTTTCAGAACTTTTTTCTTCCAGTTTTACCCAAAGTGGGTCCGGAAATCCATATTAACGGACTTTTTGTCCGCAAATGCAATGAATTTTTAAACCTAGAATATCTCAAAAATGAAGCCACATTAAAATTTTGTAAGTATCCTTTTCTTCTAAATTGAATTTTAATGCAAAAATGTCAACCATATTCAAAAAAATCCATCAATGTCGTAGGAAGTAGAAGGCTAAAAAGGGCGATTCCCAATATCTTCGCCGCTGGGCACTTTGACCCATACTGGTTATTATAATTTTGTAGTTACTTAATTCAAAAACGACTCTCCAAAATTTGGGCAAAATCAGTTCAACGGTAAAAGAAATTCGAAAAAAAAAAAAGGATTTTATCCACAACTTTAAAAGACTGTATATCTCCGTTGTTATGTATTTTTGGACCCACGTTTATGGGAACTTTTTTTCGCATTTTTATTTTATTTAGAATCGCCATTTAAATGTACGGACCTAAAATTTGTAACACCCTCTATAGGCAAATTTTGGCTCCATCTTAATCACAAATAAAAAATTGGGTGTTACACTTAAGAAAAAAAGTTAATATCAATTCTAGTAAGACCGGAAGAACAGAAATCTTGAAAATAGCATCAAAACATGTGAGAGGCAACTGTGCAAAATGGGATAAATCCATTTTTTTCCAATTTTTGTGATGAACATGAAAAGTTAGTGTTGTTGACACAATCTATGATTTTAAATACCCAGTTCGCTGAAAATCCAAAATCCAACAATAAAAAGCATGCACTTGCTAATTTTTATTTAAAGCTATAATTTTTTATTCTTTTCAACGCTTGTAAATAATAGACATTTAATTGTTTTGAGTAAAATGCAATAAAGCCATAGAATAGGAAAAAAGTCCATACCGATTGAGCAAAATGAAATAAATCCACGACAAAAAGGCATAAATCCAATCGAGAAATCATAATTTTAAAATAAATATCATATACAGTATGTCCACCTATTGCGTATTTGTTCCATAACTCTGTAACTATTACAGATAAAAAAAAATTGAATACAAGAGTTCCTCAACATTCACCATTGCATGCTCTAAAAATATTTTTAGTCATACAGGGTATTTTGTCTTGACTGCGCAGTAATCAACTTTGCTAAGTTAAATGAAACACCCTATATATTATTACATATTTGGTTAGTTAACGTCAAGAGCTTTCCAATGAAGTACCATAACATGTACTTCCTTTGAATAGTTCAGGAATTATTACCAGATATGTTGTATTCGTCTAATTTGAAGTACTTCCAAATGTTTCGATGCGGTAATGAATTACAATAGAAAAGGGCTTTCAAACCATGTATCCGGTTTTAATTTTTTTTTTCTACAAGATGTCTATAATTTTGTGTTAAACTTGGAGATATAAAAAACCTCAAAACTTTGTTATTTGGAAATGGAACACCCTGTATGTTATTTCATATTCGATTAGAGAATTTCAAGAGCTTTCCGATGACCTATCATACTTCATATTTATTTTCAATGGTTTTGAGAATATGATCATTTATGTTCAAAGGGAAATAAAAAAACCTTAGTTCCCTATTTTTGACACATTTTATGCAAATTTTGAATCAATAAATAAAGAGATTAATAGTTTGACGCTCTTTTTATAAAATTGATCCAACAACAAGTGCATTACCTTATAATAATTACTGAGTATTTAGAGTTCGCTGATTTGTTGCCCAAGACAATAATATTCCACCAATTCAGGAACAAGGAGAGTTTACTGATTTTTCTAATTAGAAATTTTTTAAATAAGTATGTATTAATTGAAACACATGCATTGCATATCTGAGAAAATACAATAAAACCAATTCAAACAAAATGCACAAACTTTAATTAACAAATAACAAAAATTAACTTAAATTATTATTTTAACAAATGTTCAGTGAGTTGACCGTTTTGATTTGCCCACAGATTAACTCTATCGTGGAAGAATCTAGTAATATTCATTAATATTTAGCGTGTAATTGTATTGAATGCATTTGTTACTTTAATTTTTAAACTATTGACGTCTTTGGGTTCTTCTTGATAATCTGTTTTTAATTGTACCCCACAGAAAAAAAATTAATTTGTAAGGTGCGATTTTGGAGGCCAAATCACTGGGCCACCTCGACCAATCTAGCGTTGATTTAGGTAATCTCTTACCTCAGCAATAATTCATTATCGTGGAAATTCATCTTCTTAATAATTATTCCTATTATACTAAATGCATCTACATATGTACGTACAGTTTTTAAAATTATCCAGTATGCGTTTTACAGTGTTTGGTGATGGTTTCCGTTTTTGTGAATATCTAGTACCTAACAAATGTACTACAAGTTCTTGATATTACATAATCACATTCTCCATAAATAATAAACAAATTCAAAAAGTCTTCGTGGGTGTAACTTAAACGCGGTGGCATTTTTTGATATAAGAGAATGACTGACATTATTGATTGTTTCTAATCATGGCTAATTTGATAAAATTTGTACTAAAAATTCTTGAATTTCTAAAAGAATTGCAAATATTTTAAGAAATTGTAACTTAAACCCCCACAATGCTGATATCAGAAAAAAAGGAATTTAATTATACATAAATTGGTGTAAAAAAATACAGGGGTTCCATTTGACTTAAGCAAGTTTTCGCGGTTTGAGGTTTACAAAATATAACGTCAAAAATGGAACACTTGGTATACTATTATTGAATTTTATTAAACTGTAGAGCGTAGCTCACCTTATGGTCTTTCTGCATGCCAAAAAGCAAATGAGTAACTTTTACATAAAGAAAGTTATAAAGGTTATTGTAAACCATTACACCTGTCAAAATTTGTTTAAATTGTCAAATATCTCTGAAACGGCTGGGTTTAAGCATAGGGTATGTTTTTGACTCAGAATTTTATGCTCTTTTCGAAAACTCTAAAATATATAGGGTGTTCCATTTGTAATAAGCAAGTTGGTATCGACTTCCGATATAACCGGAATAAATTTGATTACTACCCAGCCAAAACCGAATACCCTGTATGGTATGACAAAAAATATTTTTAGAGTATACAATGATAAATTCTGAGGAATTTCTGTGTTTTCTTTCTGTCTGTAATAGTTCTAGAGTTATGGAAGAAATACGCACTAGGTGGCACCCTGTATATTTCGGATTTATCCCCTTTTGCATAGTTGCTCCTCATGTGTTTGTATGGCTTATTAGCAATTTCTAATTTTCAGATTTACATTTTTAAAAATACGGAAAATTTTGGGGGTATCTTGTCCTGTGGTCGCCCGGTATAACATGTCTTATTTTGAGAAAAGGTGGTTAATTTTAAAAAAAATTAAATAGTTACCCCTCGATTATAAAATATTTTGAACCATTGCTAGTCATGCATTTGGTTTTTTTAAATTTCACTGCTCTGATATACGTACGTTGACAATTGGATATTTGACATTAATTCATGAGATTTTCAAAAACGAATTAATGATATGTTATTTTATATGAATATCCAACTGGTACACGACAATTGCCACGTTGAAAGTTTTAATAATTCTCATATATCCTTGATTAACGCTTTCGGTTTTTGCATGTAGCATCTGACTTATTTTTCGCGATAGGTACCTAATAATAAACTCTTTTCCTACCACGAACAAAGGTGTCATATGTTGTCTCTTATGTAATATGTATAATATCAGTATTGAATGAAATGCACCTATCGTGTACCGGCATGAGGAGTACCGAGATCACGACTCACCAATGAGATAAAAGCACTAAGAAATGAACAAATGATTTTAACCTTTCTATGGCATTCAATTGTATACATACGAATCCTTTGACAGTTTGATTGCTATCTAAAGTATAGACTGCTGAGTACATATTGTGGAACTATAACATTTTAATATAAAAATTAACATCTTTAATTCTTTACACATGACATTTGCCAGGTCGGCGCGTTAAAAAATATATTTTTTCACTTTTCAGTGTGCCAATTGTGTACGTTTCGGAAAATCGAAAGTGACATAATTCCCCTTTTAAATCACAAACATATACACAGTGTCCATAAAATAATGATGCAGTGTAAATTCTGATCAAAATATTAAAGTAAATACATATATGAAGCTCTAAAGCCGCTGCCAAATCACTCTATAATTTACATAAAGCTCACGTACAATTGTGCCCTAGGCACTTCATCTACGGTGTCCCATTAATAAATAAATTTTTTCAGTTATTTATATATGTACATACATTTAAACATATTTATTGCGTGTTTATTTTTAATATTCTTTGTTACTCTTTAATTATATTACATTATTACAAACTTATTAACAATCATCATAGACAATCATTTAAATAAAACTAAAATTAATTAAAATACTTATATCTTTCTTTAGAATTTGCAAATTTAGTAATGATAGTTTCTATAAATATATCCCTTTCTCTGCATTTCTCTTTCGACATCGTATTTAACTCAAAAAAATTAAAAACTTACAAGCATTGTCACTGTTAAAGAGAATAAATTAAAATCAAAACAGGGGTACTCTAATATTATTAGAGTGCGATAATTTTATTTGCTGAAAAAGCGAAATTTTCCGTATTTGTACATTTATTTTATATTTCTGCGTATCAGTTTAAGTTTAGCGCCCCTAGGCCTCGGCCTCACGGGCCTATACGTAATACCACCACTGTGAATTATTTAGAAATAAACTGTAAGCAATTTAAATATATTACGGCCTTAACAAGCCGAGGATGTGTATGTACAAAAAAATTAACGTGCCGAGAACATATATCAATGGTTTCGGTTGTTTCCTTAGATGTACAAAGTTGTTAAACTGTATTTATCAACGTCTCTGCGTAATACATTTTAATCCAACATTTCTACAAGCAGTTTGTAAAAGTTTAAAAAGCCGCTGTGAAACCAGTCCCCAGCTTCAAGAATCCCAGGAACTCTAATTGCCCGGGCGGAAACAAAAAAATATTGAACCGAAGTACGATAATTTTTTATATGTAAAATACCAACGAATATTCGACCAAATTCGTTAGATTGTATGTACTTTGTTTTTGTTAATTGTCAGTCGGACAAACGGCATATTGGTATGTACTGACTTTTTTCTGAACGATATTTTATTTCAAGTTGTTTCATTATATTATACTTGTTTAACAGTCGGACATCTACAAAGAGTTAGTTGCCATTAGAAACATTTGCATATTAATATGAAAATTAATTTCACTTTTGTAACCGAATATTGTGAAAAAAGATTAAAATGGAAGGTTGAATTCACAGATAACTGGATAAACCCTGTTTGTTGGATGTTCTTACTTAACTGTTTGATATGAACCACTCCTGGACCAGAAGAATTGCAAAGAAATCGGAATTTATAAAGTTTCGCAACTCAAAATTTCTGATACAATTAACAATAAAAATGTGTCAGACTCGATTTACTACGCGACGGCGCGGCGATCCGAAAAAATCTCGTTTATTGATGAGAGAATGTTACCCTTCATAAACAAAATAATCGAGTTTATGCAGCGAAGTAACAAAACATGGCTATTAATCGAAAGGTCGCATTTCCCGGGACACCAATTTTGTTTATAAACTTTTGAAAGAACGGGGCATTTCGTCGATCAGTACAAACATTTCAATATGTTTAGGTGCAATGTGCAACTTGATTACTGACCACCGAATAGTCCTGATTTGAATCCAGCTTATTTTGTTTGGTCTTAGAATAGCTAGTTTAGAAACAAACAAAACACCTAGGAAGAGCATAAACACGTATAAAAATACAAAAAACATCTTGTTTGAAATTCCATAACTCTGGAGTACATTGATATTATCGATTTAAAAATTTTGTCTCTTAGAGACAAAAGGTTGGAAGGTATCCTAGCAAATTTCAAACATTTATTTAGAAAAACAAGCGAATAACGATTTTTTGTTTTTATTAAAAAAAAACAATTATATGTAATTTCAAAATAGAAATGGATATTTTAATACCTAACCTATGTTTAAATTGTAAAAGTCTTTCTGATTAAATTTAGAGATACTTCTGGCCACACTTCTTTTATTCGACGACGCAGATCTTCCAGATTGGCAAACGGTTCACGTCTTTGGATATACACTTTTTCTTGTAATGCAATTCATACTGAATAGTCCAATGGATACAATCAGGAGAATTCGGTGGCCACTAATTTGCTCGAATAAAGGAAGGCGTGCTTTCTGCTAAGAAACGTTGTGTTCTTAGAGCCCTGTGTGACGGGGTACCATCCTCCTGAATAAAAACATAGTCATTGTTCGAGTAGAACCGGCACATTGCAGGTATTAAGTCCTCTCGCAAATGGTGGACGTAGTTATCTGCATTGGTTTTTATCAACTGCGGATTATACGAGACTTTTGCCTTTTCAGGCTAGCATGAGCTTCTTAGAAAACTTGGACTTGTTGTAGTATACGTTCAGGTTAAATAGTGTTTTTTCTTGTAGCTGAATTAACTCTGTTATTTTGCCTATTTTGAAGAACCTGCAGTGTAAAATCTTTGTTATCTTGAAAAACTAAACGCCACGCGCCGTAGATCTGCATTCGAAAACTTTCTATAAAGCTGCAAGGCTTGTAATGATCGACGCATTTTTGCATTTAGTAAAATTGCTGGGTTTGCTACGGTTTGTAGTATTTAATACCTAATCATTTTTGAATAATTGCTACAGACCTATGACTGATTCTTAATATATTTTACATTTCCTGGAAATTCTTCCACAATTATGTTGCCACCACATTTTTTTTTAATGTTGCAATGATTTCTAAGTCAGCCATATAGTTAAGTGAGGTGCCATTATTACAATAAATCTCGAGATAATTGGACAAAACTTTCATTAAACTCATTATAAATTTACAAGTAACTCGAATTGTCACTGAGAGTTACCCAGTAAACACCCATACGTTTTTAAAACGTATTTTCAACGTGTTATTGGTTGATAATTCGTGTTACGTTAAAAAATTAACCGTTCATTTATTGTTGCAAAAACAACGATCTATCACAACGTAAAAATGCGTGATTTATCACGAAAAATGTTGATCGTACTTTTGACAGTTTTGACAACATTAAATTAACGTTATTTAAAGCGTTTATAAAACTATTCTCTTAAATGTTCATAAAACGTCCATATCAACCGAATAGTCCATTGAGGTCGAAAGAAACGTTTTTAAAACGTTTTGGAGTTACGTACTCACTAATATTAAACGTTTATAATTTCGTTATCTGAAATGTGTAAAACCGCGACATTTTTAAGTTGTTTGTACGTAAAGAGTTTTATGCCGCTTCTTCTCAGGAATGCAATAAGAGATATAAATGTATTAATTATAGGCCTAACATCAGCAATAGAGTTAGTAATAAACTGAATAAACTAGGATGTAGAACAATTTCAGTAAATAAAAATAATTTAGGTAAAATGTTAATTAATAATAAAGACAAAACTGAAAAACTACAAAAAACAGGAGTATATGAGTTAAAATGTAGTGACTGTGATGCTATATACATTGGACAAACTGGACGAAATGTAAAAAAGCGATTCGATGAACACAGGAAATCTATTGTAAACAATGTATATAGTACGGGCATGTCAACGCATTGTATAGAAAACAGTCATTTTATAGATTTAAATAATGTCAAATTACTCCATTCAGAAAAGAAAGGAAAGAAACTTGATCTATTAGAACAATTAGAAATAAGTAAAGCTGTTAAAAATAACAAAAACTTAACGAATGAATAACAAATTTTTACCAGCCACCATATTTTAAATAAAACAATTTAGATTTAAAAAATAAAGTAATATTCAACATATTTTACAATAGTTTTATAGTAGGTACCAGATGTGGTTATATAAGCAATGGACACAAATTTTACTGTTCAGTATTCCCTGTACTCTTGACAAAGGCCTAAAAAGCCGAAATACGTGTAGAGTTTCTAATAAAATATTTTTGAAACATTAAAAAGCAAATTTCTTTCATATATTTAAAATATAAAAAATAAAAAAAAAAGAAACGTTTTTCAAATGGTGTTTGGACATTGTAAACATCTTTCTAACGAATGTGTGTTTACTGGGTACCTTTTTGTTTTAATAAAAGCCTAGCTGCTTATATAATTATCAACTTATTTATAGTAGAAGATTCGAATGATAAATTTAAAATTTTGTTATTTCGATGTTGATAGGCATACACCTATAAAATTTGCTAGGAATACCTTTTAACCTTTTGTCTATCGGAGAAGAAAATTTCAAATCGATATCTCGATGTACTCCTAAGTTATGGAGCTCAAACTGGATTCGCTTTTTAATAGCCACCCGATATAATAGTCGTATCTCTTACTCCACAGTTTAGTGCCGAATTCCATATAATTGTTTCCCTAGTAATAACAATTAAAATATGTTCATTTGTCTTTTAATTATTAACAATCTTTGTGCTCCAGCACAAATGAAAAACGCAAACAAATACTGAAATGGCCCAGCAGATTTACAGATCGCCTCGTCAAAAGTTGTATTTACAATAACGCACTGTAGTGGCTATATAACTAACTAACAGTGTCTCTTAAATATTTTATATATTCCATTTCAACTACCAATGTTTGTGGTAACAGTATAACAAAGGATTTTGGAATTTTCAACTAAGGTGTGTTTATTTGTACACGTTTGCCTTATTTGGGTATAAAACTTTGACCTCCCTAAGTCACCAACCTAAGCAGGTGCGTTAATTTTCAATAATACATCCGAATGGTTAAAACAGCAGAAGCGATCAAGTTTTCTTCTTAGCTGTGAACGTCGTTGTATGGCAAGTGTCTATGGTCGCAATACTAATTATCTAATCCTCAACTACCTGTGTATATTCTGTGCACATACAAGTCTTACATTGTTTTAATAAAAATAACATCTAACTGATCAGGCGTCTTTCTTCAGTAGCAGTACGGCCGGCTAGTTTTTTATCTCTGTCCTACGCGTTATAGTCATTATGACGTATTAAAAATTGTTTTTGTATAGACCGTCTAGTTCCCATGAAGTTTGTTGTTTAAAACATGAAATATCATCATTTTTTGAATAGAGTGTACCAAAAAACAAACAATATTGTAAGCATTAGGATTATTTTTAGAACGAATAGTGATTGTATGTAATTCGGTATTATGTTCTGTAGCCGTGGGAAAAATATTAGTTACATTTTCTTTTAATTATAAATTATCACTAATTAAAAACTTGCTTGGCGTGTTGAATGCTAATTCGATATTTTAATAATTATGTACCATCTTATGTCACTTATGACGGTTTTGAATATTTCGTAGTAGGTGGATATTATGTAAAAGTTACTATTTTTTCCTGTGGTACATACAAATACATGTTAATCGCAATCGGTATATATGAATAAAGTGTAAGGTATAAACACGAATTTCTTAATATATTCTGATCTCCAATTGGTATTGCTCGACCTTGAGAAAATATCCCTATATAAGGGGCTGCCATACTGTGGGCAATCTACTTATATTTCAATTTGTTATTGATTAAAATTAGTGATATCTCGTTGCTGCACTGGGTTTCGATTTGTCAATTGTCATCTTTGGACGATTTGTTTATGTGATGTGCTGTGATTGGATTTATTAATTTATTGTACTTTTTGCCTGATTTGTCAGTTTTATTAGATTTGTTCTGTATTTATTAGTGGCATTTTGTGGTTATTGTTTAGTATAGAACTTCTCTGTGCGCCTGATAAAAAATGCATTGTTTGGTTCCTGGTTGCGAAAGTTCCACCAGAAAAAAAAAGAAAACGGTGTAACGTTCATTCGTAAGTCTGGTAGTATTCAATGACCAATAGATTTTCTTTAAAAGCTGGATAGTTTTGTAATTTTTTTATAATAAAACATTTTTAAATCGAGTTGTTTTTCGCTTCTCAAATTTGAAATATTTTTTTCTTCAAATAGTGTTAAATTTGATGACTGTGATAATAACACAACTTATCTGTTAGTTGCCAATAATTAGTTGTAATATCACAAAAGAGTGAGAATAAATTGAAAATAATTCGACAGTTTTTTGAAAACCTGTTGCTTAGCAATAGACACGAGAGCCCGTAGGGCTCAAGTGACTATTGGCGATTGGCAACAAGTTTGAGAAAATAACCGGAGAATAATTTTCTAATTTATTCTCACTCTCGAATGATATTCGAAAGATTATTTTTTAATGTTCAAATACAAAATATAAATATTGTCTGAACGTTATTTGTGGCATTCTCTAAATTTTTCTTTCTCTATTTTGGGACTTACTACCACATGAATAATTCTTCGTTATTCAAAAAAAATATAGTTAGTTACCCAGTATGTTACTGGAAAAATAAACTTCTGCGCTTGTGACTTTACGTCAAAAGATTAGTCAGAGGGTGCTTCTTGACAACTAATATGAGACACAAAAATAATAATATAATTTCCTAACATTTCGAAAAACGAATCTGTTCCCTTTTTCAAAGTTATTTATCTTTTTTTAGAATATGTCACGCATGAAACTTGACACATATATTATTTGCTTATGTAATATCCATAGACACTTACACATCGTATCGAATTATTACTTACCATAGTATTTTTACTTGCATTCTCATTATAGTTTGTATGACAATTTCTTCCACTGACGCTGAACTAAATCGTTTTTGGTTCATTTTTTTAAATTTAAGGGAAAACTGACAAATGTCAAAACCAGAAAACACGTCAATGTACAAAAACAAATTACTACAAAATATTCTCAGTAGGATAATATAATTAGATTATTTTCACTATAATAACAATATAATTGGAAAAAATTAAACACTTGAAAAAAATAATGGATTGGAAAATAAAAACATTAAAAAATGATCACGGAAATAGACTAACGTGTGTGGTAAACACGATTTAAATATCCGCGGTCTCATAACTTCTATAATTGGTTAATATGTAGCCTATATAAATTGCCCACAATATGGCAGCCTACATGTAAGGAACATTTTATTAGTATTGTATCAGAGATTCAGATAATATTTAAAAAATCGTGGGTATAAAGTAAAGCATCGAGTACTGCCGCTAATATTTGGATGGTTAACAACCAAACCTGTTGTAGAACCAAAATTCTACAAAAAACTTATAAAATTCGAAAAAATAATATTATCGAAAAATCACCTAGATCACATAAAAAGGCCCTTAGCCATAAGAAACATTTAAAAAAATGCCCGAGATGGAAACTACACGGGCTCAAAGTACAAAATGTCACTTCACTTTTTTTTCAGCGAATTAGATAAAGAATAAAGAACCATATTCAAAACTTCAGACCGCAATTTTTTATCTCAATTCTCCGATTTTTTAAAAGCCAAAACAGTAAAACTAATTTTCATAAAAAAAGCGCTCCGCAGTATAAATACCACGGCAGGCGTCGCCACGCATTAGAAGAAGAAAAAATGACCAGAACTCCTAAAGAAATTCATAAACAACAATTACAAACAGATCTGAATGATTGGATTGCACCCCGAGAGGCCCTAGAAAATTTCAAAATAGTAAAAGTCAAATTTCAGCATTTGTATCGAATAAATTTTAAACGATGCTAGTCACACGTGCCTTGAAAAGGATTTTTGCAATGACAAATCAACAAAATATGACATCATGCTAACATCGCAGTGGATGACGACACAACCCTTATAAATATAAAAATTTCAGACAAGTTAAGACAATTTTCCACCCAGCAGCCACACGAGCACGTCGTAATAGTAAAATCATTTTCAAAGTATAAATTTTTAACTTTTGCATTAATACAGATTTGATGTCCCTTCGGGAATGATAATTAATAAATCTAAAACCGATTATGAACCCTATTAATTACCACTAACTGATCTAAAGCCCTAAAAGCAGTCTTTCATTGGCAGTTTCATAGGTAATTAGATCTTCGCGGGCCCTAGAAGTCTTAAGATAGGCACTAAGAAATTTCTCCAAGCACGAGGCTGGGTTATTTTTTAGTAGATACGAAGACGGTGTCCACCACATATAAAATATTTCTACAACATTTTGGCTTCAGAAGTCTTCCTTCATCAGGTTCTATTGTTAAACTCTACGTTGTTTTTTATTTACTAAAATTCGAAAACCCAAAGTAGGCCCCTACGGACGTAGGCTATCTACTAACAAAAAAATTAAAAAATCAAACGATATTGAAAAAGAACATATTCATCTGAGATTTCCGAGGACAGGTACGTAAGTCACTTGCATACTCCGAGATCATTTTCAAAATAATAATTTGCGAGGCTAGGCTTTTGAGAAAAGTTCTCGCACCTCATTTTACATTAAAAAATTACTTTGTTTTAAAATAGAAGCTCAACTCGACTTAAAATTCATTTCTTTGACAAAATTTGGTTAGTTCTAAGTTTCCCGGGTGTTTACTAGGCTGCCATAAAGATTTCAGAATTTATTGATATTTTTTGAGTTTTAAGAATCGATGGCCAAAATTTTTTACAAAAAATAAATTACAAAAACATATTCTTACCCCATCAGGACATAGAAAAATTCATTTTTAAATTTTAATAACTTTCGACTTAAGTCATTTCAAGAAAATAATTTTTCAATTCTAATTTCATTTTAAAAAAATCAAATTACGCTTAAAAAAAGATACACTGCTCAAACAAATTTTTTTCGAATCCGACAAAAAATTTTTAATAAATTTTTTTTTGTTTTACAAATCGATCATTATTAAGAAAAGTTGTGAAGTCTTGTGCGACCTTTTTAGCAGGCTAGTAGCATCCGAGTTGTAGGTTAACTTGCTGTCCGGTCTGTTGAATTTCAACAATTTTTTAAGAAATTTTTCAGAAGTGTTTTGTGATTGTGAATTTTACGTTTTTCTAAAGGACCTCCTCTCCAATTTTATTTTTGGTCTTAACAACTTGGTAAAAAAATTTTACACCCAAAAATCGCCTGATCTCGTCAGTAAAATTCAACTTTGTAAGGAATCCTCTGTTCAAAATTTTTTTTTTGGCCTTCAGCGACTGAAAAAATAAATTTCATAATTTCATAAGCACACAGGGAAGCAAAAAGCCATTTTTTCAATTTTATTTTTGCATCAAACCTGAGTGAAAAATATATTCAGATTCATAATAATTTTTAGGCTAGAAAAAAAGCCAAATTATTAGGGACCCCTGTGTAAATTTTTTTCTTGCACTAATTAAATAGATCAAAAGCATACGCCGGTTGATTAAATCCTTCAGCTACAAAATCCGAGGTAGAAACAGGTCTCTCAAGCTATGACCGCCAAAGAGGAGTTGCTGAAGTGTTGCTCAGCTCTGCTGTAGTAGCCAAAGGCTCACAGAAATATTCAACGAGGATAAGAACAGGCTACCTTACCTCTCCGTATAATAAAAATCGACCTTGAGAAAATTCCATTCCTACGATCAAATACCAAGGCAATAAACCTAAGATTATTTTTCGTGGCAGTAAGTCACGTGGCGCCCAACTTAATATAATAACCCAGCTAGGGATAAATAAAAACAAAAGTGTCTAAAAAACCACAAGCCAAAAATACCTTGCTGTATTTGCGACAAACCAGCGGAACAAAGCAATCTGGTCCTAGTCTTCTAGCGGCTTGTTTATCAGCTTAAAACGCAAGCCATGCAATCTTAAGCGAGGATTGTGTAGTGGATATACCATGCTTCGATGTTAGACAATTAAAAGATCCATTAAATCGTCGACAAAGAGGTTCGGTAAAATTTGGGAGTAGTCCGTCTCCTGGCGTCAGTGATTGTCCTTGTTGAAGGAAATAGGCCGACGTTAAACAAATGATAATAAAGGAACAGAGGAGTGGATGTCCATATTAATATAGCAAAGGAAATGTTATTAAGCGCTATAAAATTAAAGTCGAGGAGAAGAAAATGGAAAAAATAGAAAGCAACTTAATTAAGATTGAACAAAAAATAAAAACAAAAAAATCAGTTCCTAACTCTTGTTCCGTCCTAAGCATATCTAAATTTCTTTTACTTTATTTAGGGTAGAATATTTTTGTTCCTTGTGTTGAACTATAACTGCAAAAACAACAGATACAGATATGATTTTATCTCACAAATATTGGATGGTTCACATCCTTTTTTTGATAAGAATGTATTGTTTGAAGTTATAATTTGGCCTGGTTTTATTTCACAAAAAGCAACAGTTACAATCTTACATCATTTCTCAAATAATTTTGAACTTTTGCTCCAGAGAAAATAGTCAATGAGATTTATCTGTTGCGTCCATAGTCGGAAAGTCCATAAAGTTTCCGGATTGCAGTAAAAGCCAGTATGAAGTATCGAAAATAGTGTTTTTTTTTATGAAAAGCGCATCGTCGCCACGACGCCTATCAAATCGAAAATTTCAAATAGCACATAGGATGACCCTGTATTTTTAAGGTATTTACAAACCCGTTACGTTGATATAAAAATTTTTAAACTCGGATGACTAATAATATAATAATAATTTATTTCCATATTCACCAAAATACACTAAGAATAAACTTTCAGATTATATCCAAGAAGTCTATAACTTGTTATGGGTGTTTATATCATTATCCAAATTATTAACGTCAGTCATGTAGATTAAAATAAAAAAAAAGGTTAATCCTTCATTATACAGAATGGTGCAGATTTTAATTGGGAAACTTAGTTAAAAATCAATAGAATACTCCAGAATAATATGGATTTGTCACACAATCTTATAGCCGATTACTAAGTTACGAGGTTAAGATGAAATATATGACTATCAAGTAGATGAGAATACTATAGTGTTCATTGAGACGGTAACTTGGAATCGTCACACATTTGGTACCATAAATGCATCTGACTACACCACTGAGCATACAAATTTGTTATCTTCTGGCAGTTTTTTAGACGGAGTTCCTCCGCATTACTTTGCAGAAGTGAGGCAATATCTAGGCCAACGGTATGCTGTCAGATGAATTGGACTAAGAGGGTCCATTGAATGGCCAGTACGTTCGCCGGATTTATCGCCACTAGACTTCTTATCGGGGTATCTAAAGAGTCGTTTACAGGGCGAACCGAAATCTCTACAGAATTTATAGAGAGAATTGTGGAGTCCTGTATAAATATTCCCAACGAAATATTTCAGAGAGCAATGGGATGAATTTCATAATCGCCTAGCTATGTGCCAGGAAGTAAATGGTGCTCATACCACTTCACTTTTTACGCGTCGTAATCAGGTACCGTCTTATTTACAAAAATTTCGTGTTATTTAACACTATGAGTAGTTAGTTAGGTATTCAATCTAATGGCCTGCATATTTTGTAAAATATACAGATGCTCATTTAACAATCTTTCCACGTTATTTGCCTTTAAAAATTATGTCAGTACAAAAAGTTAAGTCTAGCCAGATTCAATAATGGGAACCACTCTGTATTGTTCTGCTAAATATTCGACAAAGATTAAATGTCGGTGATCTATGGCTCCTTCTTAAAACTGGTTTCCTTTTTTAAGAATAAACATTTTAAAATTTATGTATTAACTATTTTAAATTTAAAAATATTTCTAAAGAAATAGCCGAACAATCACTTTTAACTGCTTATATTAATATTAGTCAATATTTTTCCATGTCTAAAAGAATCGTTTTCGCATTATAATTAAACATGGTGTACGTTCTTAATTACATGTCAAATTTGCAGAAATTGTTAATTATTCAGCCGAATGTTCAATAATTAGATAATGTTTATTATACATATTTATGACTTGTTGAGAGTTATTATTTTTTAAATTTGAATTTATGTATTCGACATACTACACGCCTTGTATGGACAACTTTCTTGTTTTTGAAAAAAAGTCATTGCAATATGTCTTGTATATGTAACAATACATAATATAGGTCAAGCAAAACAATGTCTGCAGAAACGAATAATCATACATAAATACCTACAAGTATAAAAACCTTAAACTACATCTCGACAAAGCCTTAAAACATAACCACAGATTTTGAAAATGTAAAAATCTTAGAAAAAAACTGAATGAAGAACAATACATGAAATGTTACAAACAAGAAGACAACAGTACAAGAAACAATCGCATTAATATAGACAATTTAAGTGAAACGTACATTAATCTGTTAAATTAGCAAAAATGGGCTAATTTGTAATTATAATTTTACTCCAGAAGTGGGTTTGAAAAAGAAAAGGCATTGACTAAGAATATATAATCGAAATTACGAAAGGATGTCGTTACGTCACAAATTCATTTCTAATCTACAACGTGCGCTGTTCAAACGTTCTTTGTTTACAAAATAATAAAACGATGGAGACAGCGCAAAGAAGTCCATTATATGTGACTGTTAATGTCTCATACTAACGTTGTTGATGCCTTAAAGAGAGGACCTGATTTCGTACGTCTTAGTAACAAGCGAGAATAATATCGATCAGTCTGGTTGAACGCTTTTGACTAGCGTCGTTGTTACATGTTTCATGGTTTCCTGTTTCTTCTACATGTCAACTGTCAAATTTGGATTTGTTTATTTTTGAGCTTGATTTTTACGGTTTTCTTTACTTTATTGATTTTTTGTATATGAAAAACAAATATTTTCAGAACTAACGATAGTTAATCTTCAAAACAAAAGGTATGTTTCAATGTGTAATAATAATGAATAATGATTCTTAAAAATACATACAAAATCCTTTTTGTAGAACGCATCAGACAGTTTTTTATTTTTAATGATGTTAATTAATTTAAATGTACTGATTAATATCTATAAGCGCAATCTACATTTTGCCAAATTATATAAAAACAAAATTAGTTCAAAAAAGACTGATGAAATCGTTAAATTATTCTGACAAATATTCGGACGAATTGTTATGTTTTTATTTTTTCATCTGTTAACGAGTAAAGTTTGTTTGTATTTAGACGTCATTTCTACAAGCATGGATTTGGTTCATATGAATTATAACGATGACGTAACAGCATTCTTTCGTGATGTCGATAATAGCTAAAGTAATGGATATTCTGTAAGTTTAATTGATAAAATAATTAGGAAACTTAAATATAAACAACCACCTTGAAATTCCTCCACGTTTCAAAATGAAAGAGAAAATCCGAAATTTGTATCGAATCCATACGAGACCCTCCATTCACCCATGTTATTGGTAAAATTTCTAAAAATGTAGGTATGACAGTAGTTAGTTCATCGTGAAACAAACTACAACAACTTTTAAGAAATCCAGAAAAGATCAAATTGATATAAACCGTGGATTTACGAAATTAACTGTAAGGACTATAATCAAAAGTATGTTGGACAGAATAGACGATCAATTCAAACTCGATTCAAAGAGCATGTTGCTCATTATCTCAAATATGGTGGAACAGATAAGTCTAGTGTTGCCAAACATGCAATAATTATGATTACTAAAATGTAATTCAACTAATTAAATTATATTGGAGTTCTCTAAAAACTGAAACGGAACATTTTTAACTGGGATACTGGGAGACTTCAGATTAGTAATGTTAGAAGTATTTCAAAATAATTACGATTCCAGTAATCTCTGTAACAAAAAGTTTATAGTGTACCACCATAATATAACTATGTTATAATAAAGAAATGTTTTGTTTCTGATGTTTATGCTAAATATATTCATAACAACTACTTAACAGCCTGGGTATATCACAGCTGTTCATACTTTTTCGGTTGCGTAATTTTTATTTTTGGAAAAGTTGAAATGCATTAAAGAAATAAGTTAACAGATGAATAAGCCGATAATATAATAAAGAAACATGTTGCAGATTTTATGTTGAAGATTCCATTTAATATAAATTGCTCAGTTGAATATTCATTGAAGAACATCTTGAAAATAATTAAAAGTACCAATTTTCCTTATAGAAAAATTCCTGCGCCTTGTACGGGAATGAACAGTGTCGTAACATGAATTGCTTTGTTTTATATGCAGCTGTTTCAGTTAACCAAAGTACATATAAGTAAAGCTAGATCGTTTTCATAGAAATCTGTTTAATGAAAGGTCAATTAAAGTAATTCTTATTTGGATTTCATTATCATTAAATTAAGGAAAGATCTCAACAATTACATACATTCTGCCATTACAGTAGGCTACTTAAGTTTTTGTTTCGTATGCCGTTGCCGTATTGGCAGTGGTGAGGAAATTTTTATGACGTAACACTAACCGGTAGTAATTTATTCCGTACTAAATGACGGGCTTAAACGTTTTTAGAATTTGTCAGATTACGAGATAGATATAATTATTCAAACCCACCGGAAATCCTTGTTTAACCTGCCGCCAAAGTTAACACCATTAACGTCAAAGCAAAACATCGATTCTGAGGATTATAGTCGTCGTTTATCTGCACTTCCCTGTTTAGTATCTAAAACAATGAGACTTGTTGGATATTCTTCAAATATTTAACAAACATATACTTTATTCACGTTCTGTTTGCATTTGTTTGTGTACTATTACCCACATTTCAGTTGCATCAGCTAGTAATGGGCCTTATTATTATTACCATTTAATTCTTTACAGTCAAAAGTGCGTGCTCATAATTGTTAACAGTAAAATTTCGTTGTTCTCTTGGGCTTATCGTTTTATCGGCGAGATACAGAATCGTTAAATTCGAGAATTAAAACGCCAAACTATTATAAATCAAACAATATGCCATTCACAAACAAATTTTCTCCTGGCATTTCTTTTAGATGTTCAAATATGTCCTTCCAATAAACACCGTTATCTCGCACCTTTATAATTAAGCTCACGTGAGTAAGTTACATCGCCCTGTACATAATCTATATTGTTTCCAAGTATCCGCAGTGTACTTTTTACTAAAGCATAGGATGTTATAATTTCCCAGAAAAAAAGCAGAATGTCATAAGCGGACCTGTTACACAACGTGAGCATAACCCCTGAAATCTCTTTTGGTGACCCCATGAGGTCAACTGTGCCCTCTAATGGTTCCAGTTTCTTATGGGCTCCTCTAGTATGTGACGATAACCAGTTGGCTAACAATGCCTTGCCTGTCTCATATTTCATACGAGTACTCGTCTAGTTTTGAGAAACATTACATAGGTATTGTCGACAATGGCTAATAGGAGGTTGGTTTTTTTTCGTAAGAATTAAATAGATCATTGTTATTTAAATTGTGTTATCATTATGATAATTTTGGTTAAGCCCCAAATGGGTGTTTCTCTGAGTATAATATAAAACTTGTCCCTTGTGACCCGGAGCAAACAAGACTAATGAAATCAAGGTTTTTTTCTTGTCGTCGATCAAGGCAGTACTGATTGGCTGATTTTGTATCAGATCACTGGTTTTCAAAATTAATATGCAAAAATTTTTATAATGCTGTTGTAGTGGTACCTATCGTTTTCCCTTTTTTTTAAATTCTTCAATTAATTTATCACCTATACTATAAATATTACATTTTTTTTATCTTTTAGTTGAACTTTATAGAGAAAAATTTTTTGTTTGAATTTGTCAGTGATTTCATTTTGATGAAGTGCCAAATATTACTTTATACATTCATAATAATATTTCAAAATGTGGATCTACAATTAATCATTATGATTAATTTTGCCCAAATAAAATTTTCCTCAGAAAAAGTACTCAAGATTAGCAAAATAATGTGTTAAGCTCACTCATTTTCTTTCTACACGACGGATATTTTTCATAAAATCTAGATACCAATTAATAGGTTCTATTGTTTTATCCAATTAATATTTTCTATTGTTCTATGACTACATGCGCACACGTCCCGACGAACGTTAAGTTTGACGGACCACGACACAAGTCACGACTGCGTACAGTATCGGGCATTCATCCCTGCGTACGTTGTCATAGATTGTAAGACTAGATTCCAAATTTGCTGACATAATAACCGAAGAGTACTGTTCAAGATCATTTACTTTGTATTTATAGATGAAATTAAAGATATGCAAGAGGCTAATGTTACATTATCTGCCTCCAAAAGTTAGGATTATGGTGGATTCTTAAGGAAAACGTGATCTCACAAAAAAAGTTTAATACGACTATATTCTTTCATCATTTCTATAATAAACACATTCATTCAGCCAGGAAATTTTTAATAAATTACAATTGAGATCTCTAATGAAACAGTCAAAATAAAGTGGTGCCATTCCTGTTTGCTATCACAGCTTGAACTTTTCTAAGCATAATATCAAGCGAATTATCTCTTCTTGGTCCAAGGTATCTTAAAAATCTAGAAAAACTCGCCTTAGAGTCCTAAGGTCATTACCAGGAGATTACCGATTCATTAGTGATTTTCTAAGCATACCCCAGGTATGTTCAATGCAGTTCAGATCTGGATAGAGTGGAGGTAATGGCGAATGATCAATTTCATCCAATTCTAGCTGTTATAATATTATATTAGCTCTATGTGGGCAAGCATTATCGTCCAAGAATCTGAAATTAGGTTCTAAATTCTAACTATATTCACTATGCTATTAACAATGTCTCTTGCATAAATTTCACCTGGCATTGTACGTTTACAAACATTCAAGTCCGTACGGCTTCCAAAGAAAATGCCACCCCAAACTATAACAAGTCCACGACCGAAAGCTTGCACGTCTTGAACGTGCTGATCATTAAACTAATTTGGCGGTCTCCAGGCGCGCACTGTGCGTCTGTCACTATGGAGACAAAAACGGTTTTCGTCTGAAAACATCACGATGTTCCTCTCATCACGCCAGTCTAGTCTTCTTCACACTGAAGTAAACGTTGAGTTCTGTGAATTGCTGTCAAAAGAGAGCGTCTTATAAGTCTTACTCCTACAGTGCAGACCGACGATCTAAGACAGTTCGAGTGGTAATACGAACTCTAGTTGCGAAAAAAAGGTTTTTACTGAAGTTTCTTGTAGTATCCATCATAGCTCCTCTGGCTAAAAATCGGTCATTCCTAGTATTTGTTGACCCAGATCACTTTCTCTTGGTGTTTGTTTAATAGTTCCAGTCTCACTGTACCGGTTGTTCAAACGAGAAATCACACATTGAGCCACGTGCTAGGGATGACTAACCAATACTGGAACTAATACTTTGGAATAGGTCCGGTAGGTTGTACTGGAACTTATACCAACTGATAATTACATCAGGTACTAGTATCAATCCGACTCCTGCCTGAGGCCGATACAGTTCTATGATGAGGAAGCATGATGCGGACTTTCTGTCTTGGACTGTGTACTGGTCGAAACATTCATAAAGGACCTCGAGCTGATCGAAACTGAACGGAACCAGGCCGCTGCGCTGAACACTGAATGAATACTCCTCCAGTCGTACATTAGCCGTTAAAAAAGCGGACCTACTCAAAGTGCGAATAGTCCATCCGGAACTAGAACTGATCTTTGGTCTAGGTATTTGCCTTGACTGGATTAGGTTGGAACTGATCCATGAAAATGTTTGGATTAGCTATTCCAACCACGTTCAAGCGCTTGGCCACATCAGACTGCTGCGCAACATAGGCGCATCAACATTTTTCTCTGAGAATTCACTTTATCGTTAACTTATTTCGATCAGTTTACGTCACGATTATGTTCTAATTTCATAATTTATATAAATTTAGTATAAATAAATATTAAATATATAAAAATTATGTACGCATTGAAATATTCGTTTGTAAAATTGAATTATTCGTGGAGGAGCAGCCTCCGTTTCCTTTCTCTAAGAAATAGCCACTGCAAAATTTTTCCCTAGTAAAATTTCAACAAATTAATTAAGTATAAATAGCATAATTACCACACGGAAGGGCTTACTGGTAATAACTGTAACATTTTTAGCTCTAATTGTAAGAATAGAAAGTACTTACCAAGTTGATCATCAAATATGTTACATTACTGTCATGCTGTTTAAATAATAAATGCAATAATTAACGTAGCGTAAATACATAAATTCAGCTATAAATATAGTTAATGTCATTTAAATTTACAATTATATTAAAACCAGTAAAATATAAATAACGTCATTTTGCATATTTATGGTTATGTATATTGAATTTATATATATATATATTGTAATTAACTGTAATATTTAGTAAAAGCGATAAATTAACATTTGCTCATTATCTACAATGTAAATCTAGGAGTAAAGTAAATGCTCCTATTATGATGTTATTGTCTGGGAGGTAATTCATTATTAGATATGTATTTCTAATAAATGATACTTTAATTAATAATTGACTTTATGTAATTATTAGAATACCAGAACGTACCAACAATATAAATCTCCGCAGCATCTGTTAATTATCGCATTAAACTATGACGTTATTAATAATCTTTGCTCATAGGAACAGCCTTTATATGTCCTACATACATATAGCTTAAGTACCAAATATAAGAGCTAAAATAATTTTCTCGCTAATCCCAAATTATAACTTCAAGATTGATTAAAAATGCAAATCTTTGAGACTAGCAATTTTTTTCCGCGATAACTGTATTTGCAATTGCACATCCTTTTCTTCGGGTTGTTAATCTTATATATCTCGATTCACTGAACATGTTTAACTTCTTACTGTATTTGAAATATTTTATAGCCAGGCGATTAGAAAGATCCATTTTCTCGATTTGCTTTTTTCTAACCGCTAACTACATGTCCCAGAAAATGTTTATTTATTTATAAGTAGGTATGTGTGTTTAAGATTTATACAGAAATGAAGAAATAAATTCACTCTTTATGCCCCGCTGGTTTCATACCTAATTTATATATAACGTCACTCATTTTTAATCGTTTTAGTACTTCTGTTTACCATTACGCACACCATAGCAGCAGTTTTTGTTGTTAACTTGTCAATATCGGAATGGATATATAGGTATCTACCATAAATGATAGTTTGAGTGTGATTTGAACAATCTAGTGTCAAGTGCTGGCATTAATTATCCCAACAATGTTAATAATTACCATCCGTGACTCGATTCTTCCGTAACAGGTCTCCATAGGAAGTACTAGGTTGTTGGTTTAACATTTGTACTTACTTACTACCTATTGAAATGATTGCATCTCGCAGCGTCTGCTAACATCATATTGACAGGCCATAACTATCATATTATCACCTTCATCTCATACCTACCCGTGCTTTGCTCTGGTTGGGGATATTTTCAGTTTGTCGTTGCTTGGAATGGAAGATCTAATGTGTTATGTATGGAATGTTTACATCTGTGCGTATAATACGCTTCAAATAAAATACAATTATAGTTGCTGTTTAAGGGAATGTCAGATAAACAATTTGTTACATATACAGTGTATTGCCAAATAATGCGGGACGATTCCTTTGTTAAAATAAAGAAAATATATTACCAAAACATATTTTGCATGTTTTTGCCATTTATCAAACTCCCTTCAAAAATTCATACGTCTGCGCACAAAAAAAGCTCGGGTTGGAGGAAAGATTAAGCTTTCAAAAAAATATATTACTGTTCCCTCCCCCTCTAGAAAATGTATATTCCCAACAGAAATATATATTTTAGGGTTATGGTTATACGTAGATAAAATCAAGACTTTAGTATTGTAAACCTTCCAGAAATGTATCGCTGAAAATACATATACCTTACAAAAATTGACCATATGGTGTTGAGGGGCCTTGGGCTACCTGAATGAAATGGATTTTTACCGTGATGACATTTTTATCACAGTACCATTGAAATGCCTCCTTTTTCCTGACTCTTGTACCATTTTAGGTAAATTCTCAGACAATAGACAAATAAATATGGCAAACATCGACTATAAAGTACAAGTTAACTTATATCTTTAAATAGACGTAAACGATATAGAAATGTTTAACGCTCTCCCAAATAGGCTTTTTATGTCTTAATAATATTAAGCAGCAGATGCCTTTATAGTGATTTCTTTATTTCATTATAGCCATTCGGACGGCTTAATTATGATAATATTTTAAAACGTTAACATAGTAACTCAATTCTTTATAACAAGAAAGTTCAAGTTAACTTTTAACCCGTTTAATACGTTTTATTTATGGTGCAAATGGTGCATTTTTTAAATTTTGTATGTTTTTTTGTAAATGTAACTTTATATTTTTCTTCCAGGTGTACCTGCGACGAGGGTTATACAGGTCAAAATTGCGAAAGCGAGTACATCCCATGTGACCCGAGCCCGTGCCTGAATGGTGGGCAGTGCCGGCAAAGGGACAAGCACACCTACACCTGTGAATGCCCGACCGGTAAGTCTACTTTCTTTGTTATCGGTCGACCAAGCTACAATTGGAATATTTCAATCCACACGGTCCACTGGTGCGTGTCAAAGAGTAATCGAATAATTTTTGGGATGATTTGTTTGTTATTTGATCAGTCATTGTACCGATAGAATTTTTTTGTGTATTCGGATGTCCCAGGGTTCAATCGTGAAACCGTTTTGTTTCTATGGGAGCAAATTACTGACTATTAAATAAGTACATGTTTTTCAATATTCAAGACAGTTTGGAGGAGTTGGTAATGTTATTCATAGTTGTATATTACTATGTAGCATTAGAGTCATTTTATAGTTAGTAGGGACAAAACATTCTAACATATGCTAGAAACAATACAGAAATATAGCTAAAATAACATTGAGGCAGAAAATGTTTGTGAAGTTTGAACGCCCTTAAAAAGAAAACTATGATATACGATATTCCGATTAGCGCTAATCAATTTTTCATACCTTGTTAGTACTGTCACTCAGGGTTTAGTTCATTTCTATGCGAGAGTGTGATAATTAGGGAATTGATTTATTCATAGTTTTCCTTAACCCTACAGATAAAGTATATATTTGTCTTTTTTTGTCCAAAATAAATGTATCGGACAGTTTAAGATATTTCAGGGTTTCAGCCACTTACAATTATAATTAAGAACATAATGGCAACTGTTTACGTAGTAGTAATAATTTTTTGCTACTTGTACACACCTAAATTGCCTCATGTGGATAATAATAAAAGAGTCGTTATGTAACCAGCGTTACCAAATGATTTAAAATACTATTCACATTGTATGAGTTTTGAATAGAGTTGTAAATACATAGTCATTGATGGTTTCCTTTTTGTGTTGAGCCAAAGACGTCTTGTCGGGACTAAAACGCTTGAAATGCATATGTTGAATGTCTACATATGTCATAGTTGTGTCTAAATGAATGGGTATATTGTTGTGCATTTCGTAGTTTAAGGAGCGCCTGTTCTCATGTTCCTCGTACCGTCATGAAGAAAGAGCATGAAGCTCTATTGTAAACGTCATTTTGTACGATTCAAGTTCCACGGTATAAATATTACTTTATTACTTACTACTAGAAATTTAATACACTAAGATCGATGATTTATTGAGGAAGTGGCTGGGTTTGGTTTACTTTATTATTTTATTTGAATTACTAGCATCGTACGTAGAATATATTACAACTGACGATTATTGCTTTTTTTCATAGCATCGTAAAGTGAGCTACTGCTGCTCTGTTAGGATATTTTTTGTGTAGCCGTAAAATTATTACCTGTAACTATTTGCTCCACAAACGATTGCAAAAAATCACATTCTATCATAAGATACTGCAAATAATTTTAGACTAGAGAAAATTTAAGATAATGCTAGGCAAAGTATAAGCGAAAATTTGTATTGTGATATCAATTTCAATTATTATTTTATTATTATGTGAAGGTAAAAAGGCGTTCATCATAAAATATTGCTTGTAAAAAAGATGTTGACAGGAAGTGCATTTAAAAGGATTGCTATGTAAGATGTCCTTGAAACTGTCGCATGATTACATTAAACTGATGATGGCTAGAGGAAACGTCCTTGTTGCTAAATAATACCTGTGTATAATATAGTATATAATAATGGATTTGGTGTGAAAGATTTTTTTTGACTACCTACGTTTCATGACTAGAGAACTAATCCTCCAGATTTATTTTTGCGTTTCCATCAGGTGCTACAATTTATTTACTATATTATATCAAACTGATCTCTGCATGCTTGTGTTACAAAATCTAGCAGCTTAAACTGTGTTAGCAAACAAGACCGCTTATACATACCGTTGCATTTGTCAGGCACATTATAATATCTAATTTTGGTCATTAATTTTCTCAACATTCGCAGGTAGTTCGTGTACGTGTCGCATGACGTGTTTCCACTTAGTAACAAGATTTAAGAGACGTGTTTGTGGAGAAATGTAATCATTTGATTTTGACGGAAGTCGTGACTTACACTTGTTTAATGTACAGATAAAAATTAAACTGGCACATATTTTTGTATTAAAAAATGTAGTTATGCGAACATTAATGAAGTATGAAGAGTACCACCGAGAATAAAAATAGAAAACTATCGAACCAATAAAATAGTTCTCAATTCAGAGAATACTACAATAGAAGAATAAAGACTATAATATGAACACGTATGTGTCGTAATTCACATTCCAATGGTCGGAAAAGTAGGTTTTTTTTACTGTAAAACCTCGAACAAAAGAATAATTAATGGCTCTAAACAACTACATATTTGAGAATAAAAAGTAGAATCTATAATCATAGAAGTTGTTAATAAAATTGACCTATTATAAAATTCCATATTGTACATATTTTTCGGTGAACACTGTTTGTACATGCATGCAGGATGATTTATAAGCTCTATGATTTTGGCAGATGAAAGCTGATTCGAGCCCGAGAAAAAATGTTATATGATTCCTCTTGGTCAACAAGCCTTTAGAGATTTCTAATAAAAAATCGCGATAGCAATAATGAAAAACATATCGTCGACTATGATAATACAACAGTTGTTTGTGCCATAGGGCTTATTGTTTTGAGTGTCACACTCGTAAAACTTATTACTGCCAGAGTTCTGAATCAACTAAAGACTATGCAGGTATCGCTTTTGTATATGGGTTTTTATTTGTAACGGAAACGCTCGATATGCAGTTAGATAATACCAGCGTAGATACCAACCTGCCCATACAGTATTTTGCGCATCATTTCACACTTCCAGAAGCAGTAACCCTGCTCCACATGTCATTCGTCCCCATGAAGTGAATGTTTATAAGAAATTATCCAAATGTCATAGGTCGTGTTACATAATCTTTGGTTCGTGGATGTTATAACTAAGCCTGGCAAAGCGATGGTAGATTCCGGGTCGGGCGCAATACCAATGCCATCGCGCGCTTGTTTACGATGACGATGACACGACACACTTCAGTTGTTATCTGTCGGTCGATGCACAGAGTACTAATAAATAATAAATAATGTTGAGCGTAAAGAGTAGAAAACGAGTGTACGCTGATAAAGTGAATAAAATTTATCGGTGAATTTCCGGATTTATTCTATGATGGATGTAAAATAATTTGTAAAGTTTGTGATCAAGACTTAATGTGCTGGAATAAATACTGCTGCAAAATTCCTGTTAATAGTAACCGGCATAAAAATAAAAAAAATGGCGTGTCTTCTTTGGAACCTCAGTTTATGTTTGATTTACTGTTAATGCTAATTGCCTGTGATGTTCCCCTGCGCATATTGGATAATCCAGCATTTCGGGAATTCTGGAATAAATACAATCCCCAGGTGAATTTACCAAGTCGTTCATCGTTACGTAGATATGTACCAAGTGTTCGTGAAGACATTGTAAATAGGGTTAAATGTGCATTAAAAAAATATACGGCCGTAGTTATGTGTTGACGAGACAACAGATTGTAAAAAAAATTCTATTTTAAATGTTACAGTACGTGTACTCGACCCTGTTAAACTAACATTTCCACTTTTACTAGCTAGCAAAAGACTAACTGCGTGTACTGCCGAAACAATTACGCGGGTGGTGTTGGAGACTTTCGAAAAATTTGAACTGTCAACAAGTCAAGTGTTGATGTTTGTGACCGACGGTGCTGCGACAATGCGTTTGGTGGGCCGTTTTCTTCAGAGACGATTGTAGGTTTTTACATGTTACGTGTAAAATGCGTGCATTCCATCTTGTAGCAGAAACGATTCGAAAATGTTTTCCAGAGGTAGATGCATTAATAGCAAATACAAAAAAAGTATTTCTCAAATCTCCTAAACGGCTTCGAGCATTTCACACACTGTGTCCTGGTATTCCGGAACCACCAGAGCCGATTCTTACACGTTGGGGAACGTGGTTGAAGCCAGCTTTTTACTATGCTGAATATTTTCAACAAATAAAAGCTGTGATACTACAGTTCAACCCTAACGAGGCTGCAGCTATTAAGGAAAGCCAGACAAGCTTTCAAGATGTTTCCCTTGAAACAGATTTAAAAACTATTTATAACAGTTATAGAGGACTACACGACGCCATAGAAAAATTGCAAAATACTTCGTTGTCATTAGTGGAATCGCTGCAAATAATGGACGTAAATACACAGCTACAGACTATAAATGACGCAAAAAAATAAGCCCGTTATTGAAAAATTCGAGTGTATTACGGAAAGATCCTGATTTTACCAAATTAAGACAAATTTGTGATGGTGCATCTACAGCTGCGTTAAGTGAGTTCACAGAGTGTTTTACTTATGCCTGTATTACTTCCGTAGATGTCGAACGGTCTTTTTCAAAATACAAACATATTTTTTCACCACAGCGAACATCGCTTATTGAGACAACTGTAGAAACATATTTGATGCTACAAAGTTATTATAGAAGTATTCCAGTTTGTGATAACGACAACCAAGCTACTTCATAAATCTGCTTAAGAAGGTGCGTTTTGTACATATTTTTATAAAGTGTACCAGTATTAATAAAATTTATTTCCATTTATTTTATTTATTTATTTATTTATTATTAGTTATTACTTAGATATACAATGTACATGTGTGAACGTCATTTAACAGTTTAATAATAATGTGCAGCACTAAGCTTACAAAATATAAGGAAATACATAAAAAAGAATTTAAAGCGAACGAAATAGTACAAAAACATACATCATAATATATAAAATATTTTTGTTTTTATTATTGTACTTATTCAAGTATTATGATATGATGCATACCCAGTACGTCTCTGTAGGATTAATGATTTTGGCCAGGCTTAGTTATAACTTTTAAACTTTTTTTTGTATGTTACATTGTAATTCATTAAACTTAGTTTAATCTTCAACTCCGATTCGGGTCCATGTTCATATAACATTTTTTCTTAGAATCACGTCATCTTTCATCTGCCAAAGTTTATCATATCATATTCAACACATTGAATACAAATTTGAAAAGACTGTATTAGTTTTGCTGGTTACAATATTGTTATTGTTATTTTTTTCAGCAAAATTTTTTCCAGTATCAAGCGGTGAGGCAGCAATAATCATTGAAATTTGGGCATGTTCTCGACAGTACTTAACATTACTTCAAATCAAATTCATTTGTGTTCGATGAATATATGAATATTAAACAGTAATATAAGATGTACAAATAACGACTTGTCAATTTTATGATAGCTCTATCTTATTTAAGATGGGTCATTAGGCGCACTATTGAATTAAACTATTTACTGTTTCAATCAGCTGTTATCTTCAAAAGGAAATAAAGTAATTTGGAACCGTTTATAACACCATTAGTTAATATTGTAGACTTAAAAAAACGTTCATATAACGTTATGTTGGGTTCGTGTGTAGCAATTTTATATACAGCCGATAATTTGTTTTGATTCTTAACGAGGTCTCATTATTTACTACATAAGTAGAATCCATAAATGTAATAACTCTTATTAAAATCTCCGATTTCCGCAACATTTTTTCTCACTACTCTTACTGCTTAAATGAAGTTTCATCTTTTTACGAGTTATATAAACCAACTTTCATCTTGATAAAGGATTTGTAGGCAAAATGTCTAATATTACAGCAATCAAACGATGGCAGCATCCCTACACGGAAATCTTCAAATATAATGACATATAATTTAAACGATTCTTGTTGGAATTAATGAACGAAATTAGGACAGATCTACATAAGAACGAGTGAGGTGGATCCACTGGAAACATTATTCAAATGGAGCGTAATCATATGCATCTCTGCTCCATGTCGTGTGCGCTGGTCGCGTAGATGGTCATCGCGAAGTACACGATAGCATAGAATGTCAACGGGGTCTTGGAAATTCTGCGTTTTACGTCTCATTTGTATGTCGGCTATATCGGCTGAAAAAAAACTTAATATTCGATACTCTCAAGCTTATGGATTAGAGACATGTGTATTTAGTAGCACATGTTGATTACTACAGGGTTCAACGCTCGGGCTATTGTAATTTTGTTTCTATATTTAGGCATCTACACTATGCAGAGTACAATTCGGTTTAATTTAATGATATTTTTATTATTAAAGACTAAGTCAAACTAACCCCAGTTTCTGGCTCTATACAATGACGTCCTATATGTGGTACACGATAAAATATAAACTCATTCAGGTATGTTGACGGAAATCAATATTCAAAATTTTGAAAGCTGCTTTTAAAGGTTACGTAGGTGTTGGCATTGTTAGTAGCACCTGTCGATTATCACCACAGGGTTCAACGCTCAGGCCGTTTTATTTTTGATTTGTATATTTTACTTAATTAAACCCGTTTTAATAAAGCGGTTGCGACTTTGAAGTTGTTTACGATTATACTGTAACACTGAATATTTGATATTTTCATCTATCTGTGACGCAGATTATGTTCGTTCTTAAAATAGCAAAAATAAGAACACCTGGTACGGTCGAGGTCATACAAGAAGACAAAGAGATAAGGTTTACCTAGCTTAAGAAAGAGTAATGTTAATTTTAAAGGTAAATTGTAATTTTACTGTTACCTTTGCATTATAATCATCAATTAGGATAAAAGAAGTTCCTAGTTACTTCGTTATTAACATAATTGAAAAATCAGTTGCCTTCATTAGCTACAGTAATAGTAATAAATATTCAAATGAATACAGTCCGTTGTTTATAGACTGTTTAAAATACTAATTTATATTTTATTATAACCTTTTGTAGAGATCTGATTAGCTATCACATTCAGCATTTGTCCAAAACCAATATGTGTTTATTTCCCACCGTCCCGACATTTGTAAGCCTATGACCGGTTTTAAATTTGTTTTAACATCCGATTGAATATTTTTATTTAATTTTTATGGTTTTGTATTGAATTTTTATATCGAAGTGCATCGTTTTATAGGTAATCTTCTGGTTTTAATAATGCTATTAAAGATATTCCTGTGCAGCTGTCAATTAAGATTGTATTTCTGATAGAAATATGTAGGCTTTAAGAATTTTTAGGATTGAACACCTCTCATCATTTATTATATGCATATTATTTCGCCTATCAAAAGTTTTTACTCGGATTTTTTCTGTAAAGGTCTTACCCCCCCCCCTTATCGATTCTTTTTTAAAGATTTGTTAAATTTGATAAAACAAAAATGCCAAAAATGTTGAACATCATTTTATTATAATTAGACATCGAACAATTTCCGTACGTGCAGGGCCGGCACATTAGTATAGATTGCAAGTCATGGGCCAGACAAATTACATGAATCATTTTGGGATATGTGGATCATAAAATTCTAGCATCTACATTATGTCCTAGGTGTAACAAGAGGTGTAATAACAACAAATTGTCGAATTTTCCATATATCGAAAAATAATAGTTATTTATGTATCAAGGACATTAAGAGGCCGCGATAGAGGCCATACACGCTGTTGTGCCCGAGGTGCATACAAAATTGTATGTCCTTTATTAATCCATAATATATAAATATATGTCGGTTATCTTGCAAATTCTCCATAAGAATTGTCAATTTGTTAAATTTTGACATTCCATGAAAATGACAATAGTATTGTCTCACTGATAGGTAGAAATTTGATTTTGAATTTATATTAAAAAACCCGAGATTTTATGACGGGGCCGAACAAATCGAGATCGGCCTGGTTGCTGGGACAGAGTCGTAAGACTCTGAATCTCTTAATCGGTGTTCTGACAGGCCACTGCAGACTTAAGAGGCATCTATCATTGATAGGTATTGAGGAAGACCCTACATGTCCAAGATGCAGGAGTGATGAAGAGACATCTTACCACTTCCTGGGACAATGTGAAGCGTTTGGGCGCCTGAGACACAGTATCTTCGGTTCTGAGGCGCTTCTAAGGGGAGGAGATGAGCTCCCTCGCAATGAGTGACATCCTGACCTTCAGACCTTCATCAGAAGGTCGGAAAGATTCGATGAGGGAGCAAGAGAAGCACATGGCTGAGGGGACAGCTGGGGGTTGGTAAAAAGGGCCCGTCTGTGGCCTACTTGCCAGGCGTCAGCCTCCCCCACCATTACCATTACCATTACCATTATATTAAAAATAAATACAAGTAACCAAGCAACAACATAAATAAAAGGTGGCCGTATTGTAATTTTATGGTAACAACCGTTTTACAATACTTTTGTCTACTTAAGTGTTTTGGGTTTTTTAATAGAACTGGAAATGGAAGAGGATGAAAATTTATTTTCCTGTATCCCACTAGAAATTACCGAAGCAACAGAGGCTGCGACATTGGACATGTTGCCTTTGAAGTCGACAATTTTATATGAAAAATAAAACAAAAACTCTAGGCGGGCTGCAAAGTGTTTTACGGCCGGGCGAGCTGTAAAATGATTCTTTAAGCCCTCAAACACAGTATATAAAGGGACGTATATAAAGGTAGTCCATTAGTGACGATTTTTATAAATTGACATGAAAAACCCTGTATAACACCGACACAGCTCATTTTTGATATATTATAGTTTTGCATCAAGTAGGACTGATTCCCGAAGTGCTATTCCAAAAATTTTTAATCATCTCCAGATGATGCCTACTTGGTTGCCGAAACCCGCGTCGAGTGCAGTATATGGCGTTTTGGTGTTTTGTAGAAAACTACGTCAGTATTATCTTCACATCAAAGGTTTCAACTCGTTTCAGGAACATTAAAAAAAATAAAAGAAACAAAATCACAGTTGAATTAAAAATAACACCTTAGCCTACTATCAAAAAACTTTAACAACTTAAAAATTCTTCTTTCATGTTTTGATATTTGCAAGTTTCCTTATAATAAATACTATGATCGCACAACGCAGATCCACAACTACGTATAAAGTGCTGTGTTGCCGCTTCAACTATTAAGTAGTTAACTTTGTAGTTTAGATATTTTTTTCATTGATATGAAAAATCAAATTGAAATCCCGGCTAATGTAAATATATTATATTTTTTCATTTAAATTATGTTCAGTGATAGAAGTAACCAAAGGAGAACCCATCGGAGCCCCTTTTGCTGCAGGGCCCTACGCTTAAACGGTCTTAATCGTATCAGTAAATCCACCACAGCTCCACATGCCCATTGTACCTGCTAAACCTAACTCCCTCCCCCCTATTTTATATTCACAAAAATCGATCCCACAGCGATTAGACCAGCGCGTCTTGAGTCAGCTCTGGACTGACGTCTTGGCTCAATCGTAATCCGTTGTCTATCTGACTAGCCGTTGCCTGTGGACCTCAGCGAGTGCAAAGAACTTCTTAGCTCTGTCCTGGATAATAATTCCTGACCGGCGCCGGCGAGTAGTCCAGATTCCTGAAGATTATGACGTTTCGGACAAACAATGTTTTTTTTACCGTTTTATTTATATTAATGTCCTGGCGGAGATTGCTATTTCACCACTCAACCAGGACAGATACACACACAATAAGCATTTGCCAAATGCCGTAGTTGAGATTCGACCTCGGGAGAGATGAACAGTGACTAGTCGTGTTCTGCCACACAACAACCTTCTAGCCAATATGCTGACGTCTCAGTATGTTAAAAACGCTACTATACATCCATGCCCTAACCAAGATTCGAACCCAAGACCCCTTGGTCTCAAGCCTAATGTACAACCATTGAGCAACTGAGCATCCACGGCACCCCTTGAGTGCCATATTTTCTATGGCTTGAGGTATATTTTTGCGGCGTATCAGGCTACGGCGTACATCAGCAGTGGCCGCAATATGGTCCTGATAAGCGTAAGCTTGTTCCTTAGATTCTTGAGCTAGCTGTGTCTGCCTACCATCGTTCTTGTTAGCTTGAATACTAATTCATTTAGGCTAAAAAGTGCATTATGAATTCAAACTGCTCCGCCACCTCAGAAGAGAAAGATATCTCGGATCATATTCTGCTGCTATTAATGTGGCAATCATTTCGAAAAGAAGTTGAATGCAAACGATGTTTGATATGCAGTTGTACAAAGGTCAGTTACAGAGACTAGTGGGCGGTAATGGAGTGAATCGTACCGAGAAACCTTGATAGGGTTTAAAGCGTGAATTAACCCTCAATCATATTTTAGTTTCTCATTGTCGGCGGTAAGTAATTTTGATGATAGAAAATAAGCAGGCTGAGTAGCTCTGGGGCAAACATAAATGACAAGACTGCGTGATATCATGTAACGAACAGATAATTAAATAAAATTTTATTTTATTGCCTTTGCTACCCGCGGCGAAAAATTACCGGGTATAATTTTGTGAGTTTTATTGTCAAATTGTTTTAAAAAGAACGTATATTATATTTTATTGTATATATAATATATTTAGAAAACGAACGGGTATAACTTATCATCAGAGGTAGGATTTACCAATCGGATATGACGTAAAACCAGGGTTGGCTTTAAGTAGTTATGTGTCAGACTTGCATGCATATATGAAACGAATTCTTACCTTGAAATTTTTTTAGCAAATTCCGTATTATCCAAAGTTGATAAAGTCAATTTATTATAAACACTCACTCAAAGAGAACTGGAGGTATAGGGGGATGTACTTCAGTAAACCACATACACAAGTATTTTTCACTGCCGGTTACAAGAATAAGAGTATATTATTAATATCTATTCTAAATGTTTTGTAGTTAAACTTCGGCGCCTTTCGTTGAAAATCCATTCATATTGCGAGAAGGACCGCTCGACGTCGACAGATGTTACTGGAGCATACTTCAAATATGTATACTTTCGCAAAGTCACCACATTTATGCCCGGTGTAGCAAAGTCTACTTCTTTGCCGTTTAAAAAGGTCTATTACACCTGTCATCGTAACAAATCCGAGATTTTTTTTAAACAGTTTGAAATCTTGTTTGTACCCTCGCAGCAATTTCTCCATGTAATTGAAAAATATATTGTCGAAGATCGAACACAACGAAGTTGCGTGTCACTGTAAGTAAAGTCACCTTTGGTTTATGGTTTTCTGAGAAAATATGTCTATTAATATTTGTGTTGCATGACCACGAAATTGCTTTGTTACATCTAGTGCAATACAATTGTCTACCATCAAAATGTAAATCGGAAATATCGTGAATCCAAGAATTTACTGTAGCTTCCGTCGGTTTAGTACGTTGTGACATTTTAACTGCACATTTTTAGTACCTTCGTCCGAATGAGTCCACGTTATGCAATATCAAGATACTGTTTGATCGTGTTATAACACGAAACATATATGTTTTCTCCTCTTCACGCTAAGGCCGGCCGTTGGCCTTCAGTAATGTAAATATAATATACTGAATCTATTTACGCATTACGTTTTAATTTAATATAATGCATTCCCTGACAAAACTAAGTTACCATTAACATTGCAAAACTAAATAAAATGCACTTAATATATTTTTGTAGTTTGGGAATGTTTCAGTGGGTGTTTGCAATATATTATATTATATCTGGAAAAGCCATCCCTGGGAACCGATCGGTAAATCCCACGTATGTTTATCATCATGTTAGTATTTATTCGATTAGCTGTTCTAGGTAGTGGATAATTATAATCACAATTAATTGTTTTAAGTTTAGGGCAGTATAATAGATATGTATATTTATGTAATATTTAAACAATATATTTTTTCTGTTTCATTCAATGTTACTAACTGCCCCCCAAGAAATAATTCTGTACTTACATACATATTTAAGTAAAAGCACGACTAGGCCTTTCAGTTTATTGCGGAATCTGAAGCATATCTTAGCCGTATTAGGCATAACTTGATTTTGCTTTCGACATAATAAGTAAACCTCGGATTTGAATATTATATGACGTTAATAACAGGGGCGGATCCAGGATATCGGTGTGAACAGATGCACAGATATGATAAACATGTCACATGTACCAGATTAAAATAGGTGTATTTTAAACGACTTCATATACGAAGCTACATCCGTTACAAACAGCAACACATCCTTTATCATTTTCGCCCCATAGTATTTTAAGACTACTATCCACACATTCACATATCGTGTCCGCATTTGTGCGTTCTAACACATTTGTTGATATTAAGCGGGCTGGTATTGCCACTGTCTCATCCATCTAATATTTGCGATGATCTGACCACTAACCTAGGCGGTTTAATCTACACTAACCGATACATGTTTTCTTGCAACTCAAGAAACAATTTCTGCCTTAATTTCGTTGCACACCGGCAATGTATAATAGTATATTTGTATAATTGTATATTTCTCATGTTATTTGATTTAGATTTTTGTAATAATACTAATATTTCTTTAAACAATTCTGTTACCTCTCAAAACTCCAAGATTTTGTAGAGGGTCTGTCTTTAAAACTGCGAGTCCATTTCTATGTATCACTGTCACCTTTTTTGACAGCTTTAATGGTGCAATAAATGAAGGGAGTTTCGTTTTCGTCCTCACATCCTCTACTGATAGAAACATTTGTCACGCTTAAATATGCTTGGAACCTCGCTGGTATAAGCTGTCTTTTCGGATATTGCGACCGGAAAGTGCTTTTTAAAATCAAATATAAGTTTGATTTTGTAATATCTCATCTCAATATCTCATATTATATATCTGTTTTGTTTTGAAAATCATGTTATGACCCTTTAGGTAGCTAAGTACATTACATATCTGTCAATAAACCCTTACTTTGGCCTCTGTTTCAACCACAATGTGGATAGGAGGCAAGTCTCAAGGAGCACTGCAGTTGGAGTAGTTGATGTTACCTGTTATATCAAGGCTTGCAGTCATTATTTTGTTCACAATTAGTGGGATTACCCTTAAAAACGTCTAACGAAAATCTGAACTGATATTTCTGATTTTCATACAAACAAAATTCATGAGCAGTTTGCATTCAGAATTAACTATTACAGGTTATGTTCTATGTGATAAAACAGTGTGGGTATTTGATTACCTACTCCTCAAATTTTAATGGCGCTGGTTCCATTTTTATCTTTAATCTGCCTTAACCAGATTTCAGGTTGATTTTGTTATTTATGGCTTTAAAATATAAAGCTGACAGTAGCAGCTTTGATAAAGAGCATATTAAATTTCGACGGCGTCTATAATTTTTCTTCGACGTTTCAACTTGTAAGACTTGATTTATAAGGCTATTATGCAAACTTGTTTAAAAATAAATTAGATACACAAGTATCATCGTTCGAGTTCTAAGAATGTTTTCGTTAGGCGACCCACGGTGACTTAATCGCCTTCAATAACGAACCATACGGATATCATATGGCTCTTCCATATCGTGAACAAACAGTAATATTTTTTGTCACAGCTCTTGCCTAGGATAATGGTGTTTTAATTTTTTAAACTAGACAACGTTTTTTAAAGACAAATTTTACGCGACTCCTTAATGTAAATTTCAAAGTATAACTTGATTTGTAGTAGAAACCTCTAAAATAATTAACAGGGTGTGCCACTTTTAAGTACCAAGACTTTGATAACCGAGATATATTTTTTGAAATGTATCGTATTTTTCTTTCAACTATTCCGGTGTGATTCCGTAGGCAGTCTTATTTCCAATTTTGTTAAATTGGGATTATAGGAACACATCGTTTGCGATCCCCTTATGTTTTCTTATGATCCCTTGAAGGGTCGCAATCCATACTTCACGCACCCGACACCACTGATCTGGGCTATTCTCTTCGAACTCGCGCCTGTTTTGTATTCATGACAAGATATCATGAAGGTTATTTTCATGCAAAAAAGTCCTCAGCGGTGCTGGACGTTAGAAGTCATTCTGTATGGAAGTATTTATAGTTTCGAATAGCAGAGGTAATTACGATTTATTGTTGTCATAAAAATTATTAATGTGGATTTTGTGGCGATTTATGTAATCGTTCACTACCTAGTGAGTATTATTATGGCAGTAATCCTTGCTATTGATCTTTAGTGATCGGTAGATATGCCGTTTTGAGAGCGAGAACATTAGAAATGAAAATATGTTATAGGATTGGATGGAATATACTATTATAAAGCTCTTTTTTTGGGTAAATAATGCAATGATCTACGCATTCACTAGGTGGAGTCGATGGACTTCTCTTCTTAGTGTTTCTGTTGATTTTATAATATTGTTTATGAAAAAAACACGTATTGTTTTACTGCCATTTCGCCTGCTTTCCATCAGAAATATGGAAAAATTATGTTTTTATAAATTCTCACTCGATATAAATGGCACCAAGCAGGATGAAAAGTCCTCTTAATAGTCAGTATATTCAGATACTTTTTAACTAATTTTAAATTAAAAATGAACCGAAAAAAAATATTGGTCTAAGGGAGAAGCCTGTTAAATATTTTGTTTGCACATGCCCTGCAGTTTAAATAGGAGCTTACATACAGTGTGTCATCTAAAATGAGACACCTAGTTATTTTCGTAATTTTTTGAAATTCAGATTTGAGCTTTGGCACAATTGTAGTCCCATATAAGACGTACATTTCGAGGTAACCAACTTAATTTTAAGTAACAAGCTAAGACAACGGCAGCCCCCAAATGAGGCCTATTCCCGATATTTTGCTTCGCGTCGATGATATCGAAAAAAGTTATTAAAAAAAAGTTGTTCAGAATCTAATTTTGAGCCCCCATACTAATTTCATTACGAAATTTGCATTTTTAGTTTTTTCAATATTTTTCCGCAGTCTACACATGGCGACAATTTAGATTTGCAATTTAATCGGATGTCATGAAATGGATAAAAAAAATATTGAATAGATATGGCTCCTTGGTCTAGAGGTAACGTACTTGCCTCGAAACCTCGGGGTCCCGGGTTCGATTCCCAATCGAGGACTGGGATTTTTTCGGAAAGAGAAATTAATCCCAGTTTACTCGGATATTAGATATATGCACCTTGTCTCTTTAATGTGTAAACCGCTCCCGCACAAAGTCATTCCAGACCTTCAGGGATAAAGGGGGTTGTAATTACATGTGGTGTTGTATTATTTTAAAAGTGTCGATTTGATAAATACATACATTTTAAGAGAAACGAAAACAAACAAACAATCAACTTTTGGTAAGTGAAATAACTAAAAAAAACAACAGTTTAAAGTAACAATAAGTTTTTGAGATAATTACTCATTACATTTATTTAAATAAATATTTTAATTAATTATCGGATGTAGCCTCTCTCAACTAATCCTCCCTCAATTTGATTACATTTCTCAATTCTTTTACGATTATGATTCGCTACTCTCAGCTCTTGAATGCTGATTTCGGGTGACCTAGGAGGCCAGAGTTCAAAAGGACTATTTCTTCCTATCCATCGCATTGGAAAATGTTCGTTCAACCGCTGACGAACAATTCTGGAATTATGTATTGACGCACCATCTAGCTGGAAAAACATCTCATGTCGCACATTAAGGGGAAGATTTTCAGTTGCATCCCATAATTCCGTATCGAAAAAATTAACTAAACGCTCAGCATTTAACGCGTTATTAAAGAAAAACTGACAATTATTCGGTCTCCCAAAATTCCACACCATACGTTAACTTTCTCTGAATACTGGTCTTTACAATTAATAACCCAATGAGGATTTTCTGTAGCCCAGTATCTACAGTTTGGAGAAGATGCCATCCCATTAGTGGTAAATGTAGCCTCATCAGTAAACATAATTTAATTTAGAAAATCCCCGTCGTCTAAAAAATTTCTCAATAGCAATAATCTAACCTTTTATTTTCATCACTTTTTTTCAAAGTATGTAGAAATGTTGGTTTATAAGACTTGATTTTATGACGTATGAAACATCTTCTAATTTTCTCCTTGACAATATTCAGTTCAGACGATAACTCTCGTAGACTCACTCTTGGATTCACTTGATTTGCAGCTAAGATTACGTTATCTTCAAGATGCGGATGTATTTGACAAGGATGATCATTCTGAGGTATTTTAATAACACTGCTAGTTTCATTGAAAAGAGCATTTACGGCGGTTGCAGTTCCATGAGTAATTTCAACTCGTAAAGGATGCCTCCTCTGCTACTACAAACCTCATCACCAAATAACCTTATTATTTCGATTTTTCCCTTAAATGCAGACGCATTTTACGGTTGTGAACTAGAACTTTACACAATATAACTCAAAATTTTGTCAGATTGACATTTAATTTAATCATAGTTTGTGTTTCCATGGCATCCTGTAAAATTACAAACCAAAATTGTCACCGGGTAGATTGCGGAAAAATATAGAAAAACCTAAAAATGCGAATTTCGTAATGAAATTTGGTATCGAGGCTCAAAATTAGATTCTGAACAACTTTTTTTTAATAACTTTTTTCGATATCTTCAACGCGAAGCTAAATATCGGGAATGGGCCTCATTTGTTATGTCTCCTCTACAAAGAATATGTAAACAATATAATGACTTTGATCATATAACTGATATTAACTTGATTTCGATAAGAGTACGTGCAACCCATCTATAACTGTATTTAACTAAGTTTTTTTCTTTTGTAAATTATTGTCTCACTTTCTTTCTTTTCTGTTCTTTCTTTTTTTGTAATTTCTTTTTCTTTTGTGTAATTTAGTTCAATTATTAGGTTATTGCCTAAACTATTTTCTCTAGTAATTATTTGTTAATATATCTTATTTCGTTACGTACATTTTTATTTTAGATTATGCATTTATATTATTTAATTTAAAACTATTATTTGGTATATTTGCCCTGTAATTGGGATTTTTCTGTTGGGCATAATAATAAATAAATAAATAAATTTGGAGAGGTTGCCGTTGTCTCAGTTTCTTACTTAAATTTAACTTGGTTGCCTTGAAATGTACGGCTTATATGGGACTACAGTTGTGCTAAAGCTGAAATCTGAATTTCAAAACATTACAAGAAAATAACTAGGTGTCTTCATATTAAATCAGACACACTGTATAACTACTTACTGAGGATAATGTTTTATTGACAAATTATTTCGAGGAAAGCATGGCCCAAACCGCGTTTTTGAAGATGCTGAGTTCGCAAGTTAGATACATTAACCACTGAGTTACCTACCGTTCCGTTACTGACAAAATATGTAATCCGTTCGAAAAAATTTAATTTTGTCTTGTCTGGTGTACATTTTTTGAAAAAGCCATTTGAGCAGTTTTACTGGAAAAATCATATAAGAACCATATTTCTCTAAGTTCGCCTGCTACAAAAAATAAATTAAAAACCAGTGATAGAAATTACACGCCCTAATTGCGAAATTTGCTAAGGTGGACTGCTCCATTTGCATCCATTAAAATGTGAAGATATTAGAAATATCCAGGTATGTTTAAGTTGTTAATCCCGATCACGATGGTCATTCGAGTCAGCCTAATGACTTGTATATTCTGTAATATGAACCATTAGTAAATTATAGTGTTTAAATTGCATAATTTTATATAATCGAATCCCGATCGCAGATAAAGCCTATTAAGTTAATATTTCTACATTGTTGTTGCGTTATTTATTTTCTATTTCAAGTCGTGGTGTTAGTTTTACCACATTTTTCACACGAAGTTTGCGTGCGTGTTTAGATCTGTAGATCTGTGTGTGTGTGATGAAATTGTGTTAGAGGTTCGTTATAATTATCAAGAAAAATAATTGTTTTGACAAGGGGTTTGACCTCATAGTTGCAAACATATACAGGATTAATAATGAGCCATATAGTTCCAGGGTAGGTTCTTTGGACTAAAATATGAGGATGTAACCAAATATGCTTTAGTAAAGTGTTGCTGTGGAAAAAGATACAGGGTATCAAAGTTGAAATTATTTTTTCGTTTTTTTTTTTTTCAATAACTCAACAACCTCTTGACCGATCCTCACCAAATTTGGTAAAGGAACATTTTTTTAATCTAAGAAACAATAATTTATGTATCACATCACGTTAGACTATAAAGGGCGCCATATGAGCTGTATCTGATGATGAATTTTTTTCATTGTTTTTGACGAAACGTTGCGGTACTTCTGACTAGAAAATCTGATGAGGACGTCATTTCCACGTAAAAAAGGTACACTTGGTAGGACTTGATAACTCCAATGGAAAAAGATACAGGGTGTCAAAGTTGAAATTATTTTTTTCCTTTTTTTTGCAATAACTCAACAACTTCTTGACCGATCTTCACCAAATTTGGTAAATGAACATTTTTTAATCTAAGAAAATAATTTATGTATCACATCACGTTAGACTATAAAGGGCGCCGTAGGAACTGTATCTGATGATGATTTTTTTCATTGTTTTTGACGAAACGTTGTGGTACTTCTGACTAGAAAATCTGATGAGGGCGTCATTTCCACGTAAAAATGGTTCACTTGGTAGGATTTGATAAGTCCAACCGTTTTCGAGGAATCTGCCGTTAAAGATTTCAATAATTTTTTGAAAGACAAATTCATAAAATGAATTTGTCTTTTTTTTAATGTAACAAATTGCATTAATTGAAAAAAGTACAAAATTCTCTCTCACTTTCTGATGAACAAATTGCTGCAACTTAGAGTAAATGTTCGATATGGTTTCCACCTATGTCTTTTGTAATTCTTTTGATAAAAAATTTTCTTACATTGAAAAATATGTTTTCGTGTCCTCTAATAAAATTGGCTGCATTTTGTATTTGGTCCCACAGTTCTTCTCTTGAATTGATAGTATTTGCATAGACTAAGAACCTCATATGTCCCCACACATAAAAATCGAAAGCATTATAATCAGGACTCCTTGGCGGCCAAGCAAATTCACTTCCTCGATTGATCCATCTGGGAGGGAGTTACATCAAGATGATTTCTGACTGCAATGGAGAAATGATGGGGAGCTCCATCTTGCATAAACCACATTCTGCCCCTTATGTCTAGCATCATATCATATCGTATATCATGTAATATATCAGTATTTCGAAGAAAAAACAGATAAGACTGCCCATTTAAATTTGGATAAAGGACAAATGGTCCCAATAGCTGATCGCCGATAATACCACACCAAACGTTAATATTAAATTCGTGCTGAAAATGCCTTTCTTTAACGGCAGATTTTCTATTTCCCAGTAATGGTTATTTCTCCAGTTAAAAACGCCTCGACGAGTAAAAGTTGCTTCATTGGTAAATAAAATATTCTTAACAAAATTTCGATCTCTGTTGTGTGTATTGAAAAGAAATTGGCAAAATTCTAACCTTCGTGGAAGATCTCTTGGAAGTAAATTTTGTACAGAAGGGAAGTGATATGGATAGAAGCGTTATTTGCGTAAGACTCTTTGAACAGATTGTTTACTCACTCCCGTTGCCGCTGATAAACGACTTGAACTGACTTGAGGATCTTCATCCACACGAACTAAAATTTCTAGTTCTTGATCTTGAGTAATTCGTTTCAGTCGTCCTACATCAATTTTATGGCGAAATGAATTCGTTTCTCCCAAACGACGAAACAGATGTTGGAAAATCTTATGATTTGGCTGCCTTCTATTTGAATATTGCACTATCTCCTAGCTGCAGTACGCCCGCTAAAATTATTTTGTGCGTAAACACATATCATATCCCTCCTTTCTTCATTTGAAAAATTATTATGTCGAGGCATTTTAAATAGAGAAGTTAAAGAACTTTATAAATTAACACGAGGAACACAAGAACAAAATGAAATGACTAAATGACGTACATGACAGAACTAAGACGCAACCAAAGCATGCTTTTCAATAAATACAATTTGTTTCAATAAATCTGAATTTCTTTCAAAAAATTATTGAAATATTTAACGGCAGTTTCCTCGAAAACGTTGGAGTTATCAAGTTCTACCAAGTGTACCTTTTTTACGTGTAAATGACACCCTCATCATTTTCTCGTCAGAAGTACCACAACGTTTTGTCAAAAAAAAGAAGAACCCGAAAGTTAGTGACGATGGGTTAGAAATGCTGGCGTGTAATTTGGGGAAGTTTCACGCCATATATTGGCACCATTTCCTTTCCATTGTACATTTGTCAACTTAATGATGGAACAGGAAGGAAAACATCATGATGCTGAACAAGACGTCATGGCACAAATCATGCTACCTTGTGTACAAAAACTCAAAATTGAAGAGGGCTGAGGTGAAAAATATTGTTGAAAGCAATGAACTGCAAAGTCCGACCTTCCTCGACGTAAAAGTATTTTTCCAACCATCACTTCATTATTTCTTAGGTCAAGCATGACATCGCCTGTGAACAAGTGCCGAAAAATGTTCTTCACTGAGAAGGACCGGCAAATCGAAAACATTTCTCCGACTCTAGACGTCCTAGAGCAGCTCACACTGCGTTCCATGTACCAGGGAGGCCAGGTTTATGGACAATTCCTTGAATTGGGGCAGGATTTTCTCCGTTCCTCCAACTGGGGATGGCATAAAACTAGGGATGGGCACCAGTGTAGATAACCCTTCTCATAGCGATGATCCGTTGCCACTGCAAGAAAGGATGTGGGCCACGATGCAGCTGCATCAAAAAAAGAAGAAGTGCACCGACTTATGTTTGTGGAGTTGTGATTGTGTAAAGTAGAATTATATAACACACTTATTGTTTAATTCGTGATTTTGTTGACGACAAAAACGCGACCTGTCCCCGACCAAACGCCAAACGGTGCGACCCAGCCACACGCTTGGTATGCGCGCTCCTGTTAATGCTGCCGTGCTGTTTGTCCTTCAACTGCTACAGTATACATGATTGATGGTAAATTTGACGCTCTACAAATTTTTGTTTGAAACTTTTTCCTCTACTGCGGACAGTTAAAGCAAAAATTGGGTGAGAAGACGCACTTTGCTCTAATAAACAGCAACATGTATTTTCAAGGGCTGATGGCCATCTGAAATACTAACAAAGTGCCTCAGTCATGTATTAGAACCAAATGTTTCGTCTTTACGAACATCGGCCTTATAGGCCTATTAGTTAGCGCCCTACGGCGATTTGAATAATACGGCGCGTTGCGGGCAATACATGAACTATGCACGGTATTTGTGTGGTTACAAGTCCCAATGGAAAGAGAATAGCCCCAGCAGTGCTTGTACCAAACGGTTTACTTGCATCTAAAAATGCTAAAGTGCCCAACTTTAACGACCGGATTATGAGTGTTAAAATTATGAACGGTTTTTTGATCAATACCTAAGTAATGTTTCCTCAACTATATATTAAAGGGGCGTATAATAAAATATGAAAAATTTTAAGAGCATTTATTTCTTGTAATTTTGCTGTACTAAAGATAAAAATTAATCACGTCGCCGCTGTGAATTTCGAAAAATATTGTAGGCGGCAGTTAAGCTGTCAGAATTTGAATGCTTTTCGATAAAGCATCGTGCATTCAGTTTTGGACCAATTCACGTAATTGGCGCTTGCGGATGTAGTAATCCTTACTGAAGCGAAATTAGATTTAAGTTGCAAGAGTAGACGCCCTCGCTCCGAGTCGGGACGCCCTGAGGACGCGGGTGTCGTCTGCGTTTACACGCATCACCAACTTTTTCCGCCCACTGTGGACGTAGTCTACACCTTGGCAGAACTGTGAGAAAATATCAGGATGCCTCGGCGTTTATTAACATACTGTTATTATTTTATTTTCAAGTACAATGCAGAACGAATGTTAATAGACCTCTCTGGGCAAGCTCTTAAAACCTGCTTATTTCACGGAAGGTAAATTGGAATCGATATGTTTACCCGTACTCGTTTCTATGCATATTATTAGTGAGGATAACCGCAGCTGGATAGGTCCTAATATTTCATTTACATTTGAGGTTGTACAGAAATTGGAATGCTTGGGATCCATAGATTCGAGAGGTTTCCACTTAATTTACACGACAATATCGAAGAAGCCTTGGTATTTTAGAAATAATGAAAATGTGCAGTGTATGTACTTCAGCTTTTGGAAAGGAATGTTTTCGAAATTTCGGACATGTGTTGGATTCATTAAATCTGATCAATGACCATCGGAAGATATAGTATTCCCAGCGAAAAGACAGGTCCGGATTTGGTAGTTCCGACGAAAATACAGGTCGACTTAGAGATTTATATTTTGTCAGTATAAATATCGAGATGCATAGTTCTAATATATCTTCCCTTAGTGTTTTATTTGTTCATTGTATTATCCACAGTTTCCCCGAGTTATTTCTGTAAATTACAAATGGCATCGCGCCATTATACAAATCGTTAGTTCCTATATATGCGCCACTGACTTATAAGAAGAAACTGTACAAATCGTCAATACCGAGAATGTATATAATAATAATGTTTATTACCCATAAGCTTTACAAAACAGTAATATTTTACACGACCGATTTTATGGTAAATAAACAAGTAATCCCACAAAATTTACTTGTACGTGGGATTTTTTGTTTATTGACTATTTTCTAATACATATTATGTTGTTATCATTACAGAATTGTTGCTTAAATACTTATTCTGTTATTCACATCGTATACTATAAAACATTAATCAAAGAGGAAAGTAAATACAATTCAAAATTACCCAATTATACCTGTAAAAAATTCATATCCTATTTCTGATATACTTATTTTATTGCATTTGTCTACTTCTTAAAATGTAAATTTGCCTTTTTTATTATTGATAATGTTGTTATATTCTATTATGTTATTAACATTTAAAGTACTAATGGGCTTAAATTCATAATCACGAATAAATTGATTCATTTTTATTTGACTGCTTGATTATAAATTATAAGAATAATGAAATAACTATTTATCTGACAATAACAAAAAAAGAGATAAGAAAATGGCAAGAAATACCTATATCTAATTTTTATGTTTTTGCGTGATTCCTTGTTTGTCTGTTTCCACCACCGGTACCCCATATGCAACTTTGGACTATAATAATTTATTTTTCTTTTTTTTGTGCTTGATAATACCTATAGTTTCTTCTGCTGCTTTATCCTTAGTATTTATAGCCTCTTCTTTTTTTCCTTCGTTAGTTTTTTGTTGTGAATTAGAATCACTTGGAACTAAATTAAACTTCTTCACACTTGTTGCAATTTCGGATTCAACCACCTTATCAGCGTCATCTATTACTGATTTATCGTCCGATTCCGTGTCTTTAACAATGTTTTCAAGCTTTTTAAGATCATCCACCGTGTATATTTCATTCGCAATGATTAAACTATGCCCCTTAATTTTAGCCTGTAGGTTTTGTTCTCTTGCTTTTTTCAAATGACCTTGCAGGAATTGTTGTTCTTGTCTGTCCTCAAGTGACAGATCATTGGCAATTGTGACCTCTGATCCCTTTAGTTTGCTGATATTTTTCAGTACTGTCAATTTCCTAACAAATGATATGAATTCTAAAATTATAGGTGGCTTAGTATTCTTTCCTATCACATATATGTTGTTGATATCTATTTCCGTAATATTAGTTCCTAAAAGTGTGTTTAATTTACTTAAAGTGTCTTCTAACAAAGTCTCATTTTTCACATCAAGGCCAAATATAATAATATTATTCTTTCGGACTTTCCTTTCAAGCAGCATGCACCTGTTTCTTAGTTGCACAACCTCTTTATTTGATTCCACTAGTTTTTCTTCTAATGACTTAAGAGAAGTACAGATTTCTTTCTTTATATCTTTTCTAAATTCTTCCGACTGTATCTTATTTGCTTGGACTATAAGCCGATATAGATCTTCTTTTAGCTCTGGACTGATGACCAGCGACTCAGTCGGCATTTTCTTATGTTGAAAGTTTTAAATTACAACTGGTAAGACAGTGAAGTGGTTGTAAAATAAATGCACAACAAGCAGTTCAAGAAATATAAGTATTACCACTGGTGGTTAGTGTCTATGGCCAAATACCTTTTACATGTAATGAATTACCACTTTTATGATATTATATGTTTATAAATATTGAAGTACGACTCTGTCCACTATTTTATTTTCAATCATATGTCTACAGTTTTTTAGAACATCTTTTATACACACTCTTTTTTTGTGTTATAATTTTTATTTATTGATTTTATAGACTAGCAATGTTAAATTTAAATTATTTCTGATTATTACTTAATAGTAAATAGATTCTGACTACATGATTTATTGTGATTACCATGAATTTCTGCACATTTTGATATAACTCTAACTATTTTATTCACTTTCCTTATCACACGAAACCTGCTTTAACATGGAGAATTATTTACCGTGACACTTAATAGTTTTAATATATAATTCGTTACTATTGAGAATGCATCCTTTGTGTGCTACTATTTAAAAATTACAACTGAATAATAATTAAAAAACGCTTTCGCAATAGCACAATAAATAAACAGGTATCGGAAGTTGGGGCTCCACACGTAACTAACCTTCCGCAAAGGCAAATAAAAAATGAATTCTAGTGAAAAAAGTGATTAGTTACATGATACGCAGGCGGGGATGCTACTGATCACTTTTTTCACTAGAATTCACTTTTTTTATTTTAGTTTTATAAGACAAGAATTTATTTGTTTAGGTCATTTTAATACCAATTTATCTGCTTTTGTTTATAAAGATTTAACGTTTTGTTATTATAAACTTCTTTAAAACCAAAGAAATATATTGTTCATTTAATACATTATTAACTTATCATTTTTAAATTGAATATTTTATTGCCATTTTAGTCTGTTGTGTTTAAAATAGGCAGATTAGCCAACTATTGTTGCATCAGCTCTATATGCCTTGAGCATAATGTCATTTTACGCAACTGTCTGCTGAAAAAGATCACTTGTGATATCTTTTGTATCTGATATGCGACAGTTAATACCAATATATAGAGTAATTGATTAAGAATGGGAAATCTCGAAACTGGAGATCAAAAAATGTCGATTGAGACCAACATGCCTTATACAAATTTTGTTGGTTTCCGAAATACAGGGTGTTTAAAGTTAGAATTTATTTTTGAAATTTCTCAATAATTTTGAAAGTTTTCATAGTATCAACTTAAAAATTGGTATTTTTACGTTTTTTGGCATGATAAACAGGAATTTGCAACTAATCTTAATGTTGATCATAGAGGGCGCTAGTTATACTCTACTCCTTTGATAAATCGAGAAATATCAAATCATTACAGTCCACTACAAACCAATTATGTGTTGTTACTTTTATTATACAACATATTTGATCCGGCTCGGAAGACCAAATATGTTGTGTAATAATTGATTTGTAGTGGACTGTAATGATTTGAAATTTTTATAATTATTGTACAATTTATAACAACAATAAGACAGTATAACTTGACTGCCATTAATGCAATGAATGAAAGTTAATGTTACCTTTCTTCCTCTGTCCATGTCGGTAGCATGATACACATTTTTTTCAAGGTTTCGTCCGCAAGTATAACATAATATAAATAAAATAATATCGTTCAGTTTTGTGGTTGCGTTGCACTACTAATTATAATAATTGAAAATGCAAAGTTTAAGGTCATCGTTTTCTGAAGGATGCGTTTCCAATTAAGAAAAACATAATTATTCAAAATTTGACAGTGTAAATAACAGTAATAAAACAAAAGATGCATAGTTGAACCATAAATCAATTAAAGTAAATTAGTTTTTTTAAGTAAAGCTCGTGTGAAAAAATAATAATTAGGACTGCTTACATTAATATTTCACTAATCCATAATATGTGTGTACCAATACTCTCAGCCATTGTTTTAGGTGTTTTGAATAGTAACGTAATTAATCATTATAATTTATATTCTTTTGTGGGACTAAAAACGAAAGTTTTCCAAAGCAATTTCGCAATTCGTGATCCAATCATGCCTCACCATACAACTTATTTTATGCAAATAACTTTTTGTGTTCGTATAATAGCTCTAATAAAATCCACAATAGGGCTTGCATTGTTAGCACAGAACGGTAAAGCAGTTGTGTGGGATCCACATTACAACAGACGTAAAAGATATGTAATCTCGCTTTTTTTTATCGTAGAGTACTAAGCAAAAATCAACGTATAAATCAGGAAGTGCAGGTATCAAAATACTGAATCATATTTCGTGATTTTATGCCACTTTCGCCAGATATTTTCCTAAGCACGTTGTCTGGTCAACTGTGGAGAATCCACTTAACTATTTTGAAAAAATTGCAGATACGATCTACGTAAAAACTACACAACGACGTTATACAATAAAACATCTACTTTAACAATAAAAAGATTTTGTCTTTCTGACGCTTCTGCACGACAAAACGATACCCATTTTCATCACAAAAGAACAGTTGATGAAAAATGCTAATACAATCAATACAACCTTAAAGTGTATATGCTTTAATGAATTAATTCGTTGACTCGTCAATTGACACAATTTTATGGATAGTAAAATCATAAACAAGATGGCGAGGGATCACGGACATCTCACATAATAATTATAATCGATTAAAAATGTAATAAAAGCGCGGGATATATGAGATCAAGGATAATAAACCCCGATCTATTACGTCATATTATTTTAAAAGCGTGTAATTTATATCGTTAATATTTGATACGTCTATAGATGTTCATTTTATTTGGCGTGGCCTTCGAAGGTCCCAAGTTTTGTAATATTTAACCTATTGTTGTCTGATCCGCCTAAAAAAACAATTTCCAATCGGCAGCATAGAGATGCAGTTTTTTGTTGCGGCGTTTCGAAATCGAGCGAGCCCTGTTTCTTCGAACAAAAGCCGAATGACCGGTGGCCTTAGGCTGGTAGTTAGTCAAATGACGTAGCTGGAGCTCGTGCTAACCCCGGGTAGTTCCCGCGCGTTACAACAGACCCGAACATTCCACCGTTATTGATGGGATTCGCGATACCCATAACTTCGATATGCAAGGCGGATGGCGTGCCAGTCGTGTAAATACTGCAATCTGTTTGGTCTACATTGCGATTACAAATTTATTTCGGATGAAGGTTTTCCATAGATATCTTACCAAGGATAATAATAACATTCACGAAGAGCTCATCAAAGACCGATTCTCCAACCCTTTTTCTCAAAAACGGTAAATGGCATTTAAATATATTTTTTTTGCACGACCGAGCTATTACCACAAAAGAACATATTTTACTATTGGCCACGATAAAAATTTGCGATAAAAATTTTTCAAAAACCGAATACATTGTCTGTGACTGTCACAGGCTATTTAATCTAGTTATAAACAAGAAAATGTTTCAGTTCCTTAACGTGAAAACGAACAATATTTGACGTTCGTCAGAGCGACGCACGTGCCAAAAATCCATCAATCAGGGCTGTCTTCTTGACTCATGCTTGGGCGCCTTGTCATTTTAGGTGTCACAAGGGACAGGTGTCTCAGAATGGAATTCACTTTATAAAAAAAATCATAAAATAGTGTAATTTTTAAAATTTTATTTTATGATAAAACCGTATGTGGATTTTTTTTTTTTTTTATGTCATCTATATGCCTTCCATTTTGTTGGTAACACTATTCCAATCGGGCCCACATGTTCTGCACTACATGCTAGATCATTTATACAGGAATTAGTTGATTTCGACAGCTATGCGCTCCTTCAACTGTTGAATATTAGCTGGAGGGTCGATGTAAACTTTATTATTTAAATACACGCATAAGAAAAAGTCTAAGGGGGTAAAGTCCGGTAATCTCGGAGGCCAGAAAAGGTCACCAAGTGATTATCCGGAAATAGCTCACTGACGGTGGCCATAGATTCTCTTGTTGCCCTGCTGAAACCGATTGTCCTCAAAAAAATATGGACCTATTATGCCGACACTTGATATTGCACACCAAACTGTAAACTTAGGCCTGTGCATTAATTGTCTCTGATGCTTGCTTTTAGAATTGTTATGGTCTTCCACTGAGCAAACCTGTTATGTTTTTGGTATTTAAATGTTTGTCTTTTCCAAATATTTTCAATTTTTTATTAGTGTTTTTGCCGAATTCTTTTAAAAAGAAGCAGATGACGATATTTCATGAGTTTAGTGTACATATAACCCTTACTGTACATCCAATTTGATTATTTTATACTCGCGCTCTCATGTAACATTTTAAATCTCCTAAACGTCTCCGTGCTTTTCATAGCAAGTGTTCCGGTATTCCTGAACCACCACAGCCGATTCTTACACGTTGGGGAACATGGTTGCAGGCAGCTTTTTATTATGCTGAATATTTCCAACAAATAAAATCTGTGATCCTACAATTCAATCCAGATGAGGCTGCAGCTATTGAGGAAAGCCAGACAGAATTCGAAAATATTTCCATTGAAACAGCTTTAAGAAATATTGCGAAGAACTATAAACCATTACATGAAAGCATAAAAAAATTGCGTTGTCGTTAGCGGAGTCACTGTAAATAGTGGACGAAGTAAATCTACTGCTACACGCTATAGGTGACGCAACAAATGAGCGCGTTAAGGAAAAGTTCGCAAGTGTGTTAAATAAAGACACCAGTTTTACCAAATTAAGACAAAGTGCGTTCAAAGACTATTTTACGTATGCGTGTATTACATCAGTAGATGTCGAACGGTCGTTTTCAAAATATAAGAATATATTTTCACCAAAGCGAACATCACTCATGGAGACAACCATAGAAACATACCTGATGCTGCAAAATGGCTACACATCTTCTTCAGTTTGTGATAAGCAAGCTAATTCATCAAGCTAGTTAAGAGGGTAAGTTTTACATACATTGTTATAAATTGTAACAGTTTATTGTTTCTCGTATTAGTTAATTTCGCGTACGCCACTGTCCCACGGAACATTTTTGACAGCCCTAGTTATTAAGCACAGCACAATCAGGATGCCGATCGCGACAAAGAAAATTCAATATGCTGCTATATTTTTCGTCGCAATCATAATTTAAGAAATTATTAATGAATGTTGCCGGTATATCCGGGCATGGAAGAAATTCTGGTCCTCCTCATCTGGAGCGAAACGGTTTCCCACGGTGCCGCTATCATATGCCCACGCCTTTTAATAACTTATCACCTCCAGCTCTTTGATATAGATTCATAAACTGCGGTTTTTATTTCCGGTAACAATTATATATACACTATGTGTAAAAAATATGGAAACCGGCCATTTTCGCAGAAGACGAGTAAAATAAACTCGTGTGATAATCACAACTTTTTAGTTTTTTCTCTGAAAAAGTAACATTACAAAGTGGATTTTCAGACTCATTATTCACAGTAAACAAATATATTACCTACATAATGTGGTTCTAAGACTGTCATGTTTTATTTTATAAATACACATTTTTGTTTATTTTTAAAGTAATTACTCATTTTAAGGGTGTGACATTTCTAGTCTAAACATTGTAAAGTTCATGAGAAAAATCACGAATAAAGGTATATACTTCAGGAAGGTTTCAGTTTACAAATAAATCTCTGACGGCCGATATTATCAACATTTTAAAGGGATCTTTAACTTAAGTTATAGAGTGTCACTGACAAGAAAATGTATTACTAGCAATTCCAGTAAAATATAAATCGAGATATACGATAGCCATTAAACCTAATTTTTTATTTAAATCATAGGAATGTTATCTTATGTTTATATTTTATTTATTTTCTTGTCACTAAAACTCCTTTTAAGTTAAAGGTCCCTTTAAAATGTTGATAATTCCGGGGGTGAGGCAGTTATTAATATTGTACCCGTCAGGGGTTTGTAGTACCTGTATAAACAAAGAAGACAGGATTTAGTGACTAGTGCATGGGTGTAAGGAGACAAAGGGAAATCATAGTATCACTTGGGGTTACAATTTATTTTAACTTTAAACAAACTGTCAAAACCAACCATATAATTTATCTATTTTATTCTACCTAACATAACCACTAGTACTTGAACATATTTTTATCTTTATAAAAGTAACAGAACTTTTGGCACACAATATACCACCAAAATAATTTTCTAAAATCTGTTTTTCCAATTTGTTGATCGACAAATCCTGAAAGGGGCTTTGCCCTTTCCACGATCTGCGTAATTGTGCCATAGGAAGAGCAATGTGAAATCTGTTATTGTACTAATAAAAGTTACAATAAATGTTTAATATTGATATACACTTTATAAATACACTGTAAATGTTGATTGTAGATAGACACATACTTTTTACGTAGACAGACGATAATATAATTATTTATTTATTTATTTATACACCATCTAACAGTACAAAGACCATTTACAAGATGGAAAAACACATTTAGTACAAAACGAAAGATTGAAAATAAAAAATTACATACATAATATATACACATACTACACTTATAAGATAGATATACATACATGTAAAAAGATAATAACTGTACTGTGTTAGATAAAGTCTCCTATTTTTATTTTTGCTGGCAAATTTGACGTTTGAAAAACTAAACTATTTGCAAGCTATAGTACAGCTTGCAAGTTGTAAACATTGCCTTATTAAATTTAATATATTAATATGGCCATCAGGAATAGTTTTCTGCAATTTGTTTCGCATAAAGGCAAATTATAGAGAATAAAAAGATAATTATGAAAATCATGGATATAATTAATTATTAACACTGGTACCTAATCGTAATGATTACAAACATGCCACTCATGCCAGATATTAGCATTTTAAAGAAATTATTTGGGAATTCCAAATAGACCAATGAGACAATTTAAAAGAACAGTTAAAAATTCACCTTTTATCTAATGATTAGGGATAAAAAATTCTGAACTTAAGGCCATTTAGTAACAAAAGAAAGCGAATGTTGATAATGTGTCATATTTTAATTATTGGTAAATTTAGGTTAATGTATGCCATTCATTACAACTCCTAAGGGTCGACCGAATTACCAAGCAATAGCTATTTGCCTCTTATTTTTAAATTATCTTAAAATGTTCATATTGTAGTATTAATCCACAGGATTTTTTTTCTCTTAAATGAAATCGCTTTATAGAATAAAATAGCATTCAAACAGACCCTTACGCATATTTTTCTAAATCACCATTTCTTAAAGTATACATAATATCTGACTAGTCTTAATATTTTGTAATAGGATCTTGTCGATTTATACACTACCCAAAACAATTAAAAGACCATCTTACATCAGTTAAAACTTTAATAGGTTTTTCTAAAATTATAGTATTTTGGTCAAAATCGGTATGCACTCAGAACTCTTCCTTGTCCATCCATAATTTAAATCTCGTCTCATCTCACAACATAACTTGGCTTCAGTTCAGTAACTGCCAACGTTGATGTTCTCGAGCAAACAATAATATCGCCTGCTTATAGTGTCTGATGAATCTAAGTGTTCTAAGTGGTTGTCTAAACTGCAAATTGACTTCTCTAAGTCTATTACGCACCGTTTGAACCAAAACCTGAACACTTTTAGCTCTAGAAGGGTCATTTTTTAGAGCGGGTGCAGTTAAAAAACGGCTTCTAAGGGCCTGAATTCTAAGAAGTCTGTCATCGGGAGTGGTTGTAGCCCTGTGATAGCCTTGACCAGATCTTCTTGTGACAAGTCCTGTCGCTTGATGCTGTCTCCAGAGTCTAGAGACCACAGGCTGAGACACATTCAGCATTTGGCTTACACATCGCTGAGAGCGCCCTTCTTGCAAAAGCGTAACTGTCCGTGTCACATCATTGGAGTTGAGGGGTCTTTTAAGGTTCATTTTTCAATAACAAATTAGAAAAACCTATGTTTAATAACAGTTTTTGTTTCGAATATTTAATAAATCGCACTGATTTTTGTCTCCTTTCACACTTATAACAATGCCACTTGTAACGGCAACAAACAAATCGTGCGGGAATAAGCTAGGATGACGGTAGTTGACTTGATTAATAAATTAGAGAAATATTTAGATGTGAATCAATTTTCGCCGAAAAATATGACTTTTTGAAAAAATGATCCTTTAAATGTTTTGGGTAGTTTATATGAAAATGGAGAATTGGTTACCTACCAACAAACTGTTAACTACCAACTGAAAAACCGGCCCCAAATCTGATCGACAGGATATAATTATATAATGCCTACACTGACTTATTTAAAATTTGAAAGGTAAAGCACCGCTTCGCGCTGTGACTGTGCACATTTATGCTCGTGATCTCCGTTTCTTCATTGTTAAATATCTTTAGTTATCTAATAGATGTGTTGATGTTCATTATCGTGGCTATTTTCCAAAATCATTTATATATATAGGAAAAACATGTATACCTACCACCTACAAATTAACTCAATTATTTATCGGCGCGGTCAATCGGTCAATGCACATAATGTGACATTGCTCTCGCTTATGAATTCTTGTGTAAATCTCTGAAGAGTGTAGATTATCATCAGCTGAGATCTGTGATGTGGCTAAAAGCACGGCATATAGAGGGCGGGGAGAAAAGGAATATTTCCCACAGTAATGCTTCCTTCTGGCACTCGACGAGCGCGCGCGCCACGTTGCCAGCTCGACGGGAGCACTTGTTGCAATGACTGACGACAAACACCAAACACGTGCATTTTGATTGCTTTCTTTCCCAGAATAATCTCTAATCTTTTAATAACAATTCCGTCTTGAACAAACAAGCAACAGATGAAATTTTCAACGTTATGGTGGATATTTAGCAATTAGACTGTGGGAACTATCGGTATTTGTTTGTTAATATACTGCTTTATTTATTTACCGATATATTTGATGAATGATTGTTTAATACTATTCACAGTAGCTTTATAAATAATTGCTGTTAAATTATCTCAATCTTTTAAATTGAATTGTGCAAGTTGTACATTTACTCTGCGAACAGTCGATCAGCTTACGGGTTTTGTTTCTGCAAGATGCAGGACAGGTTGTTAATACTGTTAAAAATGAGAAAGTGCAACGTACTTATGGTCTGTGCTATTAGGAAAAGACTGTTACTGTTGGACATAGGTACACCGAACATTACGATAAAATAATTATACACATTTTTCTAACACTTGTTTTTAATGAGCAATAACTTAATATTATTTATAAAGGTTTAAGACGACGTTTTCCCAAGTACCTGGGACACAAACCTGTATATCGCTTTTAAATGTTTTCTATCAGAGCAAAAAAAAATTTATCAGTACGAAATATGAATTTAGTGGTTTTTTAGTGTCGTAGCTGTGACACTGATTTCACAAGTTTTGCTAACTGCCCTTTTTATATAGATGTGATTTTTTTCGGCTTTTTTAAATCCCTACTAGCACACTAGCGTTATAGAACTATACTATTATATAAGTACATTTTGTTTTGTTAACGTCACAATGAAGATATTTGTGTTTGGGGAACAAAATAGATGTATTATTTTGTATTATGAAAGTTCTTAAAACAAATTAATAAAACATTTGCATTAATGATTAAATTTTAGTTTTATAAATGTTTTTATAAAAAATATTAAGAAGCAGTTTAGCTACTAAAAACAAATTGCTTATAATGGATTTATGATAGTCCTCAGACATTTATAAAATAGTTATAAAAACCTAATATTTTGTTTTATAAGTGTTCCTCTTTAAAACGTTTTCGAGACTATATCAAAAAAACAGTTTACTCTCCAGAAACAATTTTACTATATTCAATATCTTTAAAAATTTGCTTTTTTCTACTCCCTACATAGAAAATACTATTTTGCTCCCTCATTTCAGGAAGCAAAGTAGTACTTTTCCTCCCTCGGGAGGAAAATACTTTGCTTCCCTAGGGAGGAAAATACTTTGGCTCCCTCTGGAAGCAAACAAGTAAAAACTTCAAATAGCTGTAATAGTAGTGTATAGACTTCTTTTATTGATACACAAACTTCCTGAAAATGCTTTTCTTTGAAATAGATTTTTTATTATAGTTTGTACGAAGTCAATTGAAATCGTATAAAAACTAAAAGCCTGCAAAAACCGTCGGCATCTCTTTATTGTACATGGGCGGAGGTAAATAGAAATGCTTGTGATAAGAAAATGTTATACTTGTTTGAAAATTGTATTAATTTTTATTATTTTTTGTTTATTAGATAGGCTATTTTTGTTCATTTCACCAATAAAATATTTTTGAAATATTACATCAGTTTTAGATATAAAGTCTAAATATTTAAATTTATTGGGTTTAGTTTTAAAGTTAACCCATACTATATTGAAATATGTTATTGCTCTGCAAGGACCAATGAGAAGGTATGAACATATCCTTGCCAGGATGAGGGAATGGGACAGGTTAGATTAGCGAGGGGAAAGGATGTTATATAGTAAAAAAATAAAATAAAAGTTTCTTCTAAAATAAAAATAAAAATGTAAGTTTCTTAACCAAAGCAAAGAATTAGTACCACAAAAATAAATATTTGTTTAGATAAAACATAAATAAAAACAAAATTAAAATATGTCTCTAGAATAAAGTAACTTAAATTAAAATTTCTTGTCAACTAAATAAAATATATTCCAAGAAATGTAACAATAAAAAAGTAAACTTCATACCTAATATAATATCTAAATATTTTGTTCTGAAAATATATGTATATTAAAAAAGTTAAAGGCTAAAAGTTGACGCGTTCGAATTTTCACTTTCTGAAGAGGAATCATTACCAGGTTGAATTATAATCGACGCATCTAGATACACTATATGCCTGTTTAGTTTACGATATTCTCTGATTTTTTCCAAATAATCTACCCGAAGTGCTACTATACGTCGTGATTCCATAATTACCATACGACTGTCAAGTTTTTTATGTTTAAAACCGCATTCTAATAAAACATTTCGTAGTGTATCTAAAGAACTATAATTATAATCAGGATAATAGCTTAATTTTTCTCGAATCATTTTTAACGTAGGAACTATATTTTTTTTATACATATTATAAATTATACGCCGTATTACATCTTTGGTAGCATCATCAATATTTTTTTAATTTCATATTTTTCCGTTTCCTATTTGTACCGTGATCTATAACATCTCCTTTTTTAATTACACGATAAATTGTTGATTTTGATATTTTAGTTAATTCGTTAATACGTTCTATTATTTCTTTCTCACATTTTCACGATTTTCGCTTTTTAAACGTTCATATATATTTAAAATAATGCGTTGACTTTGTACGTGTAAATCTTTATTTTGAAACTCTAAATTTATTTCGTCTTCCTCGACAATAACAGGCTCAACTATTTCGGGATTTTCGGGCGTTATTATATTATCTTCTGTTTCAAATGGTCTCCAGAAAGCCATGGTAAATTAGTAAATACCTAATACAATATCTTAAATACCTTTTATGTAGTAATAAATATTTACCAATATGAACACGAAGTATAAACCGAACCACCTTGATATTATAATAGGTATTTCTGCACTGCACTGGGCAAATGTAATAAATAAATAGGTAACATCCGAGTCCACGTTGACTCCTGACTGATATAAACTCAAACACCCACCGACCAACCGGATTGACGAATATTCTGATCCCAGCCAATCGTCGCCCATCGTCCTCAAAACATAGCCAATGCCGGCACATCTCACAAGTTTCCGTAATTGCGGAGAAACGATTTAATGAGTTTTTTTTATACTAGTGGGCCTGTCCGTTTTATTATCTTTAAAACACGTGCAGTCGCAGATGGTTCGTTCAGGCTGATTACATTGCCAGTCTCGGACTCACCTGCACAATTTCAACTACCATTTGATTCTCGATACCATTGCTAAATACATAGGACAAAATATCAAGTTAAGTGCGCACAGTCCTGTGCTTTAACAATGACCAATTTCAATTGACTTCGTATAAACTATACTTATTTTTATTTATAAAACAGTTTAAATCGAGGTTTAAATTAACATCAGTAACTAAATATTGTTAAAATTTATGGTACAATTAGTTAAATTATTAATGGAGATTGCCCCTTGTTAATATGTTCTACATAATCCAATTTAGTCTCTTCAATATTTTAAATAAAACATCACCGTGCTTACAAATTATTATTATATTACTTCTTTGGTTTGACAATTTTCCTACACACACTGAACTTATATTTTCTAGAATTAATCCTACCACAGAACACACACCGGTTAGATTATACATATACAAAACAAACTAACTAAACAAATATCATGGGTATACAAAATCACATATTTAACACCCCTGAAGAAATATTGCATCATGCGCAAAAAATGTAGTTGCATTGTCTAAACAGTGTTCCTAAAAATATTGCTTCACTGTCTAGATAATGCTCCTAGAAATATTGCTATTTACTGTCTAGACAGTATTTAATATTGAAAACTTTTAGTAGTTCATCAAATTATCACAAATACAAAATAAGGTCATTTTGAAATCGGTTTTGTTAAGATTTATATATCAAGGATTTACAAAGTATGATACACCATATATATATTATAGAGAAGGTCTGTCTTATTAACCGTCATTTCTTAAACGGGCACCACAAATCATGCCTTTTTACAAAACGATTGTATGAAATAATAATAAACGATTGTTGATGGCCGCCTCACGACTATCCTGCAGTTAGGAGAGGATACAGCTTTGCGATTGGGAAATACATAATTGATTAATTCTATCCTTTTCTAGAACGACCGGCAAGGCACCATGGGCATTGTATGCTAATATTTATGCAGAAATAGCCGTTTCTTATTGCCAGAATTAGATCACAGCTAATTTTCAATTGCAAATAATAAAAGCATAAAGAATTATGTTCCCAAGTTAATTTATTTATTTTAATATTGTTTGTGAACTGTGATATAATTAAAACCTATGCCGTTCTTACTACAAATTTATATATACTTAGAACATTTTTGAGGATGTTTTGAATGACGATTTTAGAAAAAATATGTGCGATATTTTTGCGACATGCCGAGTAAGTAGCGGTGCATTTCCTATAAAAGTAACAAAGATATCGAAAATATCCTTAAAAGGCAAGTAACTTTCCAATGGGACATTTCTAAATTTGCATGCGTTGCTTTTTTGCATCCAAATCCGTTGAAAATTATAACTTGTTATTACTTATAATTGAATTTTAATGCCATTATAATTATGTGTGTTGAAATTTCTTATGAATATTTTAATATAGCCATATCTTGTTATATAAATAAAATGATTTAAGTGATAATCAGTACTAATTAGGTAAATAAAACCATAAAATTTTATTCTCTCTTGCTAGAACTAATTATTTATCTTTAGTTTATAAATTATTATCAGAACAGTCAATAATCTATTAGTCATAGCAGGATTGTTCTTTATGGTGGCAAAGCAATAAATTAAAGAACAAAAGTTGTCGCCAATAGGTTTTCTCACTTTATATTTTCTCCAACAGGATACATTTCGACATAATTGAAAAATTCTAAAAGTTGCACTTAAAACCATCACTTCATGTCAATCGACTTCCAACAAAATCTATTGGGCTCTTTCGGTTGATGCCGGAAGTGTCGTTGATCGATAGATTAGGCGCGGATTTACAGGAAGGTCGACATCATCGTCTCAAAAACCAAAACTAAAATTTCAAAGTCAAGCATACCTAAGTCACACCTTTATTTCAGTGTATTTGTAAAAGAAAGTTTAGTAAGATTCTTTTTTATAAGTATTCGGTACTTTTAATTTATTATCTGATCGTCGCCAATTTTAAAAATGTAACGCTGGCTGGCCCATTACTATAAACAGATGCAAAAGCCACGTACCGTAAAAGGTGGGCCAACGGAGACTTCCCGCTAAAACGCTGACCGCGTATGTGCACCAATGCATTGCGTTCACGTGTGCAATATATTGTTAAGTTCTACCGAAATTCCGCCAAATTGTGACAAGTTTTGAATCTTGCTTTACATAATATTGTTTTTATGTGTGGAAATAAATAAAATATGCAAACATATCCCTCATCATTTTATAAAATGTAAACCAGTATATAACTATATAGCAGTGTCCCTACTATATGTATAAATGGAAAACAAATTGATCTGGTTTGAAGCCGTTAGGATCGGGGCACATTGGGTTACATCTTAGAACCTCCACTATTTGTATTATTTGTGAATGATATTAATAAAACGATGATTATATATGATTATCTCATTAACCTATCAGCAGTCACATCATCAAATTAGAAAGCTAGTATGTGCGTCAAAAATATGGTACATTAACAATAATATTAACAATTACTTATTAATTATTTTTAAATATTTACTCCTGCAGATATCCTTTTAAGCAGCTCCTGATACCTATTAAATTGTTTAATCATCAGTTGATAGTATAACAATATGAATCTATTCTAAATAACAGAAACATTTTTAGCAGGACCTGGTTTTGTAAATTTTTCTACTCTACTTTTATAAATACAAGAAACTAATTTTTGGAATTATAGGAATAATACACGTATGTAGAAGTTTTCAATCTCAAATTTGTGTTTATATTGTATGATATTTCCCAACTCATCAATGTATTTTACTATAACATATACCCAATATCCATACGTATGTTATATAGAAAAAAGGTAAACCCATATATGTTTTATGTTTGACAATACACAAGCAATTCCTACATTTACAAGAAGACAAATAGTACAGTACCTATAGTATTAATATGAAAATTCTATCAATAATTAAATACATAATTTTAGTTCCTTTAACAAATCTTATTAATCTATGTATAAGAAATAATGTTTTTCCAGATATTTTGTAATTCTCAAAAGTTATGCCAATTTATAAAAATAAATCTAAGGATAATCCATCAAATTATCGTCCAATTGTCATTATCCCCTTTTTTGCAAACATTTTGGAAGTAATATTAAAGGACCAAATTACTAATCATTTTGAACAAAATAATTTATTTAACCCACATCAACTCGGTTTTAGGGCTAAACAATCTATAACTCTAGCTATTAATTCTTTAATTAAGCTCATCAATCAAGGCATTGAAGACAGTTTGTTCACGTTCTCACAATTTTTGGATATAATTTTATTAGTAATAACAGCTACAACCTGCTTAATTCTTATTTAACGGATCATTTACAATTCGTTTCTTATCAAAATGCACAATCAAATCTCCCTCCAATAAAATATAGAGTTCCTCAACGATGTGTTAATGTCTACACTTTTCTTAATCTATATAAATAACTTACTCTAGATGCTAACTTTATATGGTTCATTGCTAATCAACTGTCTCAAAACGAAACCAAATCTGAAAACTTAGTTTTTACTTTAAGAAATATTGATGGTAGTAACATAAACCTTAGAAACGGGGTAACGTTGCTGGGAGTATACCTTGACAAAAAGTTATCTTGGGAACCACATACAACTTTTATTTGTAAAAAGATTTCAAGAAGTATATATTTATTACGTAATCTCTCTGTTTCAGAAAAAACTGTATTAAATGCATATCATGGTTTAATTCCTTCGGTACTCTCCTATGCTATTTTGATTTGAGGATATTTATCTGCCAGTAGCATGGTTCTTGCTATACAGAGAAAGGCAATTAGAATAATATCTGGCTTTAATTACAGAGATGACTATCGAGCTGAATTTATTAAGTTAAATATTCTTATATTACCCTGTCCTTTTATCTTGCAGTGTTGTTTATTATATAAAAGAAAATGAAGAGAATTACACAACCCACAGTCAAATACACACAAGAAACCAGAATAAAATAGACATACATTTCTTGAGACTTAAGAAAACACAAAATGGTACCAATTATTATAGCATAATATTTTATAACGTCTTGCCTCAACATGTAAAGCAAATGATTATCAATAATTTCAAAACATCAGTAAAGAAATGTCTACTCACAAAAACATTTTAATCATTCGAGGAATTCTTGAATACAGATTTTAATGAATTTTTTACATATTTTCTTTAATATTGTATAATTGACTTGTGTAAATACTACATTGTCTAAAGCACGAATTATAATATCAATCTTTTGCAGGATTTCGAGGCCTAGACTGTGAGGAAAACATCGACGATTGTCCCGGCCACCAATGCCAGAACGGCGCTACCTGCCTTGACGGTATCAACTCCTACACGTGCAAGTGTCCTTCGACGTACACGGGCCGCTTCTGCGAACAGGATGTGGACGAGTGTTCGACAAGACCTTCTGTGTGCCAAAACGGCGCCACTTGTACCAATAGCGTGGGAGGATTTTCTTGCATTTGCGTAAATGGATGGACAGGTCCTGATTGCTCGGTGAACATAGACGATTGTGCAGGAGCTGCTTGTTTTAATGGCGCCACTTGTATTGATAGAGTTGGGAGTTTTTATTGCAGATGTACACCTGGAAAAACTGGTAAGTAAATATTGCCCAAGTATGTGTAGTCAGCGGCTGGCATGATGTAATTATTAGGAATCAACACGTAATAGTGTAGTCAGAAATTAAAACTTCTTAGTCCTTTAGAAGTTTCCCACTAATATCTGAAATAAATATGCCTAAATATATTTATATATTTATATTTGCTTTTCCACCAAAATTCAAATTCAAAAATTTATTTCAAAACTTAAAATTTTTACAAATGTCTATAAATTTTATTGTTAAGAGGTACCCTAAGCGATGAGTGTATCTACTCGTATATGCTACACATAGAAAGATTTATTTTAGATTACCATCTTAATAACATGATGAAAAACATAACATTAAAGGAAACCTCATAATATTTAAATATCAAAAATGTAAAACTTTACAGATGTGATTATCTAAAGAGATGATCCGAAATAAAATGAGATATTTTCACCTCGGGATTAAAACATACTCTTTAGTCCCTTGATATATAAATATACTATTAATTTAGTTTTAAAAGTTATAATGCAATATGATTATAAACAAAATTTAATTATGACTTTACATTTTGCCTAGGATACACTGTATACTTATCGACTGCATAATTAATTATTTATTGATAAATAACTGTCTAAATCATAAGATTATTAAGTAAAACGGTTAAAAATTATGACAGTATAGGAAGTCCGTAAAGAAAACAGTAGAAAAACAACCGGCTGTATATTTATAATCTATGTATATTTATAAATTATTATATAAAATATATGTAAATGACATGCAAATTCAGGAACTATTAAATATATTTTCATTTTGTAATTTGCTTGCTTTAGATGCAAGATACAGTGACGTGCCGAGCCTTTGGAGACTGGGCAGCCCAAATCGTAAAGATATGATATACGAATGAATTATTATTTCCTAATATTGAAATAATCAAATCATAATAAAACAACTGCTGTAAAATTTTGCAGTACAGAAATATACAACACAAAAAAACAAACAACAAAACTATGTGTATTAAATAGCCTGAAACTCATCAGAACTTGTGGCAGATTATAGTAACTGTAGCGGACGTTCCTGAGGCGTGATAATAAAATTACTTATTTTTATAATCTGAATTTCACAACAAACGAGCCTTCTCGAAACACGACAATGAACACTTATTTACGTCTACGGTCGGTATTTCCAATATTTTACACTTTCAATTCTACTTGTATAAATCCGCAATCTAAACATACCTTCTTGAAAACGCAGTAATTAATAATTATTTAAGTTCACAATCGGGGATCCCTAATAGTGACGTTTTTAATTCAAACTAGAATAACACGTAATTTAACAAGGTTTCAATGACTGCAGTAAAGTAAGGAATTTCCATTCATCTCTGTCAACCCTTTTACATAAATACCTTTACCTGAGTAACACATAAAAATAGTCTTATACCTCTCGAAAAATACACATTACGTATCTTTACGCAACTGTAATTTTCATACTTATTTTGTTTTCGGTAATAAGAAAAAAATTATTTAATAGCATCAACCCTACAGTAACATTCTTCTTTTTATACTTTTGAACTTATCCGAAATTACGTCTCGGTCTATATTTTTGACGAATGACTGACGGCCCATATTATAATGGTGGAAGCGGCATTTAAATAAGTTTTTGGTTCTTGTAAATAGTTTGAGAGTGAAAATTGTATGTTTATGGCAATATCATTCCAAAATGTAAATACAAATTTTACCTCAAAAGTATTAATAACGTTCAACGTGACACTTGTGCCAAATATTTTGCCGGCACATTTGGTAATGCACCCCATGTCATTCTTGGGAAAATAGTCGATTATCCACAAAACATGGCATTCTGTCAGTAGCTTTTGAATAGTTTTGGTTACGAGTTCTTTGACAAAATCATCTTCTCCCACGAAACCTGGGTTCATCTCAGTGGTTATGTTTATATGATTGTTTGTAGTGCTGAAATACCAGAAAATGTTTATGCCCTAGCCACTTTTTATTCGCATAAAGTTAGTATTTGGTATGTGCTATTAATAAAAGAATAATAATTATTGGTTCAGTTTTTTCTTCATGGAATTTTAACCGGACAGAGATATCGTGAAGAGATTCTAATCATCTCATTAATCAGCTTGATGCTAACAAAATGGCTTTTGGTTATTTCCAACGAGTTGGAGCCCGAGCACATAGAGCAACCACAACATGATGCAAGCCAGTTTTCAAGATAGTTTAATTAGTCTTAATGCAATATATGTATGTACATAAATTTCCTGCAAGATTGTGTGCATGACATTACTCCATGCAATTTCTTCTTGTAACATTTTTTTAAGTTCAATCTTTCAATATCCTATTCCTAACATTGACCATTCAAGTCAGAATTGCAGAGAAAATCGAAGGAATCGACACAATCCCATCCTTCTGCAATATGTTTTCGATTCCTTTAAAAAGAAGGCTTAAAAGTGTCTGAAGCAAGGTGGTGGACACTTTCACCATCTTTTGTAAAACTTTTGTTATATTTATATTAAAAATAAATGTTCTGTTTGAGCAAAATTTTATTAATACATGTAATGAATGAATAACCTAATATGAGCCGCTCAACCTACGCAAAAAAAAATTCACTTACACTTATGAGTAAACTATACTATAAAATTATCTTGTACGACTTCAGAGCCCGCTGTGAGACATGTAATCTATTTACAACAATAACCTGATTGTTGCATAAAAATGTGTATCAAAAAAAGAATGAAATTATATATTTTGAAGTGTAGTCGCAATATGCAACATACATGTATGTTGTGTTCACGTAACGGCATTTATGTGGCAATTTCCTTTGTTTATTGAGTTCATCATAATACCACAAATTGATGGTTATTTTGTGGTGTGTATGTGGTCTTTTTAAAACCTGCTTATCTGCTTTGAAAGATTTTTAATGTGTATCTGCGCAAGAAACATCTTAATTGCGTTTTGCACGAAATTTTGAATAAAATACATTTAATCCTGAGATGTCCCCATGCCTTTTCAGAAATACCATTAGGAGTTAATAATTTTCTATATCAATATAGAGTTGATACAAAATAAAATTAAATATAAAAATAGGAGGCCTCTTTTCAACTACTAAATAAACCGGTGTTCGGGTGGTACCACTAAAATTGTCAATTCATTGTTGTTATGTATGATAAAAATCGTAATGTTTGCAATAATACAGAAAACATTACTAAGATTTATGTAAATGAAAAATACTTTTTGAAACTTCTGAAAAAATATACGTGATCGTATGATGTGTAGAATCCGTATTGCAGTGCCTTTTTGTAAAAAAATTAACGTGTTTTCGTTACTGATAAGGTCCTCTGATAAAATATTTGCTAAATTTTATTTAGAAAAAAAGATTATCCTAGGAAGTTATTTGGAAATATTCTTAACGTCAAAAATTGCTCCTAGATCGTAAAACATGTGGAAGTAATAATACCTGCGATAAAAACAGTAAAAAAAAAATGCATTACATAAATGGGTTGGTACCCCTCTTTTTTTTTTTGTTTTGTTTTCATGGCAAAACCCCTGGCCTCTAAAAATAATAAGAATTTTTTACCTTCTTAAAAACGAATGCCATCAAGTACTATTCTATCAGAAGGGGGATTTTTTTGTAGTGTGCATAAAATCCTAAAAAAAGCATTATTTAAATTAACAAAGTCTCGGTCACATCTATGAAATCGGAAGTGGTAGCAAACTGCTGAACACCCAAAAAAATTAGTTTGTATTTACCAGGTCATACAGTTTTCAAGTTTTGTTAAAAAATGGCATGTACATATGTTTTCGTGGCCATCCGGTATAATCATCTAAAATTTACTTCGGTTCACCAATGGCTATGCATAAACTATTTTGAGACAAAAAGTTCTAATAATAAATATATGCCTCATCATTCGCCTCTAATTTTTCCAACATAGAAAAGGCAAGAAACTAGTTAGTGCTCAGCTTGTACCTAAGTTCGCTCAACTCTTGTAACAAGAACAGCTTGCCACACCTACTTTACAGTGATACATAAATCGAATACAGAATAACAATGCGTCCGTATTGACACATAAATACATGCTTCAATCAAACAGTGAGAGAATATTGGTCTACACTTTTCTACTTCGTATAATGTTCATGGTCAGAGCCGCCCGTAGCTAATTCCTGTGGTGCACGCGATTTTTAGTAATCTACATTCCAGGGAAACGGGTAAAATTTGAGTCGAGACATTCCTAAGTAATTCGATCAGTAAAAAAAGTTGTGGTAGGGTGGAGTTTTTCTTTTGCCGATAGACGGCCACACTCGATGCATTCATTTATGAATATACGGTCTGATAATTATTAATTAACAGAGTTGGACTTCTGCTACAGCGGAAGCAAACTTTTTACCATACCGAGTGGCCACGAGACTAGGGCCATGCTTATATCTCTTTCAATTATGAACCGATTTAGACGAAATTTGGTACAAAGATATTAGACCTAATTTCGGATGGACATGCAGATATAGTCAAAATGGCCGAATTCCGGTTTCACCAGAAGTGCGTTTACCTTTGATTTTTTTAATGCATCACCCAGTATATTTTATGTTTTTCGGAATCTACAACTCAAATTGCATAGGATAGCGTTGCCAAATTTACATTTTACTCAAGGAATTTTTCTTTTTTTCAAATTTTTTTTTTACCGTAGAAGGCCGTGATTGGGAAAAATCTGTTCCAGCTGATTCTAGTAACTCATATTAATAGTGATTTCATCAATTAAATCAATAACAAATGCTTCGTGAAAGAATAAATGTGCCAAACGTGTTTTTTTAAGGAAAAAATAATTTTTTTTTAAATGGCACCTACTAAGGGCCATAATGCCATTAAATAGCAAATTTAATTACCAATCTAACGATATCCATCATGCACCACTTCATCTTTGTCTAAAACTGAAAAATATTTATTTACTAAATTGTAAAATATGTAATACTCCCTTTAGTTTGATAAAATAAGAGTTAGCCATGGAAAACAAAAGGTTTTTAATGTCATGACAACATTAAAATAAATTCAGTTTTAACTTCAAAATTTTGATAGTGCATTTAATAGTTTCTTCCCAAATGGAACAATAACCAGAATCGTTATTCTCGAAACGAATAAATTGATATGATATTAATATACGGAGAATGTCATAAAAACGATATTAATACAAGTGTGCTGTACGCTGCTCGTTTTCCTTTAAGGCGTCATCCACCAAGAACTTATTTTAAAAAATTGGAAATAATACTAAGAAAAGAACCAGCTAATCAAAACCACAACGAGTTTATCGTAATGAAGAGGAAGAAATTAACGTATTGGCCTATGTTCAATTTTCTCCATCAGCCTCACTGCGAGAATTAGAAAACGAATGCAACGTGAGCAAGAAAAGTGCCAGAGAAATATTAAAAAAATATAAATATCGCTCCTATAAATATAATTTACATCAGCATTTATATGACTATTGTCATTGGTTTTTGCATAATCAAGACTTAAATAAAGATTTTGTTTCAAAGATACTGTTTTCAGATAAGTCTAGGTTTACGAACAATGGTATGTTCAACAGAAATAATACAAGGCAGTGGGCTCAAGAAAATCCTAGATTGTTGAAAGAAGGTAATTTCCAAGAAAGATTTGGATTCAACGTCTGGGTAGGAATTATAGGGACAAGAATTATTGGACCTATTTTCTTCGACGGATCGTTAACAGGCCCAAGATATCTTGGATTTTTGGAAAATGAAATTGAAAATGATATAAATAATTTACCCCCGAACGTCAGAGATAACATGTTCTTTCAGCAGGATGGGGCAGAACCTCATAATGCTGCCATTGTTCGGCAATACCTGGATGACACTTATGGACAGAGGTGGATTGGAACAAATGGTCCAATTAGGTGGCCAGCGAGATCACCTGATCTGACTCCTGTAGATTTTTATGTATAGGGTCACATTAAGAATAAAGTTTACTCCAGACCACCCACTACTTTAAACAACTTAATGGCCAGAGTTCAACGTGCATTTCAATAAATTCCTGAAAACGAACTAAGAAGCGTTATGAGGTGCATAATAGATAGGGCTAGATTATGTGTTAGGGAAAATGGGCGACAATTTGAACATATCATTGGCCATTAATAATTAAAACAATTAATTGTTGTTACATTTTCTAAATTAGTTTATGCAACTTGCAAATCCGAATAGTTCACGAGAGACATGACATTAGAAAATTTATTTTCTTGCCTTAATATGTTTTCCAATAAATGCACGGTACTTATTACATGACAGTAAGCACTTTACAAATAATAAATATTTTTCAGTTTTAGACAAAGATGAAGTGGTGCTTGATGGATATCGTTCGATTGACAATTGAATTTGCTATTTAATGGCATTATGGCCCTTAGTGGGTGCCATTTAAAAAAAGATTTTTTCTTGAAAAACACGTTTGGCACATTTTATTCTTTCATAATGCATTTGTTATTGATTTAATTGATGAAATCACTATTAATAAGAGTTACTAGAATCAACTGGAACAGATTTTTTCCCAATCACGGCCTTCTACGATAAAAAATAAATTTGAAAAAAAGAAAAATTCCTTGAGTAAAATGTAAATTTGACAACGCTGTCCTATGCAATTTGAGTTGTAGATTCCGAAAAACATAAAATATACTGGGTGATGCATTTAAAAAAATCAAAGCTAAACGCACTTCCGGTGAAACCGGAAGTCGGCCATTTTGACTATATCTGCATGTTTATCCGAAATTAGGTATAATATCTTTGTACCAAATTTCGTCTAAATCGGTTCATAATTGAAAGAGATATAAGCATGGCCGTAGTCTCGTGGCCACCCGGTATACCGTGTGTCAATTTCATGGAAAGGAGTGGAACATAAATCATTTTCGAGAAAAGGCCTGCCGACTGCATAGCACAGCCGTTGCCAATATTCAGAATGATCTACATAACAAGATATCTGACATCTTAGATTGCAATCTATACAAAGTAGTAAGAAAATAAAGAAAATATACCATACGTAGTAAACGTAGTATAAAATATCAACGCGTAAGACGAAAATGGTAACTTAATTTGTAAATAGATGATATACCACTTATAAAGTGTGCCATGTGTGATGACAAAGAGAATCTGTCTAACGTATGATTTTTTGATAGCCGGAACAGGGATTTGATCAATTTGGACCTGAGACCATCAATAAAAAATACACAGCATGCAATAGGTCTGTTCGCCGGTGGCCAATATTACTCTAAACAAGATTTTTTTACCCGATTTATGTTCGCAACGTCATCATATTTTACTCAGAATTCAACATTTTTACTCTTGCTCCAGGCGAGGAGTAAATATAAAGGAGGAAAGCTGTTCGCTAGTTGCCATTTCCAGCGAGATCAAAGTTGAACTAACTTGCTTGTTGACGTCATACTAGTAAAAATCACAACTTATAGTAACACCGGCGAACATACCTAATGGTAATCACTAGGGCTGTCAAAAATGTTCCATGGGACAGTGGCGTACGCGAAAATAACTAATACGAGAAACAATAAACTGTTACAATTTATAACAATGTATGTATATCTTACCGTCTTAACTAGCTTGATGAACTAGCTTGCTTATCACAAACTGGAGAAGTTGTGTAGACTTTTTGCAGCATCAGGTATGTTTCTATGGTTGTCTCCATTAGTGATGTTCGCTAGCGATAACCACAGCCGTGTATTTTTTATTTCACATTTCATCTTATTTACCATGTCTACGTCTACAGTTGGTAGATAGTTACATAACGTTGTGCGACTTGGTAAATTCACCTGAGCATTGTATTTATTCCAGAACTCTCGAAATGGTTGTTTATCGAGTATGTGCAGCGGAACATCACAGGCAATCAGCATTAATAGTAAATCAAACATAAACTGTGTTGTCGAAGGCACGCCATTTTTTTTATTTTTATGGTGTACACTATTTACGTGAAGTCCACAATCACGCTTATCCCAGCACATCAAATCTTTCTCGCACACTTTACAAATTATTTTAGCACCATCATAGAATAAATCCGGGAATTCACCTATGAATTAATTCACTTTGTCAGCAAATGGCCGTTTTCTACCCCTGCGTACGTCTGCCATGCTTTATTATTAAATTAATATCAACAATACAGTACAACAAATAAATAAAAACACAAAAACAATATGCAATACACCCAAGTGACTTAACGTGTACACAACTCGAAAGCTAATAATAGACTGGACTGGAGAAAGAGTTTCGCGGTCAAGGTGAATGCCGGCGACAGTAAGTACATCTGTACTCTACGACCATGACACACAGAAACGATTTGCAGCTTTAGTAATCACAGTATGTTGACGCATCAACATGATGTGGGCAAGGTGGGGAAGCGGAAGCTGGTGGGGATGCTCACAGCCATGTTTGCATTTTTAGACATTCACGTCCGCACTTGTTAGCGTATGTGTAATTAATATTTAATATTAAAATACGAAAAATGTTCAAGCAAATTATCATTAAAAAAAATAGCAGGATTTCTTGCACACATGGCACTTTGTCACCATTGTTCAAATTAACTATCAAAGCTTTTGGGCACGACTTTCACTATATAAATCATGAAAAGCACAACAAACCAAAACAACGCAGTCACGGAGTGTACCATGCAATGACAGTTGCGCAGCCACAGATGACAGATGGGCCCATATCACAGAATAACAGTCTGTGTTGATGTCTCCAAGGTGCTACATGACAAGAGGTACGGTAATATGAGTTGATGTAGTTCAATAGCCATTTTCTAACAGAATTTTTCTTAGATTATCAATGATAGTCTTAAATAATCCACTATGTTCTGGAAATGACTCCGGCAGACACTACAGACTGGACAACATAATATAATCCACACAGATCTCTACTTTTGTCAAATGCGCTCACCTCTCAACGTGCGTATCTGGTTCTTTTGATTTGTTTATTATTTTCCTCACCGTCGCTTAGAATGTGCTTAGTTCTTTCCGGCACGGTATAATGTAAAATGAAAGGTCTATTTTTTATTGATAGTCTAAGATTTGGACAATAAGTTGCCAGAATGAAATTTGGGTAGAAGTATTTTTGAAATAATTACAAGAGATTGAAGTAAAAACTTGTTTTCTAAATTATTATTTTCTCTGGCTTCAATCGATGCCAGTAAGCAGACATGTTCCTAAAAATTTCTAGCCATTATGTCGCTCATACTGTTAGATATCTATTTAGTCTAAAATTGCAACTAAAATAAAGTAAAATTTTCTTATACCATTTCTTCTGTTTACAAATCGTGCTCTTTTCCCTTTCATTGATAAATGAAAATTGGAGTGAAATATTATTTTTAAAATCGCCGCGGCCCGGCCGGTCGCAATTAATTTAGACCTTGTTGACCTTTCCAAATTCCAAGAAATTAATGGCCTTGTAAATGCGTTTCGGTTGTAACACACTTACTATAATTTAATTATGGTTTTCTCGGTACCACGTTCAAATTTCTCGGAGAAAACACGTCTTGGGGTATTATTACCGGAGTGTACCGGTGTTATTAGAGGGAACGAAAGATTTTAACGATTTTTTAATTATACTAACTGTAACGTTCGATTAATTGTTACCTTTCATATCGTTGATCTGTAAAGCACCACGAGCTTTTCGAGTTAAATTTTGTACTTCCTTTTCTGTTTCATATATTCACCTTTGTAATTATTTTCGTCTCGTTTTGCAGTTATAAAGAATGTGGATCAATAATATTAAACTAGAAGTTATTTATTTTAATCTTAAACATATTTTCAGGTTATGCAAATTTGTAATTAAAGCTCTATATAGAAACAGTTGGATATTTTTTCACTGTAATTATTTCTTCTTTTCATTTTTATTCATCCGGAACCAGTTTTATGCGACAAGTTAACAGTTTTTTTTAGAATAAATGTTATGATCTTCTGGTTTTGTGCATTTTGTATCATGTATTGTACTGAAAACTAATAATAGTGGAATTGGCCGAAGTCGAATACATTATTCTTTTTTGGAAAATTTATTCGACAAAAATGTAAAAAGCAGCTATCAACTCCGATTATTGTTCAAAAATACGATCTTTACTACTTACTGGTCATTTTACTGTGACATTTTTTACAATTCTAATCTCAAATAACGCAGGATATCTTTAGGACGGTTTTTTAAGTCTTGTGTAAGTTCGAACGTCTTGGTACATATTCTAGACATCTTCGGGATGTCCAAGGCAATACATTTTCTATACGTCCTTAAATGGTAGTTCTGAGGACATCCACGTCCGTTATTTTATGTTTAACTTTCAATCGATTCTGTTATATGTTTACCAAAGAAATTTATTTACTCACGGTAATAGTGAACCTTCAAACTATGTTAGATCTGTGCATAATGCTAGTACATGCTATGAGATTTATATCCCACAAAGTCTAAATCAAACGAGGTCTAAATCATAAGATAACTGCCCCGAGATATTTTTCCCATGAGATCAAACACATCATGAATATTTTGGCATTCCGAATGTATTTTATCTCAGGCGTATACATAAAAAACACAGGTTTCAAAATCCTGTGATATCTAAAAACGAAGTTCTCTCTGAATAGATTTAAAAAACCCACCAGATCTAAAATCCCAAAATGTAAATTCCATGAGATTTAAATTCTGAGATCTAATTGTAACGTCAGCATACAGAGGCGTATGCATATTTTATAAATTCACTTAGTTTCGATAACAATTTTAATAATGTATACATCGGAGGATTTGGTATTCCCTACGAAAAGACAGGTTAGGACTTGGCATTCTTAACGAAAAGGTACTGACATGCATATATTGCATATATTGTGTGTTCGTTCTTGTACCTATTATCGACATATCTCCGATTTGTTTCTGTAATTTATAAATGGCTTCGTGCATTATACAAATCGATAGTAAATAAAAGCAATGTGACCTAGATGCGCCACTAATTTAAAAGAAAAACACTGCAAAAATCATCACTACCGTAAGTGCAATCTATATGTGCCACTGGCGTAAATGAAAAACTGTACAAATCGTCGCTACCGAGAGTGCATTCTATATGCGCCACTAATTAAAATAAAACTATACAAATCGTCACTACCGAGAAGGCGTCCATGTGCCACTAATTGAAAATTAAAAAAGTTCAAACACAAAAATGAGTGTTTCAATGTTTAACACTCATCACGCACGGATCTCAAATTACAACTGAATATGTCATATTTTTACAATAGCGCAATAAGTAAACAGATATCTGAAGTTGGGTCTCTGTACGTAACTAGCCTTCCGCAAAAAACGGGTCGCCACATTTTATGAAGATGACAACGATATCAGATGATTATATTATACATATTTATATTGTAATTAATATATCATTTTGTTTATTTAATTTCAATGAAATAGTAATAGAAATGTTTGTGGGGAGAACACCAAATGCTCCGATGTTACATATGGTTTGTCACCAAAATAGTAATAAAGTTGCATGTAAGTTATTATTATTTAGATTTAGATCTCGTGGGAATTAGATCCCATAGAAAGTACCTCACAATCTACCCTTAACAGCTTTTCGGTACAGAAGGATAATGCATTTTGACTATACCTGTGTTTATTTCTGAATACCTATTAAATAAGATTTACAGGAAACAACTACTCAGCGGAGAAAAGCCTGACCTGCGTTGAATTAAACCTGCAAGTCTTGTTTGGTAACTAATATCACTTGTCAATTCCTCTGACCGGTAGTAGCTCTGACCACCAGAGGAATACACTTATCAGTTATCACTCACTATCTCTAAATACCCACCTTGGATTGTCTAATTAAATTTAGTTTAAAATTCTAAGGACCAGTGGCGGTTCGTGGGTCAAGAGATAGGGAGGTCAATTAGAAAAGTTTACTGTATTACCTACCTTTTAAAGTGATTTAAATTCCAAGTCGATCCTCCGGTCTTTTTGAGATGCAAAGTGGTCAATTACTTTTTCATTAAAGTCTTTTATCTTCTTTATTAATGCCCATAGCTAAAGAAGATAACCTTTCCTCACCCATGGTATTTCTTAAAAATATCTTTATTCTTTTTAAGGTGGAAAAACAACGTTCACTTTCGACGGTAGTCATAGGGAGAGTACACAAGATTTTTAACAGTTTGACACTTTCAGAAAAAGTATTGCACAAATTATTGTTAATAAAAAGCTGTAACAAAGCAACCGTACCTTCACTATTGGAAAAATCTTCTCGGCTATATAATACTTCTAATTCAGTTTTAAGTTTCAAATGATTTATGACTGGATACTCTGTTTTAACTAATTTAAACATATCTTGAGGAAAGCTTTTTTTATAATCTTTAAATCGATCTGCGTGAAATAACTGAGGCACTGCTAAATGATTACTGAAGCCAAACCTGTTTTTGATCTCAGATGTAATTATATCACAAACTTCTAATGAAATTCTCCTTTTTGATTCTTCTGTTTTACATCTCTGGGCAGACTGCATGGATGTCTCCTCCAAATAGTTATTCAAAATTTTATTTCTGATGTCTTCAATTTTACTATTAAAAACGCCAATACACTTATTTACTGTTATGACATCGATATTACATTTTTGTAATTGATTGAACAATATATCACAATGAGGCATAACTAAATGAAAAAAATTTAACCAGTAAAGAAAATGTTAATTTTGTAAGTAGTTTTTTAAACCAATAGCTTGGTTTAGAGTGTTGTTTTCTGATTCATTATCAATGATTTTTTCTAAACAATCTAATAATTCTGTTCGATAGATATAAACAGTCTATATGCACTTTGTATTAAAATTCCATCGTGTTGGAGCCGCTTTAGGTAATCTCACCTTAACAACATTATCTAACACGGCTGTTCTTTTTGGCGATTTTCCAAAGAATGAAGAAAAGCTATGTAAATTAGCAAAAAAAATGTGTATGCTTTTATCCTGACTTGATGCTTTTTGTAAAATTAAATTTAGTTGATGAGTGTAACAATGAATAAAATTTGCTGAAGGATAACTTTTTTTTAATTAAAAATACCTATTAACTTATTTTTTCTTATCAAGAGATGTTTGCTTTATCGTCATATTAGGTTTTGGACGGCCACCACCTTTGAATTTCACTCGGTCTTCATAACCCAACTTATGTCCATCTTTCAGTTTTAATATATTTTGTACAACACTCATATTTAATAGTAAACACCAAAAACACTGTTTTACTTAATTTCACGACAAGTAGAGATTTACTAATAAAATGTTCACAAATAAAAACATTAAAAACAACGCGACAGAATTTACCGACCAACGCGTACCTAGTCAGTATTCAGACTGCACTAATGAACTTCGTGCGTTACCGTTTCCGTAAAATGTGTCAGGGACATTTGTCCCCGCCAGTGTTTTCTGTCTCTTTTGCTTTCTGACGATTCGCGCATAAGTCTATTTCACTTCAATTCGTTGTAAATTCGGTCCGTAGCTAGCTTTGAGGACAAGTTGTGGATTGACCCAAGATTTTTAAATTCTATAAATGAATAATGTAATGAATATGAATGTAGAGCTCGGTGCTCGGAGGGGATACGAAATCGTGCGATCTAGATATTTGAATAATATTGTGCATAGAATGAACTAGAAACTTTAATATATTTTTTAAGAATATTAAAAATATATATAATATTATATATTTTTAAACTTCAGAAAATGAATAGCTCTATTTTTTATTTGTATGTGGGAGGTCATTGACCAAATGACCCTATAGAAGAACCGCCAGTGCTAAGGACATGTTATTTTGGACTTCCCATTTATTAGTCTTCGATTGTAACTAAAATGGACATTACCTAGATATTTTAAGTATAACTTCATTTGCAACAAAGGATTTTCTTGGGATATCCATTTTGTATTTGTTTGGAAGTCCTAAGAACTTTCCAAACGTCCATGGTGTATGTTCTTTAGAAGTCGTTGTGTTATCTGAGATAGAGATTCGAGAATCGACTCCCTGGAAAAGTTTTTCAAATATATTTGGTGTAAAAACAATTATACACAGCAAAACATTATGGTAAAAATTATTTTCAAGTGTTTACAAGGGGCGATCATACACCTTTCTCTTACCAGTATGGTAGAGTATGCATTTGGCAATAACTAACGGTTCCATCATGACTCTCACGAATTCTAAAAAAAAAACCTTTAATAACCAGGCACTTTTAAATGCAAGATACTGTTAAGTTTCCTAAAAATGTAACATCATGTTCGATAAAACGATTTTTTTTTACATTATCAAAACTAACTATCTCTTATTTGCTCAGGTGTATTTTTCCAGAATGAGTAAATAAACTATTATATCTGCTTTACCGTTGATAAATAATCTATATAAAATTTGCATTTAATAGCATAGATTATAAATAAAGCGGTTTATAAATCAATCAAAAACCAGTTGCTGTAATGAAATAGTTCTTTGTTAAAAAATTGAAACTGATATTAAGCCTTGCCATATTCCATCTAAGTGATGGTTGTATTATTGTGAGGAAAATAACTCATTAGGGAATTAGTGATGCATATGAATCATAATATATGCAGTCCTTTTTTATGGGCACATAAAACATAAAATCATATTTACGGTTAACACATACAGTTTGCAATAAAACTTTTTTTAGAAAGTCGTGTTTTTATTTGACGGACTTTCACAAATAAATTGTACAAGCACTAGCATATATAAACTAATTTAAAAGCACGTTAAAACACTTTTTTTATGTTCTGTTGTAAATTGCGGTGCCAAGCAGCGTTCGGAGATAATCTATTTCTCATACATGAAACCGGACGGTCGCAAAAAGTCACACAAGTAACTGTCGAACAGATATTAAGGATTTGTTCTTATTCAGAAAAACGGTAAAGATTTTTTGAACTTTGTAATTTGTAAGAAATCTATTAAATTTTGCTGGCTTGGTGTGTGACAGTCGATGCATAGATCAATGTCTAGCTGCTTGAAACAGTCTAAAACCGTTCATGTTTAGGCGCATACAGGGTGATCATTTTTAATATCAAAAATTTTAGCAGTCGATAATTTTTTTTGCGGTTTTATTTATTTCATGTTTGGTACGATGTATTGGTATCTTAGGCTGCATTCATTTTGTAAAAAACTTGAAATGGTTCAACCAAAGGAGTCCGAGAGGAGCAACTGCGCCTTCTTTTTAAGCCAGAATTTCAACACCACTGAATTTTTTTTTTAAATTCACTTTTTCCCCCCTTGAGACATTCTAAAGAAAAAAAGGTTTTTATAGGAGGAACCAGTATCTCAGCAAAAATGAATCGTACTTTAGCTTGGGAAAAAGAAAATAATAAAAACCGAAAAAAAATACATATTAATGGCAAATTAATTTGTGTACACCAGTCGTTAAATTTATTCTAATAAGGGAGTTGCCGATAGAATTAATGTCAATACATTTTTAAATCATGTGCATATACACGTTGTAACAAACGCTTTTGAATATGTAATAATAGGCTTATAATGCGTGCGCTTCAATTGTCCCCACTTTACGCCTCAGAACGGCTAGACCGGGGTCGACTCTCGAGTCGATGATCCTCACGCAAATGACTAAAGTGAACTGAGTCCCTGCATTGAATATCGATGATATACTAAATGCATGCACTATCTCCCTATACGTGGAATGCCCTGGTTTCAATTTTGACGAACTCATAACTTCATCTGGTGTACCACAGGGTTTCATACTTGGACCTGTTCTTTTCGTTACTGTTGTCAATGATATTGTACATATGATCGACGTCAATTGTATTATACACGTTGTAACAGCTACTTTTGAATATGGCCTACGAAGTGACTCCCTAGGCCATATTCAAAAGTAGCTGTTACAACGTGTATAATACAATTGACGTCGATCATATGTACAATATCATTGACAACAGTAACGAAAAGAACAGGCCCAATGATGAAACCCTGTGGTACACCAGATAAAATTCGTGAAACTTGAAACCAGGGCATTCCACGTATTGGCATCACCGCAAGTATAATGAAAAAGTTTATCTGAGAAACCAAATTGTCTGTTTAAGTTTACACAAAAGAATACCATGATCAAATCTGTCGAACGAATTATTTTATATTGTGTTTTATTAAATATTTGGCACTCTACAAACCTACTCAGTTGCCCTTTCGCTTCTGCTTTGTTCAGACACATTTTAATGTTGCCATGCCAACTGAGATTCTGTTGTAAATTGTGCCACTTTTTGGGCCCATTCTTGGTATATTTATTATTCAACAAGTAAATTTGTATAATGTGTAACTCACTCATGCAGCTTTTATTATATTTGTGTGTGTATACAGAGCCCCAAAGAAGAAGATTGTTCCATTGTTTTACAATTTCTATTATATATTTATGGAATTTGTAGATCAGATCAAATAGCGTTTCAAAAAGCAACATTTGTAATTAATTTACGAGTGTTTTATGTTGTTTCATAAAGTATAACGGAGTTGTGTAAAACATTTTTCTATTTTTTTTGTTTTATTTTCAGGTCTCCTGTGTCATCTGGACGATGCCTGCACAAGCAATCCATGTCATGCCGATGCGATATGCGACACAAGCCCCATAAACGGCTCCTACACTTGCAGTTGTGCCTCCGGTTACAAAGGCATTGACTGTTCTGAGGATATAGACGAATGCGAGCAAGGTAGGTTACAAATTATTACATGTAAATATCGGCTACGTGTTAAACTTCTCAACTACTGTATATCATAAATATTTTATAGTGTATTGTGCAGGTCTCTATGGACGCGATTTGTTGAATTGTATTGTCGAAGGAGAAATTATAGCCTGTTGCATATAACCGAACTGCATACAGCATAATATTTAATAATTCTATAAGAACGTGGGACGGAGACAGTGATTGCGCATTACTTGAAAAATATAATAAATAATATTAACTGAAAATTGTTTGTTAATTATTATTTACTAACTTTACAAATCTTATCACAGATAAGTATAACATATATCTTTTTAAACAATTATTTTCCCGGCTATTTGCCAAAACGCTGAAACTTGGATTACAAAAAAGATAATATGCACATTATGTTCAGTACAACTGACTCAATAATGTTATTTTTAATTTCAACTATTCTGTCTAGTAAAACCAAAAATAAATAAAACACAAGGTACTCACCAGTTGACACTCACTTTAAAATATCTACCGACACGTGTTTCTGCTTGCCATAGCGTCATCAGGGTAGCCAGCACATTTAAAGAATCCAAAGTAAGGAAACTTGTAAACCTTAATGTAATAAACATTAATGGCTTCAGAGAACAGAATAATTGAAATTATATAGTGGAAATACCCCTTAGGGTCAATGAAATAATTTAAAAACAAATTAAGTTCCTCTTCTTTCATTCCACTTTATATTTTAACTTTTATCAAGAAGAGGAACTTAATTTGTTTTTAAATTATTTCATTGACCCCAAGGGGTATTTCCACTATATAATTTCAATTATTCTGTTCTCTGAAGCCATTAATGTTTATTACATTAAGGTTTACAAGTATCCTTACTTTGGATTCTTTAAATGTGCTGACTACCCTGATGACGCTATGGCAAGCAGAAACACGTGTCGGTAGATATTTTAAAGTTTTTTAAAGTGAGTGTCAACTGGTGAGTACCTTGTGTTTTATTTGTTTTTGGTTTTACTAGACAGAATAGTTGAAATTAAAAATAACATTATTGAGTCAGTTGTACTGAACATAATGTGCATATTATCTTTTTTTGTAATCCAAGTTTCAGCGTTTTGGCAAATAGCCGGGAAAATAATTGTTTAAAAAGATATATGTTATACTTATCTGTGATAAGATTTGTAAAAGTTAGTAAATAATAATTAACAAAAAATTTTCAGTTAATATTATTTTTCATTCCACTCTATATTTTAACTTTTATCAAGAAGAGGAACTTAATTTGTTTTTAAATATACTAATATATGTCCTTTTCGAAATGATCTTTTGTTTGAGTTAATAAAGCAAAGGAAATGTATGTGTTTTTAACAAAAATGATGCATTTAAGTCGGCCATTTTAATTTTATATGCAAATTGTTAGCTAAATACTCGGCGTATATGCGAGGGAATTAGTGTACAAGCAAAAAACAGGAAGGCTTGCGCACTTGTTCATACTTAATCCCGAAAGCGTCGTTTAAATAAGTGCGATCATTTCTCCATTTTCTCAACATATTAGTATCAAGCTTGCTTGTATATTATTACTTCTTATTTTGTTTATTGTTTATAAATGACAAGACTAGTATTTCATAGATCTCTTGTATTTTTAAATGTTAAATGCGTCCCCGACCTAGAATGTACTGTATTGTTAGACCAAAAGTTTTATCGATCGATCTTTTTAAGTGAAAAGTTACATACATCATTGGAATACCCACATTATTGCTTTTATCAACAACATTGATTGAATTGATACCGAATGTTTAAATTAAATTTCAGTTGAAATTTACCACGTTTTTATTTAAGCTACTAGTATAAATTGTGAATAAAGAGGAACCAAGTATTGAGCCTTGTGGTACATCACAATTATAGTCGTAATGGAAGCTGAATTTGAAATAATAAATCAAATACCTCTCACTGCGCATTATTAAATGATTTTAGGCTTTTGTTTATGTTGTTTGTGGTGCACGTCAACATTTTATACTATTTCAAAAATCCTGTATTAAATCATAAATTGGTTAATTACCACTTAAATATAATAAATAAATTAAATTTTAACTACATAATATTGATAAAAAACTTGAACAACGCAGCTTGTTAATTTGAATTAATAATAGCTCTGTAGTACAACCGATTATGCAAATTAATCAAATCTTGTTATAATACAAAAGTGTATCCCGAATTAAAATATGTCAAACGGTTTTAGTATGGTTACAAATAAAATACAACGTTTGTTTCTATTGACAACCCGCTGTTCGCGTCTTATTAAAAGTGGCCATTGTAAGCGTAAACTTACACAATGATGATTGGGTTTGTAGGCGTCCTGTGTGCTAAAGAGATAATGATGTGAATGTTAGAATGGTACTGACAGTTTGGTTTGACATGATGACTTTTCGATGTAGTTTATAAAATAAGAATACTCTTTGCAAACTTAATAGAGCAGGTAACGACTGAAAACTATTGTGGGGGAAGGAAAATCAGTAATTATTGTTAATTTAAAACATATACAGGGTGTCCCGAAATTAGTGTGCAATATTTTACCAGCTGCTTCTACGGCCAGAAATAGGTGGACCCCGGAGAAAGGTTTTTATCGAATATCTCCAAAACCACTACATTTCTTATGTTTAATAGGATGAAATGGAAATAATTCGAAAATTTTATCCAGAGCTGTTCCAAACTGGGGAGTTGTGGGGTTAAAATAACCCCAACTTCTTTGTATGTAACTTTTTTCTATTTTTGACGGTAGAATATGAAATTTTAGAGTTTTATACGTAAAAAAAGGTACTCTTGATGAACATCGATAAAATGCACCATTTTTGAATAATATCGACTTGAAATTTTTAAAATTTAACTAATTTTATTTGTTTTTTAAATTTTATAACATGGAGCAAAAATTGTACCAGATGAGTTTTGTCTATTATATCATGTCCATATAAAGTACATACTAATATTTTTAATTTGTTGCTTGGAAAATAGGTGAAAAATATTTTTTTTATGAATAACTCGAGCGAAACTATCATACTCAATATGAACAAAAATCATCCAGTAATCTTTTTATATCAACAAAATTAAATTTGAATTTTACATAGTTTTATTGTAACAGGTGTTCAAACAAATTTCCATTTTCTTGGATACACAGTCTCGCTCGACGTTCTAAAGTCTGAGAAGCCCGTAAAGTCTTGAATGTATTTCTTCGTAATTCATTTCCGGCCTGATTTATTCTTTGAAGTAGTTCTTCTCGTGTATTTACTTCAGTGGCGTAAACCAAACCCTTCATATAACCTCAAAAGTAAAAATCTAATGGATTTAGATCCGGTGAACGAGGTGGCCATGCTATAGGACCACCTCGACCTCTCCACCTGCCTGGAAAATTTTGATGTAACCAAGTTCGAACATTGCGCCCAAAATGGGCAGGCACGACGTCATGTTGAAAATTCATATTTTGTCTAACCTCGTGTCGAACATTCAACGGTAATATATCGATAAGGTCGTTTTGGAATTCACCGAAAATCTATGTTGGAAATTTGTGCGCCGAACAACTCGTGGATTTTCATCCTACCAATGATGCATATTGTGCATATTAAAAGCTCCGTTCCTAGTGAACATTGCCTCATCAGTCCATAATATGCTAGGAAGAATATTTCTGTTCGCTAATATCCATTGACAAAACTGGAGTCGTGGTAATTAATCTGCCTCCGTTAAATGTTGCACGCGTCTGAAATGGTATGAGTGTATTCCTTGCATCTTCTTATCTGAAATTATTAATTAAGATAAATAATTATCTAGGTACTTACATTTTTTATTAACTATTGAGCGAGGTATGTTGACAATAATTTATGAAACTTCTCGAATACTTATTTGTGGATCATTTTCTAGATGATTCAAAACTATATCCATACGATGATTTCATTGAGGCCTCGTGCGCCTCGTGACCTTTTAAAATCCCCATTTTCTGCCAAATTCCAGTGAAGAACTGCAAATATTCGACGCCCAGGTACTCTACGATTGGAAAATCTTCATCGGTATTCCCTTACTGCGGCTAATGCACTACCATTGCAAAAACCGTACACAAAATGCATATCAGTCATTTCGCTATCTGTAAATCTTGGAATTTTAAATCGACTTAATGAAAATCGTGATTAAAGGCGCACAAATGAAATAACTGATAGAAAAGGGGACAAAACTTTTTTTTCCAATACGCGTTCCTAGGATTTTATAGCATACAACTGTTTATACAAATTTATTAACCTTGTTGACAGCTCTAACATCAAATTATATCATAGCGGCATGAAGCATTCTTTTTTTATTCATGGCCTACTATTAATAAAAAATTAGTTTAGCTTCCCAAGTCCTATCTCATACCATGTTATACAATTTTCAAGTCGATATTATTCAAAAACGGTGCATGTTATCGATGTTCATCAAGTGTACCTTTTTTACGTATAAAACTCTAAAATTTCATATTCTACGTCAAAAATAGAAAAAAGATACATACAAAGAAGTTGGGGTTATTTTAACCCCACAACCCCAGTTTGGGACAGCCCTGGATAAAATTTTCGAATTATTTCCATTTCATCTTATTACACAAGTGTAGCGGCTGTGTAAATTTTCAATATTTGACTTTGAGTGGTTTTGGAGATATTCGATAAAAATCTTTCTCAGGGGCCCACCTTTAGGGGCCTGTAGCTCCCTTAGGAAGCATTTTTCGACCAATGTTTATATGAACTTTTTTTCCTATTTCTGGCCGTAGAAGCAGCTGGTAAAATATTGCACACTAATTTCGGGACACCCTGTATAGTTACAATTATACACTCAACCGCAAAATTAACCGGACACTAGGTCTTCTTATGGCAAATTTGCGAAAACGTTCTGTATATTGATTTGACATGGATATACACATGGAAACACATGAAAGAAATAAGTTTTTTTAACTTTCACGTATCACGAGAATATTTTTTGTTGCCTATTTTTTTAAATATCTGTCAATCGTCAGATATTTACTTGATTTACACAGCGTTTTAATTTGTTTCGATTGCTGTTTCTTGTGTGTTTCTGAAGTTTTCCGAAGTAAAGAGAAAATTTTATTGTGAAAAATTTCGTAATGAGTCCTGAAGAAGCCGCTCAAGCTGTTGTTTTACATAATGATGGACGCAGCATCCGATATATCGCCAACTTGCTTGGCATCCCTCGAAGCACTCTATTTGATACAGTACAAAGATTCCGGGCAACTGGTTCTTACTCAAGAAGCCCTGAACACCACGAGCTACAAATGAAGTTAAAGACCAATTTCCTCGACTCCAAGTTCTGCGAGAACGGACATTTTCTGGTACAACTTTGACTAGAACATTGGTAGTTATTCATGGTACCTTGATTTCATCCGATACTGTACGAAGAAGGTTGAAATTTAACACCTCATCCACCAGCTACTGGCCCTCTTTTGGACGCAGGACATCGCAGGCAGCGCTTGGATTTTGCGCGACCTCCTTCCGATTGAAATATGGACCAACAGCGATGCGTTCTCTTCACGAATGAGTCTCGTTTCACAAGGTATTCACCGAATCGTCGCAAAAAAGTGTTTAGACGACCTGGAGAACGATATGTGTAGTGTTGCTTTTCTCTTAGAGTACAGTTTGGTGGTGGAGGTGTGATGGATATGAGGGGGGTCTTTCTTTGGAATCTCGTACGGCCCTTGTAACATTTCGAGGAGGTAGCCTCAATGCTGACAGGTACATCAGAGAGCATGAGGTACCTTTTTCGCCATTTGTTGGAGAACATTTTCTCTTAATGCAGGATAATGCGCGACCACACATAGCCCGGATAACTCGCCAGTATCTTCACGATGTTGGTATTTAGGTACTAGAGTGGCCATCCAGGAGTCCTGACCTAAACCCCGTAGAGCATATTTGGACAATCTAGACTGAAGGATTAGGCGGAACTACGGCTAATTCCATAGAGTACTTGAGCTGGAACAGGCGCTACTGAATGAATGGGAGCAGATACCCCAGGATGAGGTTACTGCTTTGATACAAAGCATGCCACAAAGAGTGCGAGCTGTCATTCAAGCTCGAGGAGGAAATACTCGATATTGAAGCATGCTTTTTCGCAGTTCTCCAATTTTTTTTCCAATTTTGCAAAAAATGTATTTTTCATGTTATTACAGTGAAATTTTCGTTTATTTTGTAATGTAATATTTATTCTTGAAGATTCAATTAAGATTGCGGTTGAATGTAGTTTGTGTATACACTGCACGTACCACAATAATTTTTTATGAGAATTTTACGACGATAGAATAGTGGAAAACAATTTATTACCACCCAGTTTCCCGATTTTGCTGTTTCCGACTTCTTCCTGTTTCCGCGCTTTAAAAACCGGGTTTATCGAAACAATCCACAAAATCTCGAAGTATTGCGAAATGCAACCATACTACCCGCAGCTCCTGGCAGACAAATATCCCAAGGCCTTATAAGCTAACCAAATATTCAGAGGCCGATTTTTTGGAAACGCGCCCTATTATTTGGACAAATAGTTGTTTGTATTAAGAACTACAGACTCATAACCTTTCGTTTGAATCAGAGACTTGAATGCCTGACCATCCCCTTGTGAGAATCGAACCTGAAATCTTAAAGGAGTAGCAAACGCTTTTACTGCTCGACTAGCAAATTGTTCAGCAGCTTCACTCGTTCTTTACTTATATCTCTCCGTCATAGATCATACACGGGATAATATTTAACCTTCATTACACCGATGTAATTAAGCCTGCTAAATATTCACATGGTGAAAAATGTCATCAAACGACTTAAACCATAAAATACAAGCAGATTAGCATAGAGCCGGTGTCAAGTACCAGCTACCAAATAAGCAGAGCTTATTTACATACAAGTATTGCATCGAAATGACAAACAAAATTGTCAGTTTAAGTAAATAGTGGCAGACGAAAGTGGAATTCACAAGTACGCCGTATTAGATGAACATTCAATTGGACAATATTTAATTAACGACTGATTTGCATATACAGACGTTGATTTGATCCAATTATAAAAAGAACTCTCGTTGAGCCGCTTCAAGTTGTATATTTAAGTGTAGGTGTATCTTTTATGGATTGCGAATTGTTATTATTACGAATTGTTTATTGAATGGCCAGTTCATTTAGTTTTAAGCTAATAATTAATAACAGAAGAAAAAGGCTTAACTAGGATATATCGGACAAACAAAATATAATTAAGATACCGTTTGAGAGAGCATAAATGACGTGATATAAAAACACGCAGAAGAAAAACAAACGGTAATTAATAAGTATAGACAAAAGATTGTTAAAATGATTTAGTAATGTTAAGGTCATTTTTGTTGCAACAATCTAGTTAAGTAATTTCTTAATATTAAAATAGCTCATACTGTTTTTTGCGTCAAATAAATTACCGTAATCTTTTATGTCTCGTTATTTTGCATATTAAATGTTAGTCGACTTATTTTGTATACACATGGTTTCTATTAAGAAATTCTACACCATAAGTGCAATTAACAATGTAACAAAAACAATCAAGTTTTAAAATATTTACGAAGGTTGAACAATAAGTATCGTGAAACGGTGCCCTCAGAATGACCTGCAGATTTAATATGTGGTATTCTAGATGAACTATCAAGTAGTAAAAGAATTTACTACTAGCGATCTTAAATAGCATTGAAAATAGAAAAAATTCGATAAATTTAAATATGTCATCTGAAAATATCGGATTTATTATACATATTAAAAAGTTGAGAAACGTGACAAGTGTGTGATCTGGCATCATCCTGGAAAAAAATAGGGTTTTCCAACCTCTTAAGGTACTGAAACGCAACCGGTGCAAAGACCTTGTGAATGTATTTTTGTGCATTATAGCTTTTTGTTCTAGGAAAATAAGGGAGGACCTGCTTCCATATGTTATTGCACTTCATACCATAACCCTCGGTTTAGTTCCACGTAAAACTGAATTCTTTCTTCACGTCGACGGCGAACTCTTATGTGTCCATCGTGAGCCCACAAACAGAATATGGATTCATCTTTGAACACTATCTCATTCCATTCTTCATCTGAGCATATTCCTGGCACCATTTGAGTTTTACTTCTCGGTGCCTACATATCAGTGGCAAAATGGGGCGGGGTCGGTACGATTGAATACAAAGAAACTTATTCTTTGATAAATAAACCTAATAGCTAGTCATTACTCGTTACCACGTAGCAGCTAACTATTCTCTTGCCACAGACCTGGTTGTACTCCAACAATACCTTTATGGCAGCAATTCTTCACATTCAGTGGTTCAAATAGCCCCAGTCCCTCTACGATATTGATGCATCTGTTCTTTACAGTTGACGCATTTCATCTAGCCCTAGTCGAAATTTCCCGAACAGAAATACCGTCGATTTTCTGTTTGTACCACTATTTCAAACGATTACATTTTTGTGGTCCAAAACTGCTAAAATTGGTTGATGGTCTACAGATCTTTACGTAAAATCAATACAGACGATTTAAAATATTCCAGTATTTTAGTATCTTTGTTTATATGCCTGCTGGCAAAGTCGTGAGCGATCTGTCCATTAATTGTTGCCTCACCCTGGTAATTCAAGTAAAACATGATAAGTAAGTTGACTATCTGTGTACAATTAATTGGACCAGTTTGCAGAAATGAATGGAACAACATGATTTATTGTAATCATTTGCCAGAATATTAAATTTATGCCAGCGTAAAGCTGTACCTACTCTCATATATGTCTTTCATAATTAATACCACAATTTGCATTCAAAATACTACAGAAATAAATCTTCAACAGTTATATTAATATGCCATCAATTAATATTTATAGAATTAATCCACAGCAGGACGGAGAGGGCATAGTGGATTCTTTTTTCAACATTGTCAGGAGTATCGGTGAATAATAAAAAGTAGCTTTGCTAAATCATCCATTTCATATTAGTTACCCACAACAATTTTATATATTTTTCTTTTACTTAAATTTATTGTAGCAGCTACTATTCTTGTACGCTACAGGTTTGAAATGTCCAGTTTCGCTCGATAAGTGACGAAAATTTTCATTAAATTCGTGTAATAACTAAACCAAACATGTTAAACTTTTTCCTTTGTCATATTTCTATCTTCAGTGCATTATTGACTGATTTATCCTGTGTAGCATCATCTTGTAACGTGAATAAAACTTGTGATAAATTTTATTTAACGTTAAATTCGGTATTTGAGAATACTGTGCCGAAAATTGCCATGAAGCAAAGAAGATAGGTATGCTCCTTGGCTTAAAATGCATACATATAATTAGGGAATTAAAATTTAAATCCTGTTTGGGACAAAAATTAAAACACAATGTTTATCTTATCTAATCCTAATCGTTTTTGGTCATGTTAATAGAAAAAGAAATATTATGAACGTTCCAGAAACTACGTGTATCAATAATACTGTCGTCCTTTCCCTTGTCAATTAATTTCAATTCTGACTCCGTAATACACACTAAATAATTTACCACTGCCCGCTCCTAATGATAACAAAAATCAAATGTTAGTCACTTTAAAGAAAACACTGACGTAGTTTTCCACAAAACACCATGTACTGCACTCGACGAGTTTTAATCATCTCCAGATAATCCCAACTTGGTTGGCGAAATGCGCATCGAGTGCAGTACACGGTGTTTTGTGAAAAACTACGTCAGTGTTAGCTTCACATCAAAGGTTCCAACCCACTTCAGGACCGCTTTAAAGAAGTTTAAACCGAAATGTTCCACTGGCCCAGATGGTGTCTCATCTCTCTTCTTAAGAGACTGTGCCATTTTTTATATGCTAAACCATTAACTGATATATTTAATTTACCGCTTCAGTCCTCAACGTATCCCTGTAATATGGCAAATTTTCAAAAAGAAAAACAACTGATTGGGAATTATCGCCTTGTCGTAATCGTGTGTAACTTTGCTAAAATGTTCGAAGCTGTACTATATTATATCTTGTATAATCATGTGAAGCCACATATATGTATATCCATTGATTAACACGGATTTATACCGGATCGGTCAACTTGTAACAACTTGCATTATACAATAGAGCATCTGCGCGTGACGGCACGTTTTTCAAGGTCTTTGTCTGGAGTATAAACAAATAACAAATCATAACCTCACTTCAGTTCCTTATAATATAAGATTACCATTGTACTTATTTAATAACTTTTTCAATTTATATATCCTTACATTTTTAATTAAAATACCAAGCCAAGTTTTTGTACGGTGGTGGGTTGTGGAAGTAACGTGGCAGAAGACAGTTCATAGAATATTCCATCAGTCCTTGATAATCATAAACAATAGAATCAACTGGCGTTTGATAATACTCACGTTATATGATCGAAACCAAATTTTCTTACACGGCAAACACAGGAATATGTTCACAATAAAATATTACATAATATAAAGAAGGTTTAGTGCCATATCCCCAAAAAAACAACTATGCAGCTACGGACACGTGTTTCGGAGTTATTGCTCCTCATCAGCGTATCGTAGCTAAAGAACTGGATCTAGGATGGGATAGATCAGGAACAAGAACTAAAATAAATCTGGAAAGTACAGTACACAATAGTCAATTAGTACCTTCATGTTCCTATGTGCCACAATTGGGGCCTCAATGAGCACAGTCAACACACAGAGCTCTATGTGTACTGCTCATTTCCACCTGACACCTACAAACAAAACAAGATAGATAGATCCTGATCTATCTCATCCTACATCGAGTTCTTTAGCTACGCTACGCTGATGAGGAGCAATAACTCCGAAACACGTGTCCGTAGCTGCATAGTTGTTTTTTGGTTATATGGCACTAAACCTTCTTTATTTTATTTTTACCCCAATAAATCTATATTATAAAATATTACCACCAGTCACCAAACTATAGTATGGGACTAAATAACATTTGAGGTTATGGCCTCTGTTTTGTTTTACCTCCAAGAAAGTTAGCCACGCCTATAAAGTCATGTGCCGCAGATGCTCTATATCGAACTTTAAACACGTTTTCATTGGCCTCTTTTCTCCTTTACAAGTTAATGTAAAAAGTTTTTATAAGACGTTTCGTCTTTTCGCGACCATCATCAAGTTCGTTATTTTAAATATGTACCTGTATTTTTTTTGTAGCATTTGAATCTCAGACTTCATTGATGTATTAAACTTTTATGTTGCTAAACGTTTCATAGCTGTAAACCATCATCAAGGAAAAAAAACACTTTTTTTGCAAATTAATATTACTATATTATTTTTCATAATTAACAATTATTAACAATGAAACTATAAAAAATAAATTGAAGTCTGAGGTTCAAATGCTACAAAAAAAATGCAGGTCCGTATTTAAAATAACATACTTGACGATGGTCGCGAAAAGACGAAACGTTTTATAACAATACTTTTTACGCTAAATTATAAAGGATAAAGAACGACAATGAAAAAGTGTTTTCACTTTTTAAATATCTCTTCAAATAACGCCAGAAAAAATAAAAATGAAAATTCAAAATTTTCTTTTTTTTCAAAAACTCAAGAAGATCAAGAGATATTTTCGATTTCTCAACTTTTCCCCAATTTAATCGATGTATTATCTCTTACCGTTTCCCTGTAGTGAGAAGCGAATTTGTTACAACCTGTATACATTGCAGTGGATTCAAGTATGTTCCTTTTTACCACCAATCTCAGCTAGTCTAAGTAGTTTTACGGTTACGGAACCTACATCAAAAAAAATTACGATTTTATTTATGCAGTGTAACCGTAAAACAACTTAGATTAGCACAAAGGAACGATAATTTATAATAAAAGTAGTAAAAATCTGAGGGCTTAAATGACATTTTTCGCTCTGTTGATTTCATTGTTTTCCATGGCACACTTGGTAATACAAGGTTAATGTAGAAGCTCAAATGACATTTTGCGTCGGTTTTTTGATTTTATTGTTTTCCATGGCACACTTGGTAATTTTATTAGAAGCCCAAATTAATATTGATAAACATTTACTTACTTTTTTTCAACTAACATTGCACGAAAATCAAGTTGTGATACATCGTTGGATTCACAAAAAAAAATCTCTATCAGACTAAGTAAAAAAATATGTAGCCTTTCATTTGAAAAAAAAGTTTACTAATCGCCTGACATTACTGTTGATGTTGAGAAAAACAAAATTAGTGCCAGTTTGTAGTATTTGTAGAACCATAAATTTTATTTTTTTTTGTTTTTTAAAATCGGCCAAGAAATAACGGAGTTATGACTTGCGGCATTTTTTGCGAAACACCCTGTATAAATGCAAACAATTTAAGGACCCGGAAGTCTACTTCGATTCCAAACTGACATTCAATAGTCACTTAAATAATATTGTTACTAGCGCCTTTAAAAATTTTAGTTTTTTTAGCCAAAAACTGCAGACAATAACACAGACTCTCATCCTCATACCTATTTAATACCTATATAAGATCTAAACTGGAGGTTTTAAGCCGAATTGGAAGAATCCAGACTGTATAACTTGTCTTATAATATTAAGTGTTTCACATAATCCTCTAGCGATTGCGGTAACCAGATGCATCAAGAAATTGTTTGATGGATGATAATTAGTGATTTTGCGATTGCTATCGAGTTTCTGTAATAATGCGATATTTCACTTGCTCGTAATCAATCATTTCTCGTTTTATTTTTAGTGGTAGATAGGCATGTGCAAGCACGAAATAATTAAAATATTTATTACATTATTAAGCCCAGAAGTTGCGTAGAACTAGTCGGTAAGGAAAAGTAGTCAACAAATTAAGAACCAAAGGGGTCATTAATTAACCCACGGTAGTCGGGAATTATCACGTAATGTCATTGATCGGGTCACGGGTCAACTAGGGAATTGATCACCAATTATCTTGGATAGTTATAGAGCTTCTTATTTATTAATCGACCATAGGTCAAGATGTGCTATGACGTGTAGCTGTTAGATTGTTTTTATTTTATTTGGACGTAAATGACAACTCGTCTGGATGACCCACAATATTGTTGATATTGACTATTTCCGGCTTGTCTTTGGTGGCCTATTTTGTATTTACTAAACCACTCTAATCTGCCGACTCGATTATTATTAGTCATTTTTATGAATAATATTAAATAAATATAAAAATGTACACGCAAGAAATATACTAATCACTTTTTCATAGATTTTTTAATACATGAGCTTTGACAAGAGTGCGCTAGGCTCGATTTATTTCAGAATAATGCCATGACGAATCGCAGTACCTGATCGGGTCAATGATCTGGATCCATCTAGTATTTTTATTCACAATTCCCCTTTGTACATCCAGCCAAAAAGTGTATCAAATCCGTGTTTAGATATGGTCATGAGTTATGCAAACTATCGAGAGCAAAAAAAATAAATTACTTTTGCCGTTGTAGGATTAGATTCTACAAGATAACTTTTCGATAAAAAGTTAATGTAGATTTATTATTATTTGCTTTGTTTTTTTTCTTCGTTCTGTCTCTTCAAGCAATAAACGCATCAACAATAATGTAAGTCGGATTAAATATATTCGAAAAATTAGTTCTGATGTCCCTACTAACGTGGTTCCACTTCAAGATGCACATTAATATGTCGTGAGAGGATTTGTTTTAGCGATTAAAGACGATATTATACAGACTTTTATTTAGCGTATTGACATAATTTCCGTTAGCAATTTTGCTCTCAAGCTGGATCACAGCACTCTTCATTATTATAATTATTTAGAGTTGGCAGAAATGTGCGGCGGGACATAGGCGTACGCGTAATAAAAGAAATTAACTAGCAATAAAGTGTTACAATTTATAACAATGTATGCACAACTTACCCTCTTAACTAGCTCAATGAACTAGCTTGGTTGTCACAAACTGGAGAAGATCTGTAAAAACTTTGCAGCATTGGGTATGTTTCTATGGTTGTCTCCGTGAGTGATGTTCACTGTGGTGAAAAAATATGCTTATATTTTGATCGACATCTTTTGAGGCATAGTTAAAATAGTCCTTAAACGTACTTAGCGGATCTGGGGTTGCACCATCAGTACCACCACAAATTTGTCTTAATCTGGTAAAACCAGTGTCTTGCTTTAACACACCTGCGAACTTTTCTCTAACGAGCCCATTTTTTGCGTCACCTATAAAGTGTAGCAGTCGATTTACTTCGTCCACTATTTGCAGTGACTCCGCTAACGACAACGTACTGTTTTGTAAGTTTTTTATGGCGTCATGTAGTCATTTATAAATCTTGTGAATAGTTTTTATTAAAGCTGTTTCAACGGAAATATCTTCGAATTTTGTCTGGCTCTCCTTAATAACTGCAGCCTTGTCAGGATTGAATTGGAATATTATAGTTTTTATTTGTTGTAAATATTCAGCATAATAAAAAGCTGCCTTCAACCATGTTCCTCAACGTGTAAGAATCGGCTGTGGTGGTTCGGGAATATCGTGACACTTGCTGTGAAATGCGCGAAGATGTTTAGATTTAAGGAACACTTATTTTGTACTTGTTATTAATGCATATACCTCTAGAAAACCGTGTCGAATAGTTTCTGCGACAAGATGTAAAGCATGCACTTTACACGTAACATGTACCAATCAACAACCGTGTTCTTGAAGAGAACGGCCTACCAATCGCATGGTCACGGCACCATCGGTCATAAACATCAACACTTGACTTGTTGACAAATCAAATTTTTCTAACGTCTCCAGCACCACCTGCGTAATTATTTTGCCAGTACATTCAGTTAGTCTTTTGCTAACTAGTAATAGTGGAAATGTCAATTTAAGAGGGTCTAGTACACGTTCTATAACATTTACAATAGATTTTTTTTTCGATCTGTCGTCTCGTCAACACATAACCACAGTCGTGTATTTTTTTAGTACACATTTGATCTTATTTACAATGTCTTCGCGTATAGGTAGTACATTGTTACGCAACGTTGCGGGATTTGGTAACGTCACCTGCGGATTGTATTTATTCCAGAACTCCCGAAATGGTTGTTTATCGAGTATGTGCAGCGGAACATCACAGGCAATCAGCATTAACAGTAAATCGAACATAAACTGTGTTTTCGAAGGCACGCAATTTTTTTTAGTTTTATGCTGCATATTATTTACGTGACGTCTACGGTCATATTTATCCCAGCACATCATGTCTGTCTCGCACACCTTACAAATTATTGTAGCACCATTATAGAATAAATTCAGAAATTCACTGATAAATTTATTTAATTATATTTTACCCTTGCACACGTCTCACATATTTTATCATTAAATTAATATCAACAGTAAAATACAACAAATAAAATCAACAATACAACAACATAAAATACAACGGAGAGCAATAGATTAGCGTGTAAATACTACGACACACAACAATGGACTAGTCTCGCGGCTCGCCTCGATTTGTCCGCCAACCGGTCATTGCATCACTAGATATATATTTACCTGCTGTTGCACCACTGAATAACCGCACGATTTGCCAACTCTAATTATTACTATTAAAAATAAGGCATAAATATTCCCCTTTGGCAAATATTCTGTATTTGCGTTGTAGAAAGCACATTATTTATACAAGATGTTTCAGATTTAAAATGAAATAGATTAATGGGAGATAGAGCACAGTTAGCTGGGTTCAAAACATCCCCAAATTTATTCTTTTTTCAGACACAGGGCTTTTTTAAGTTTTTGGCTAAAACTGTAGTCGGCCATATTTCTGGAACGGCTGTCAATATTTGGATAAAATTTGGTGCAAATATTATACTCTTTTAGTCCAGTCAGAAGCATAATTTATTTTGAAAAAATTTCAGGACCGGACTCAATTTTTATAATGTTGTTCTCAGTGTCAATAACATCATCCTGTGTATCAATTTTTGATAAATGTTAGTAAACGTTTAAAAAGTCAATGGACCAATGGACTAAAGAATGTCATAATATTTGATGGCTCGTTTAAGGTCATTCTCCAATAAATTTTCAAATATTGATTGACAAGTTTTTAATTCTATTAATGTCCTACTACCCTATTTTGAGATACATTAAATGAGAAATAACGCACTAGGGCATTATGAATATCCATAACGCCCTAGGGCATTATAAATTTATAACACATTAACATTTTCACTACAACACTTAAAATCAGTTATAGAATAATATTGAAATATTAAAGACGAAGATTGGCAATATTATTTTGACAAAATAAAGCCAAAATGGAACTTATTAAGCAACAACTGAAATATGCAATTAATGAAAATTACAATAGATTTTCAAAATAAACAGCCCCAGCGTCAATACATTTCTAAGAATGTTTTAAAAGGTTTTTCATTGGTCTATCATCATCATTTCGGGGTTATTTCTAATGTTATCACATATATTAATTTTTATTCTAATAACTATTCCCGTGTATCGAATTCTTCGTTGTACACTTCTGACGAGGTGGCCCCATAATAAATGATCCAGAGGTGCCAAGATCAGGAGGCCTAGGTGATCAGTTAACTGGAACTCTTCGACCGATCCATATGTTGGGGCAATGCTGATTCAGATGACCGATACACAAAAATTAGATCCAATTATGCTAAAACTACAATAGTATTGATACTTTGTAATAAATCTGGCAAAATGTCTAAGAAAATTTAAATAAACTTCACTGCTAACCTTCCTCACGCCCAATTAAATGGTTAGATAATATTTTTGTATGGTTTTTATAACGGAAATGAGAGCTGCAAAAAAAGTGTAAACAAATTGCCATATACCGAAAGATACCAAATCATACGACTTTTTTAAAGGTATTCCAATTTAGTAAGGAACATGGAAAATGTATAATGTGAAAATTTAAATAAAATGTACTTAATCATGGAATTTTAAACGAATCCAGCCCTGTACGAACCATTAATTTTCAATAAATGTGTATTTCTTGACCAAAAAAATTAAGATTCATAGTTAGTGCAGGGTATTTAAGTAAAAATAATAAAATAGTGATGTTAGCAAGTTGATCGCCTCATTTGTAGAATTTGAAATTTGGTGCCATCAAATATTATAACATATTTTTATAATCTGATCCATTGACTTTTTAAACGTTTACTAATATTTGTCAAAAAATAATACACAGAGTGATACTATTGGCGTTGAGAGCAACATTAAGAAAATTGAATCTAGTCCTGGAATTTTTCCAAAATAAATTATGCTTTTGATCTGACTAAAAGAGTATAATATTTATACAAAATTGTATCCAAATATTGACAGCCGTTTCAGAAATATGGCAGACTACAGTTTTAGTCAAAAACAATAAAACGCCCTGTAAATCAAAAACGACTCACATTCAAGGGCAAGCTTGGGGGTGTTTTGAACTCAGCCAAGTGTGTTGTACGTCCCATAACACTATGCCAGTTTAAATCTGGAACACCCTGTATAACACAATAGTTGTTGGTTTGACGCTAATTTGTTTGACACTTACTGTGCAATAGCGGTTGGAGTTTGAGCTAATCAAACTCCAGCCGCTGTTGCAGGCGGCAACTTTTGCTCCGTATAACTCGTTCCCTAATGTGAAAAAAAAATACGGCACTGAGAGGATTAAATCGCGAGACTTCGTTTATTAGCAGTGTAGGCACAGGGACTCAATTAGCACATTTAATTAGATCTATATGAGCATGTGGTCATTCCAGTGATATCTGTAAAGATTACAGAAGCTGTTTATATTGCTCGCTTATCATTGAAAGTGGTATGCTTCATTTACCATATTTAGAAGATATAAATAATATGGGGAATCTATCCGGATTAAATTGATTGCTTTTTTCTCTGCACATATATGCTGACTGGAAGAGCATTTTATCTTTTAAAGTCGTTAATAAACGGCTCGAAAAAAAGTTAAGCATTTTGGTATTTAAAACGACATTTTTTGCAAATAAAAAACGGTATACTGTAGATAAAGGTTATAGAAATAAAAAAATGTGAAAAGAAACAATAAAATACGAAGGCGTGCGGGCCAACAACAACTTTAGAGTGACAATTCTGGTTTTGAAGTCAGAATTCTCACTTCGAATTGGCAATTATGAGTAATGCTCTTGAAGTGAAAATCCCAATATTTTTTTTATTCATTCACATTTGACAAGATGATAGAAAATAAATATGCCAAGATACCCTATTTCAGATTTGATGAAAATATGAATTTAAGGGGGTTAAACACCATGAAAACTGTTTTAAAATTATATAAATTTTTCCGTACAATTTGTAACTCCACATCTGACACGATAATAGTAAAAAATATTCCAATACAACCTACTTCAGACTTGCCTGAAATACGAATTTAGGGGGGTAAAACCAGCCAACTATTATTTAAAATTTTATAACTTTTTTCGTATTACTGGGGCTGGGAAAAGTAATCGTTTAATCGATAACTTGATTACTATTTCGTAAATAATCAATTAATCAATAATCGATCAAACGATTAATCAATCATTTAGTTATTGTTCCATTAATCGGAAATAATCGATTGATAGATTAATCGATTAATTGATCATCGATTAATCGTATATAATCGATTGAACGACTAATCGGAAATAATCGATTATATTTAATAATTGATTATCGATTGTCAAATTTCATAATCGCCCAGCCCTACGTATAACTTGACCTTCACATTTGACAAGATGGTAGAACATATATATTTCAACATACGCTATTTGAGATTTGACAAATATTAGAATTTAACGGGGTGAAACACGCCGAAACATTTAAAAATTTATAATTTTTGTAGTACAGTACATCTTCTCATTTGATAAGATGTTAGCAAATAAATATTCCAAGATACGACTTTTCAGATTTGACTAAAATATGAATTTAAAGGGCTGAAACATCCCAGAAACTAATTAAAACTAATATAACTTTTGTCATATAAATTGGTACACCTTCAAAATAGACAGGATGGTAGAAAATAAATATGTCAACATATCTTATTTCTGATTTGTCGAAAATTAGAATTTAAGGGGGGTGAGACCTTGAAAACCTAAACTAATATAGCTTTTTTTCATGCAACTTGTAACACCTTCAAAAGTCGTATCTTGGAATATTTATTTTTTATCATCTTGTCTAACGGGAAAGGTGTTACAGATTGTACGACAAAAGTTATAAATTTTTAAATGTTTCGGGGTGTGTCACCCCGTTAAATTCTAATATTTGTCAAATCTGAAATAGAGTATGTTGGAATATGTTCTACCATCTTGTCATAGCTGAAGGTGTTACAATTTGTATGACAAAAGTTATAAAGTTTTAAATAGTGTTTGGGGTGTGTTACCCCTTTAAATTTGTATTTTAAGCAAGTCTGAAGTAGGGTATATTGAAATATTTATTTACTATTATCTTGTCAAATGTGAAGGTGTTACAAATTGTACGGGAAAAGTTATATAATTTTTAAAGTTTTCGGGGTGTTTTACCCCCTTAAATGCATATTTTCGTCACGCCTGAAATAGGGTATCTTGGCATATTTATTTTCTATCATCTTGTCAAATGTGAACGTATTACAAAAAGTATTTGGATATTCACGTCGAGCATTACTCAACTGGTCCACTGTAAAAATTCGTTTCTCGTTTATAATTCTGATTCTGTCTTCAGCCACATCTTGTGAAGCACCTTTGAATTGGCCATTGTCACTTTGAAGTCAGAAATCTCACTTTGAGGTCAGAATTCTCACTATAAAGTCAGAATTCTCACTTGGGATGGCAATTGTCACTTTGAGGTCAAAATTCGCACTTCGAGGTGGCAATTGTCTCTTCGAAGTGACAATTCAACGTATCTAAAAAAAATAATAAAGTTGTTGGCCCTTCTACGCCTTCGTAAGAAAATTTATTCCGAACATATAGAATATTTAATTGCTCCCAATAATAAAATTGAAAATGACAGAAATACGTTAATAGTGAGTAATACCGCCTTTGCTTGCTATCACAGCCTTGTATCCTACAAAACATATTTCTCACAAGATCATCCGGACAATCTTGGCCTAAGGCATCCCATAATTCTGGAAGAATATTTCTCAAATCTCTGACGTTATGGGCAGGAAGCTTGTGTTTAGTTAGTGCCCTCCCAAGCATGTTCTGTGCAATTGAGATCGGGTGATAATGTTGGTAAAAGCAGACGCTCAATTTGGGTGTTTCCAAGTGTTCCACTACATTTCTAGCTCGATGTGGACGAGCGTGTTATCGTCCAAAAATCTGAAATCTGGTTCGAAATTCCAACGATAATTTTCTAGTTTCATCAACGATGTCACTTGTATAAATATGGCCACTCATACTGCGTTTGCACACAGAGCTCTGTTGGTTTTTTCGCTCAGTTTATTGAAAACTAATTAAATAAAACAAGAAAATTTTTTTTTCAGGAATACAAATTCTTATTATTGTTTTTTCTTTCAGGTTCCCCTTGTGAACACGATGGCATCTGTGTAAATACTCCCGGTAGCTTTGCCTGTAACTGCACACAAGGTTTTACAGGGCCTCGATGCGAAACGAATGTCAACGAATGTGAATCTCACCCTTGCCATAACGACGGGTCATGCCTAGATGACCCAGGAACTTTCAGATGTGTCTGCATGCCAGGTATGCTCTTAATTTTAAAAACTATAAGAATGAGTTCAATTGGGTGGATAATATTTCTCTGGCAAAGAAAATTACATTACCTCTCCTATGATACAACAAAAAACACATTTTACTTTGTTTTTTTATCACTAATTTATTGCAGAATCGACACTTAAAGTGCCATTTTCGATATTAGTTTTAAGAAGCGTGTTCTGAATTCGACTTGACCGTTGCAATTGTGTGTTGCAGATCTCACTTTGTTCTCTTGTAATGCACACTGACAATTAGTGGTAACATATAACGCCTTAGTTTTAATTCATGTAAACGAGTCGTAGGTATTTGTGGCAACAAGTTTTTTCTTATTTTAATCGGCCGTTATATTATATCGTTGCTTCATTAAAGGAGCGTTTTGAAATCTGGAATAGATTCATTTATTCCATATTTGGCAAGTGTTTTTTCTTATTTTTGTTTGAATCGAGCATTTAAATTATTTCTTGCAATTTATAGAGAGGCTCCCAAACAATTAATTAGCAACTAGTTGATTGGAAATTATTGAAAATCAACTGGCGGATTCTTATTGCGCGCACAGAAACCTGCAATACGAGTTATGGTCTATCTGAATTTGGTAAAACCTCCAGGCACTCGTCTTGTTTTAGTACCTGTGCACATACAGGGCTAGTTGTTCTGCCAGACGCGGTGTAAAATATTTTTATTTGAAGTTGGGACTCCGGCGGCCTCTTCGTTTAAAAGAAAATTGAATCGAGTTAAAGAAACTAACGAATATTTTACTCTTCCACTATAATAAATTTGGTTTAAAATAAAACGGTAAGGATAACGACTATTAGAACTTTGCAGATTTAACGCAGAATATTGGAGCAGGTTCTGTTTCTGTATTTGGTCCTTTTTATATAGGGACCTTTGTGCTTGGCAGCGATTAATAATATAATCGTTTAATTTCATGATTTGTAATGAAATTATTGACACAAATTGCCGAAAAAACTCGTTCGATAGCCATTTGGTTGTTGCTTAACCAATAAAGATTTATACTTCTATTACTGTTAGCATAAAAAAAAGAAATTAAATTATCTTAACTTCATCAATACTCATGCCGTACACGAATACTATTGATTTGGTTCTTAGTATGCAAGGTCAAGTGTGATGGATTGACATCGATAACTTCGGTTTTTTTTCGAAACAAAATTGTAATGTGCCATTTATGGGTTTCTCCTGTAATTTTTAATATCCTGTGCGTCATTTTCATATTCCTATATAATTTTAGGTGTCTTGATGGTTTTTTGTGATTTAATAAGTTTTGAATTCACATTACAGTCCCCCATCCTTATCATAATTATTTATTTTTGGCCTCAAATAATAATGGCAATAATGCAGTTTTTTTTGTCTTGTCCCAACATCTTGTTCCTGATATACCCACTAGGAGGCGTTGTTGGTCGATGCACACGTGATCTAAATTAGTACTAAACTTGCAATTTATGAGTAACCAAGCTGTTTTAGTGCGGGGTGAAGTATTGTGTAGTAAATTTGCAGGTGAAAATAAACTGCTGGAGAACTTTTTTTCTTGGATAACAAAGCATGTCCTCATCGTGCGAGAATCGTGACCAATGCACTGCAAATCCTTACATTCCACACCTACCGAGATCACCAGACCTCAATCCCATTGAGCACATGTGGGATATGTTCACCATACTAGAGCATCAACCTCAAACAATAGAGCATCTGTACGTGACGTCACGTTTTTCAAGGTCGTTGCTTGGAGGAAAAACAAATAACAAATCATACATAACCTCACATTAGTTCCTTATAATAATTTTTTTTTCCGAAATTGTACCTTTTTTTCTCTTTCATTCATTATGTCTCTTTTGGTGGTATCACATTCACCAAATTTAATGTGTCACCTAAAATATTGCACTTCTGGACGAATCTCGACGAATTATAATGAAATAACAACTTTATGGAAAAATATCTGTCTGCAAGTTTGTAGTATCGCGATAGCAGCCACAGTTTTTAAGATAAATCTTTCAAATTTGGTACACGTTCTAAAGGTCAAAGACAATGATAAATTCGATGATGAGCAAAATTGGTCAGCTGAAAGAAGTTCCACGGGACCCAAACTTTTTTGTATTTGCCTTTACAAAAAAATATATTCTCGAAGAAAGATTAATCATGTCTACTATATCAAGCAAATAAAATATATTTTCCAAGTACTTAAATAAAGCTGATGTAAATGGAAATTTTTACACATTTGACCTCATAAAATGAGTTTGACATTTGAAATTTTTAATTTAGTTACAAAATTGTCAATGTCAATAAGGAGAAATTATTAAAATATATGACATGAATATTATTGACGGTATCGAATGACGCTGATAATTAATTATTTAAAAAATTGAAATATTTCAAGGTACTACGCTATTAAAATTTAATTGAGGTAAGTGAAGAATTAAATAGAATGATTTTTTTAGATCAGGATGATATATATTGGTATAAGAAAGTTATGTGCTGGCCACATTAGATATTTAATTAAAATGCCAAGTTTTTGTACTGTGGTGGGTTGTGGAAGTAACGTGGCAAAAGACAGTGTCAGTTTTTATAGAATTCCATAATTATAAATAATATAATTTATTATTGACGTGTAATAATAATCACTATACATGATCACAAAACCAAATTTTCTTACACACCAAACACAGGAATACGTTTACAATAAAATATTACAACCATTCACCAAACTGTTACATGTGACTATATAGCATTTGAGGTTATAGCCTCTTCCTTGTTTTACCTCCAAGCAAATTAGCCACTCCCATAAGGTCTTGGGCTGCAGATGCCCTATATCTCTTAAGATTACCTCAATAATCTCATTAACAGTATGTGTAGATGTCAAGCTGTTATTAATGGAAATGGGAGCATACATGTTATTGAAATTGAATAACCATTTACAGCTTCACATTAAATCAATTTCGTAATTGCATTCTTTAATAACCTCTTGTACGAGAAAACGGCGTTCAAAAAAAATTTATTTTATATATTTTTGAGGAGTATTAAAAGTTGCAGGAGAATGCCCTTTTACGTAATTACTTGATTTATTTAGTTTATTTTATTGTATTTACGCACTAATTTTAAAGCATTTTTAAAAATTTTGTCAGCTTCTAATGTTGGAAGTGACCCGGTATACGAATAGAACAAAAATAAAGAAACAAGAGAGCACCTCGCGGGCTATTTGGAGGCCTTTTAAAAGAAGAGTTCGGACTTGCTGTGACCCGACAGATCACCTGCCCCGGTAAATAATGGACTTACACAAAAGGGCCTCCGACCTCAAGCAACATGATCTGGCACGCACGCAATGTACACGTCATTAACCAGAAATTTTCAACGAACCCTGGCCAGGACTGATTCATCTCTACGAAACTCGCATACTAAACGTATAATTTTATAATCAGATTTTTCGGATATTTCGCAGAAAAAATTAAAGGGGTCATAATTACCCAGCGCTCTTAATTTATGTACACCTACCTCTGCATACTTTTCTATAATCTCCATTAGTGCAAATTGTATGTTTAAAACACATCTTATGGTTGTAACAGTGTTTCTGCCAGTGGTGGTGGCAACATGTAACATGTACAGGGTGGCCCGTTTAACTTGGACCTATACCTTATCTCAGAAACTATAGGTGCTATAAAAAAAATGTTAGAGCAAAAATTGTTCTAAATGATATTAACTATTATTTTTTAATAACATCAGATTTGTTTTTACTTTTATACAGGGACGATAAGATAAAGTTATATTTTTCTAAATGGACATCCTGTTTATATATTATTGCAGTTTCAGATTCTACGTAAAATTCTTTTCATCATAATATAAGGAACCATACGTCAAAAATGCCTATTTTTTTACTCATAGGCATTTAAATAAAGAAAAAATTGACAGATGGAGGTCAACATTGAAAGATTAATAATTCCGATACTAAATATTCTTAGAATTTGTAACTTTGCACAGGCAATTGGAGGATGGAGCTGCCGTATTTGGCAGCTGGTAGGTGCAAACAATGCGATTAATAAAGGTGGATCGATATTCCTTTGAGCAACGCTTAGAAGTAGTAAAAACTCACTACAAGTATGGTGAAAGTTTCCCGGAGAGTTTGCAGTTGGAAATGCAGTTTTGTGCTCCATCCGTAACTTTGTGCTATCAATTTTGACTTTCATTAATTTTCAACATTCTAACTTTAAAATTACACTTACTGTGTCTTCTTAGCTGAATAAATTTCCAAATCTCTCACATACACACCGTCTAAAAATCTAAACACAAAACTACTTATTTTTATTATGTCCATTGAAACTTATATAAACACCAAAAACACTGTTTTCTTAATTTCACACAATAGATTTATATAATTTCACAAATAAAAACATTAAACAACAAGTCTACATAAAGCTCTGGCGCTGGCTTTACTGCTTCTGTTATTAGGGTGTCAGGGCTTGTCCCCAGTGTTTTCTGTCTTTTTGTTTCTAATTCCGCATAAGTCAATTTCACTTATGTTGTAAATTTGGTCCGTAGCTAGCTTTGAGGACACGTAGTGGAACCAAGATTTTTAAATTCTAAAATAAAAAAACAAAAATAAAATACTAAAATTAAATATAAAAAAAACTCTTAGTGATGACCCTAAAGTAAGAATCCAACTCGTGCTCGGTATATCCGAACTGTAATTGGCGAAATGAGTCCGCAATTATGCAAAAAATATTCTGAAAATTTCCTAAAAAGAATTACCATTTGCAACAGAAACAGAGCCAACCATTTGGAAGATATTGTCTTCCCCCTTTAATCGCATAGTCTGTACTCTGTATTGGTATAAAAATATCACGGTTAAAATTAAAACTTACTTGTTTTTGTTATAAATTTAAAATGAAACCTCTTAATGGAAGTCCCTATATTTCTACAATAAAAATGTATACACATGAAGAGAAAATTGACATGCTAGAATTTTATCTATCTAAAAATAATAGCCCGGCTCTTGCCGTTAGAGAGTATAGAACGAAATTTCCAGCTAGATGGATTCCTGAAGAGAAAATGTTTGCCAGAATAATACAAAACGTAAGAAGACATGGAACATTATCGAAAGAAAAACGGGATAGCCTTAGACTAGTCTTAAATGAAGACAAAATTAGATATTTTCGTTAATTTTGAAGATATTTCCGAATCATTCACTCGTCAGGCGGCGTTAGATTTAGACGTTCCAAGAACCACGAGTCAAACTTACCTCAAAATTAACAAACGTCGGCCATACAAATTCTTACCAGTACCAGAAATTAGAACAAAGAAATTTTCAATTAAGATTTGATTTTTGCAGTCTTTTGATGCTTACGTAATAGCCAAATAATTAATTTATTTTTTCTAGAAATGCATAATATGAAGTAAATAAAATATCAGATTTTTTTAAAGAAAACTAAGTTTTATTCATACTAATTTAATGCTAAAATAAACAACACTTAGAACTTGCTTATTTTCACAAAATAAACTTATATTTTTTGTAACTTGTTGTGAATTTTAATAAATCATGATTGCTCGGCGGATTCTTTTCTTGACTCGCAAATTAAAATTTGATGTTTGAAGGTTTTAAAGGAGATCAGGGGCGATTCTACGGGTGGCTCAGGGGGCCGAGTCCCTCAACTTCTTGAGCTGCATTTATAAATTCAATAAATAAATTGTGTCAGCAACAAGAAGTTGTCAGGAGGATATACGGATGCAACGATTTTATATATTAGTGCGAAGCCAGTGTATGAACCAGCCCTTGTGAAATGCAAAGTAAACGGCTAAAAAAAACAGAGGATACAAATATACCTAAAATTTGTGCATATTAGACGCTATTTTGAAATCATGGTAATCTCAAAAAATGTGGGGTCCAGGTTCATCATTTTTCTAATGGCAATGAATAGTTTTTGATATTTTCTGAAAAAAGAGTATTTTTCTGATTATAAAACTGTATGATACCTAAGTGTCGGGTTGCATAACAACAGTTTTGAAAACATAATTAGTACAAATCTTAACTGAACTAAAAAATTCAATTCAAATGAAAATTGTGGCTTGTCAGATATACATGAAAATTTTTATGAAAAGAAAATAAATAAAAATAGTTATTGAAAATCTTTACAAACGAGATTACTAATGAAATTTTAAAAAATTTGGTTTTATTTTTTGGGCCTTTCCATCTTTTTGGGATCTGGAACCGCCCGTGAAGAAGACCATGGATGTAACCGAAGAAATCCTCAACAAAAAATGTATGACCTAATATTAGTTTTAAAGCCCCCGGCGACTCCGGCAAAATCGGTGCGATTTATTTGATTTAAAACTTAGAATGCAAATTACAATAAAACTAAGGGGCTAAAAATTTTTTGAAAAATTGGGTTTTATTGCTTGGACATATACATATTAACATCCTGCAATAGTTTTAACATTTTATTTTTTAAACTTCGAGTTTCGAATTATTATGTATAAAAATGTACCGTTTTTTTCACATTAATGTTTAATTACGGATAACTTTCAGGAATTATGAGAATGGGGGGAGGAGTTTGGTGGGGGGGGAAGGACTTTTCCTTTTGTGGCATCACTGTATATTTTACACGAAGCAATATATAAGTATAATTTTTTTACAATAAATAGGTTTCAATGTCTGGAGAATCAGTGTATAAAAAATCTCAACGAAAAGTCCAAGATATTTGAAAAAATAAGTAAACAAGCAAAAACGGTCGAATTTGTCCTATTCCGATTATGTCTTTCTTGTGGCATTTCGTAATTTTTTTTACAAAACTATAATTTATTCACAGAACCGCTATTTGTTGTGCATCTGTTATCTTATGTGAAAATATTTTAATTATATTATTAATAATAATGATAATATCAATTAGCAAAATTTTTTTTTAATAACTGAACAACTAAAAATCATTTCTTTTTGCAAAGAACGACAAGTGTACAGAAAGGTCCATTTCATAACTCGTTAAAATTTCAAGCAGTTTTGTCAGTTAGTTTTTGAGAAATTTATTCGCAAATACGGTTATATCGAAATGAAGACGAAGTCGGTACATCTTCACACTATCATTCAATATTTCAAAAACTGTAACACTTATTTTCATAAAATTTTGACACACTATAGTAAACAGTATATGTACATGTATGTGAAAAAATGGTCTAATTCGGCATCTACTTTTTATTTTCGTAGGCGTTCAAAGTGAGGGCTCAATACATTCGTATAGTAGTCGACTAAAGGTTGGACGCTTTCCTATCACACACAGTATGTACCCGTTAATTAAAAAAACATCTTTAAACAATAATTCAAGAGTTGTTAAACCAAAATAATTGATGCAGTAGACAAAGAAAAAAATATTATTTTAGCGTATAAATTGTTTTTAGCAACTCCATAACCCTGAATTAAAATTTAATTTTGAATTAGGCTAGCTTAATTATTTTCTGTCCTACACATTCAACGAACATCAGCATAAATATTGCTACGTCCTCCTGTACTATTAACACGGCTGACAGGCGTTGAACCCGGTTAACGTTTTTTTTTTATCTTAAGTTGAAATATTGCAATTAACCCCGTATTACACACGGCGCGGTGTAATTTGAGGTTTTACGTAAATATCACTCTCCCACATTAAATAATTCTCATGTTATTGATAATGAGTTGTAGATGTTCATGCATCTTTATAATACCTTTGTAAATCATAAGACTTAGACTTTATTAACGGTTCTTATATCAAGAATAAGTATTTCTACCATGATCACGCCCATTTCTATGCTCTGTTCTCAAATGCCGGCGCTCGGTAATGCTTTTTCCTCCCACATCGAACATTTCTTAGTTTATCTGTGCATAGATTGTAAATGATTAGTTTAGATATCCGGTATTTCAGATATTAACCCCATTATGCTACAAGTTTCTATAGAAATATTAGATCCAATTATAATTTTTTCCAAGGTAAATAAAATGTATTAGTATTATATTCCAGATGTTTTTAAATTAGGATAGGCTGCGGAAAATCAAAATATTGTCGGCGTGAATGACACTAGATGACAGTTTTACTTACCGAGGTGATTATGTTGATGAAAAAATATAACCACAAATAGGCCTGCCAACACGTCAGTTTCAAATAAAGATGACTGTTGGGGTATTACATTGTAATTTTTCATATTATGCTTCCAAATTCAGTTTATTGTTATTAAAGACAGATATTTGATTAAATTATGACATCTTTTTGTTGCGTGGTGAATTGTGGTAGCACAAGCACATAAAGAATTAATTTATGAAGAAACGTTACTTAATGCAGTCTGCGTATAATAAGGACACTTGGCAGCTCAAATTTCTCAAGAAACTGCTGTTGGGGAACACCTCTTTCAGGATAAACTCCATCTAATAAAAAACTAACGGATCTGAAGAATCTTCTCAGAACTTTTTCTATATGTATGTTGCATATATAGAACTCCATATGACTGGTGCAAACTCGAGCCTTGATCTTATAAAAGTGATAAATAATAGACGAAATGTTGACTTTTTTAAAATCCTTACGCGTAATAAAACCAAGACTTCTATATGAATCAGTCAAGCATACATCAATATGATGTGAAAAGCTAAGGTCAGAATCAAAGTAGACTCCTAAATCCTTGACATAATCAGGCCTTTCCAAAACTTCACTGCCAAGTACATAATCAAACAAAAGTGGAGATTTCTTTTCAACAAAAGGCCATAACATTACACTTAGCGGCATTGGGTGGTAGTTTGTTGTTATGACACCAATTATCAAGCGTATTAAGGTCATCTACATACAGAAAGTAGTGAACATTCATTTCATTGAGCATGTCATTAATAAATATTATAAAAAAAGAGGAGCCCTGTGATTGACCCTTGAGGAACACCAGAAGTTGGAGGAAATGAGTTAGACTTAAAGCCTCGATATTGTATAAATTGAGAGCGTCCCGTAAGGTATGGCTGGTAGAGATTTATAAACTACATAGCCAAACTCTAAGACTATTTAATAAATTAAGTCATGAATTAAAAGTCGGTGTAGATAATTATCTGGTCTCGTAAGACTTAAAGATACACGTGTTATGCACTTAAGGTTAGACTGTGGATCAACCGTGTATAAAACCGTATTGATTGGGTATAATTACTTTGGAAACATGGTGCAAGCTGAAACAATATAGGGTCATCTCGAAAGTTTCGCAGAAGTTGCTTAAGATTGCTATACGTCTGTAATTATCGAACTCGTTCTTATCACCTTTTTTGTGAACGGGCGTAATTCTGAATAGTTTCCAGACATTGGGAAAATAACCAGTGGTTTACAGAAGATTATTGCGCAGTCTCTGATCAAGAATACAGGAATTAAGTCGGATCCCATGTATATATTATTATTATTATTATTATTTTTAATTGCGTTTCAAACATCAGATTCAGATACCCTCACTAAGTTCAATACATTCATATCGTTAACATTTACATAATTTGTCAGTTGATCAGCAGTGACAAATGTCTCAGAAAAGAAATTGGCAAACGTGTCAACTATTACTTGCTATCAATATCCTGATTATTATTAACCATAGTAGATAGAATAGCCGTGTAATTTTTCTTGGAATTGATAAACGTCCAAAAATTGTTAGAATTATTCACTAACAAACTTTCTATAACCCTCCCTAGTAATGATTTTAAGTGACGATCTAAGACGTTTAAATTCGTTATGATCTTTAGATATTTTAGAGGCTTATTCTTTATTTTCCTTCGCTTTCCACTGATATGATATCTTTGAGGAACATTTTGGAAATTGTCTACATAGTTTAGCTTATTTTTTACCGCGACATATTTTATTAATATTTGTTACATTTTTAAAAAATATCAACAGCATTTTCAACTTCAGATATAACTCTAAATATAGGTCGCGAAAGTTGTTTTTTTTTTAATGTAGATCCAGCTCATCACTTTTAAAGTTATGGTAAAACCCTCGAATGAGCCATTGATTTCGATGAGGTAAGCTGGATGATGGTCATCTTTTAATAATATCTCAAGAAAATGACCACACTAAAGAGTTTATTACACAAAACAAGATCCAAGATTCTGTTAAAATGTACTGAATAAAGAACAGTTTTGAGTATGTTGGAAAAAATATGTACCAAACTGGCATTTACCGACAAGACAAACAGCGAGTCGCAAATTGAACCGTATGAATGGCTTAATAATAAACAAAATTAAAAGTGTATTACAAAATCAAAAAAATATGGATAACAGCTGACGAGCCAACAGGTGTAAAAGAAAAATCATGTGACAAATGTTGTAGTACACGTTTTGAAAGTTTTTAAGTTTGCAATATTACTTCGGTAGACGTTGAGAGATCATTTAGAAACTGTGTTACTCATGCAAATGTTATCTTGTGCGCAATCTCAGCCAATGTCCTCAGTACAAAGTAAAAAAGTAAGCAATTTTGTATTTGAGATATATGTAGTTATTCTGTTCGTCATTTGTGGGAACCTAAATGCATTATTATCGAGAACATACAGGGGTGTCAACTTTACTTTTGACCCCCCTTTTTATTTCCTTATTTATGAAGATTTTTTTAAAATTTTAAAATGTGGCCATATCTGAAATTTTCCAATTTAATCAATTCAATAACGATTTATTTCACAATTAAAATTGCAGATATTTCTTTTCCGAGTCCTTTTTGCCCGGAACCAGCCAAACATCCACGTGCCTCAAGCACTTGGCAATTGAGTGGCTGGACGGTGGAGTGGTCGGAAAGAGATAGAAAATAATTTAATAAAACAGTTAACACCTGTTTCTTACGAACTTATTTAATCTTAATGACTAAAATTTTTTACCTACTTAAAATACTGAAAACTACACTTTATACTTAAAATTAATTATAGCACACAAATTTTAATTTTAATATTGAGACGGGGGAAATATGATCATGAAAAAACCTTCTCTAAACAATTGCGAAATGGAACGGCTATGTTTCACCGTTTAATTTCTAATTGGGTTTTCGAAATAATTAGTTATTAATAGATGTTGGTAAATTTGGAGGAGAAAATTTTGTGATAATTTTCCGAATTTTTCAAAATTACCTACCTAATGTTGTAGGCAAGAAAAGTTGTTTTTTTTTAATTGAACGCCCTGTATATTTTTGAGAGTTTGTAGTACTCTTTGAGCTGATTTCAAAAATGTATAACTCGTTTGAGTTTAGATCAAAATCTGCCGAGATATTCAAGGATAAACATGAGAAATATTTGATTTAACTATTTCGAGGTGGCTTTGCATTCTGACTTAGTTGTTGATTTTTTAACTCTCAAAACAATTGACTGAATGTTATTCTAAACGTCATTTTTATATTGTTCAAAAATTATGTGCAAAATGGGGTATTCTGTAGATGTTCAATTGTCGAAATTTATCTTTTGTAATAAAAATCAAGCTGCAGCATGTAGGGAATTTGCTAGAAGATTCCCCAGACTTCGGGTCCCTGCAATAACACGTTCAAGCATTTATGTAGTAAATTTTGAACAAATTGTGGTTTAGGAGATAAAAGAGGGGAGGTTGACCGGTGAAAATTACCTAAATTATTTAATGAAATAGAGGATCTATTAGATAACCAAATACCACTTGCACGAAGGTTTGAGGTAGTGTGGCAACAAGATGGGGCACCTCCTCATAATACAAATTTGGTACGCCAATTTGTAAATCAACATTATACAGTGTGGATAGGCAATGGTGCTCCAATTTCATGGCCGGCTCATAGTCCAGACCTTAATCCTCTAGACTATTTTTTATGGGGAACAATAAAAAAACAATATAATATATAAAGAGAAAATTGAGGATGTATTAAGACGAGGGATCATTGAAGAAGTTAATAGAATAAATAATAATCTATATTGTCTGCAACAAGTACGGTCAAATTTCTTAAAACGTTGTCAAATGTGTATACAAAATAATAGCGCGCATATTGAAAATCATTTCTAAGTAACTTAAATATATTTTTGTACTTTTTAAATTAATTTTGATTTTTTTGTTAATTATTGATGTGTATTTAAATAAGTTTTCAAAAATGTTTTCTTTTTTAATAAAATACATGTTTGATCTTGGGGAGATCTTTTAAGTATATGATATTTATTACTAACAAAGATTTTTTTAACAATTGAAAATGAACAATTAAGTCAGAATGCAAAGCCATCTTGAAATAGTGAAATCAAATATTTCTCATGCTTATCCTCGAATATCTCGGCAGATTTTGATCTAAACTCAAAAGAGTTTACATGTTTGAAATCAGCTCAAAGAGTACTACAAACCCATCAAAAAATATACAGGGCATTCCATTTAAAAAAAAAAACACTTTTCTTTCATCACCCTGTTTGTATTGGCATTAGGTAGTTTTGAATATTATTTTTGAAAAATTCGGAAAATTTCAGATACGACCACATTTTAAAATTCTTCATAAATAAGGAAATAAAGGACGGGTCAAAATTAGAGTTGACACCCTGTACATGTGACGCTACCTAAAGTGACCTCCGTTAAGCAACTCTACTAATGAGAAAAAAATGCTGCATATATTTATGTATATGATACCATATCGTATACACATAATTATCGCCGAGATGCAATTATATCACCGAGAGATCAGATCTCTTGTGGCTGTTATGTAAATTAGGTTTATGTATAATTAACGATATCTGAATAACTTGAACTTAATAGTAATAGTAAATTTTATATCTTTATTGTAAAAGTGCTAAAATACCGGTTACAGAACTTTTAAAATAATCGTGTTGAGCTTCCATCTTGGGATAATGTTGATTGACAAAATACTTTAGTGAAATTTTAATCAGAAGTCGTTGCCAAAATGTATCAAACTCTCAGCTGATGAGAATGAGGGCAATTAATTATATCAGCAGACTCTCTAGAACAACTTTCTGTATCAATGATATAAATTAATTTGGTTTTTTTTTTTTCGAAAATAATCAAGCATTTATTTAGAAGCAAACATAAGATTCGTTTAAATATATTACAGTGTCTTTTATCTCTCATTTGAACAATCGGATATTCTTAAATTACGTTTTGTGTCATTGAACGAACCGAGACGAGTCCAATTGCCGCATTATTCAATTATGGTCACAATGGCCTTCTATCTGATTGTATTTTAGGCGGCATCATCAAGAAAATTGATGTTCTTCGCACACGCTATGGTGCATATTAATTAATCTTTCTATACGTGATCTGAAGATCTTCAATTTCAAATAATTTCCTGCATTATGTTTATTGGTTTTATTTGTAATATTCGCAGTAATCGAAACCACACTTATCATTCATAATATCTTTTTTTACGATTCCCTTAGCAACGATTATCGAACCACTCCCTGGCTACGCTGCTTCGGCGGCGAATTCTTAGCAAAGAATAACTTTAAAATATCAAATACCGGCAAAATCTGTATATTAATGAGTTCCCATATCTTGTAAAATTCATAAATTATGCATTAATATATGTTAAAGGAAATTGCCAATTTATCGGAACCCCTTTCGTTTTAGAGAAATAAATACCTGTGAAATGTTGTCTGGTTAAAGCAACATTTCCGTTGTGAAAGCATGTCTGCCTTGCCTGATTAAATATTAGTTTTTTGTTGATTATTATTTCTTAATGTATTCCACATATTAATTTATCATTGTTTTTTAATGCAGGACCTCCTGGTAAAGGCGTTAATTAAAAAATTTCGCGTAGGAAGACATAACGTCGCGTTAAATAAAAGGATACCGTTAGGAAACATTGTTCACCGAGCACCACGTTACAATCACATTAATAGAATATCATCTACAAATCTGCAAATCAACTGAGTTGTATTTTAGTTTGTGTACCCAATTTAGGAACGAGACAATACTCCACAATATAGATTAGAACGTAGAGTTACGTTATAAATCGCACATAAATAAGATCGGTAGGTAGCCGTTTGATACTCGGTATGTGACCTGCTCGGGCAGGTTTAAGTGGTCAGGTCACATATGTGGGCTAATCATGGCCTATCCAACTCTGTTCGCATGTCTATTTATTCCATGCGATGTTTATTACGTTTGATTCTAAACTTAAGAAATGCCTCGAGAAAAAATGCGGACGCGTATGTAATTCTCTAGACTAGAGATGCACATTCAATTTTGTTTATTACCGGGCGGGTTGTAATTGTTCACATATTGATTAATAATTAGCTACAACTGCACAGGATGATTCATTGCGCCGACGATTCTTGATGGATGATATTTGATGGAAAAAAGTTCATATCGCCATGTTTCGAACATATATCATAAATAAATTCAAAGAAAAAATCTCGAAAGCGGTAGTTCAATTTTCATATGCTTTCTTTCTTCAAGAACTATTAAGATGATGAATATATGAATAGATGGTTATCAGAGAACATAGAGAACATTATTTGCATGAGCAACATAGTTTCTATATTTTCTTCCGAGAAACACCTCCTTCGTACTGTAACCACATTTATGTCAGCGAAAATGTTCGTTCAACATCGACGGAGGTGATATTTACAACTTAAAAAAAAGTTGTAAATTATCAACAATATTGGATAATTTTGTATATTCCGAATTTTTTTGCAAAATGTCACCAATCTCTTACTAACCCGCATACCGGGAACATTTTTCAAAGTTTGTAATACAATTTGTATACTTTCAGGTAGTAAAAAAGTATGCTAGGGACAAAGATGAACTTTCTATGGATACCGTCTTACATTATAGTTGTTATAAATAACGTGTATATCATCCTCAATATCTTGATTGTTAAGCCATGTCCCCCAACGTGTTAAAATAGGTTGGGATGTCGGAACAGGCCACATGAATGTACTTAAGACATTTGGTGGTCTTCGCAAAAATCCGTTTTGTATTTGCAATTAGCGCGCCTATCACTGTGCAAATTTTTTGAATTTCCTCTGTTACCAAATGTAGGGCGTGGACCATATATGTTATATGTATTAAATGTGGAAAGACAGCTTTTAGCAAATGGTCGGCAACTATATACCGTGCTGGATCAGGCTAGCACTAACACATGTTACCCATTGCCTTCTACGATGTTACAACTCGATTCCGTACAGTTTTTACAGCTTCAACTTTTTTACGAGGTAAAAGTAAAAATGCAGGCGACGGTCCACACATATTCCACATCACATTTGCCATATGATTGCCTGTTGCGTCCGTCATATCGTCTACCGCGATCCGTATTTTTTTTTTTTTTTTGTTTTAATGTGCCTAATTTGTTTTTAGTATCGCTTTCCGACGTGAGGTCGTTCTTTACCTACTTGATGCAACGTAATATTCCTTCGTATGTTTCCCGTGAACTAACGTAATATGATTCGTTCTCTGCGACGTTGCTGAATTACTCGGATTTTGGTCCAGTCCAATCCTCATTTGAGGGGCTACTGTTCCCTTACAACTAATTTTTCGACACGTCTATATGAACCACATGCAGTTTTTCCTCAGCGCATTGAGTCATCCCACCAATTGCAAATAGGTAATACATCTACAGGTGTTTTAAATGGAACAGTTGTTTTTTCAATCACACTGCTATAATTCGTGTAAATCCTCCCGCTGACCTGGTTTAAAAATTATATGGTTATTTTTATTTATGGCATAAACAAGGTAATTTATTTTTAATACCTTATGAGCGCACGTACTGAGTACTTTCATGAAAATTTTTATGGCTGTAGTACGTTTTTTTTTTCCAAAGTGCAGCAATTTTATGCGCAGTATCTACTAATTTCATGTATACTTTCTTTTTATTCATCAAAATACAATATTTTCGTTGCAGAGACATTATAACATGGGCGTTTCAAGTATCCTTAAAGGTTACTCCGTTGGCGTCTTGGACACGTTTATGGTGCGGTGTAGCTTTGTAGAGTGATGTTCCAGTCGCAACATTGATATTACATGGATTTGAAAACATTATTTTCGCATTAATATCTCCTAAACCATAAATACCCAGGACCTAGGCCCTAGCTTTAATTGAGAGTCCCTTATGCGACTGTACTGTGCAGATACCTCGAGCGTCGAATAATACAAAGTTAGAGATCGTGTAGGCCTCTGGTTGTGTCGCATTAGCCATTAAATGTATCCAATATAATAATAAAATACCTAAATTAGTAGGTGGGAGTGCTTTTTGCATATTTCACCAGTCAATGTGTTAATGATTTCTTGATTAAATTCGTGACTGCCTCAAGGTCCATTAGTCAGCCCGTACTGTTTTTAATGTATGCTCTGTTTGCAAGATATTTACAGGTAACTATTTTTTATAGGTTTTACTGGTACGCAGTGCGAAGTCGACATTGACGAATGCAAAGACAAACCCTGTTTGAACGGAGGCATTTGCCACGATCTCATCAACTCTTTCAAATGCTCTTGCGCCACAGGTTTCACCGGATCCAGATGTCAAATAAACATAGACGATTGTATTTCGAATCCATGTCGAAACGGCGGCCTTTGTCATGATGCCATTGCCGGCTATACGTGCGAATGCCCGCCGGGTTTCACAGGCCTGTCTTGCGAAACGAATATCAACGATTGTCAATCGTCTCCCTGTCTCCATGGTGAATGTATCGATGGGGAAAACTCATTTTCCTGCACTTGTCATCCTGGATACGAGGGAAACCTATGTCAACATCAAATCAACGAATGCGAATCTAATCCTTGCCAGTATGGAGGGTTGTGTCAGGACTTGGTCAACGGATACCAGTGTCTTTGCAAGGCAGGAACCTCAGGACCTAATTGCGAAATTAATGTCAACGAATGTTACAGCAACCCTTGCAGGAACAGCGCAAGATGTGTGGATGGAATCAATAGGTAAGTTCTTATATAACGCGCATTTGAGGGTGATATTAATATTATGTTAATCTTTTTCATGCCACAGTGGTTACCTATATGAGCCGTAAGTTTCGTGTGTTTTTATCGTAAATGTGCATGATATCAGGAATTACCCATAGAACACACAACATCCTGGACGTCCATTTTAGGTTCATAATGTGTCCAGGACATTCATGGATACAGTTTAAACATCCAGTGGATATTCATAGCAGAATATCTACTGGATGTGCAAAAATAGATCCACTGGACGTCCATTGACATACCTGGACATCCGGTGGATATTCATGGATAGATATGGACATCCACTGGTCTACCTATGGATGTCCCTACTGGACCATATATGGATGCCCCTAGTTGTGACAAATGTATAATGCAGTGGACGTCCATTGTGGATACTATATCCATTAAATACATCCAATGGATATCCATAGGATGTTTGTGTGTGTTTGGATATTGTTTCCTGCAAAATTTTCTTTATCTATATTTGCTTGTTAATTCTGTAAAAGTTCTCTTTTGCGATGTCCTACGTCGGCTAACATGTCATTTGATATCGTATATTGTTATTGGAGCAAATTTAAAACGGTACCAAGCAAATGTTAGATTTGAGCATGATACTGTTCGAGATAGTTTTTCGTTTTGCAACCTTAGTAGCAGTAATTTTTTTCTTACAGTTACACATGCGAATGCATACCAGGTTTCACAGGAAGGCACTGCGAAAACGACATAGATGAATGTGCATCAAATCCCTGCGCAAATGGCGGCGTCTGCATTGACTTGGTCAACGGCTTCAGGTGTGAATGTCCGAGAGGCTATTTTGATGCCCGTTGCTTGAGTGACGTCGATGAATGCAAGTCCAACCCTTGCAAACACGGCGGAAGCTGTGAAGATGGCGTGAATCAGTTTATTTGCCATTGTCTGCCGGGATATGGAGGAAAGCAGTGCGAAATTAACATTGACGAATGTGCTTCTAACCCTTGCCAGCATGGCGGGATATGCCACGACCACCTGGCTTCTTACACTTGCGAATGTCTTCCAGGTTACTCCGGAATTAATTGTGAATCCAACATAGATGACTGTGCTGTAAATCCATGCAAAAATGGCGGTTCTTGCATAGATCTAGTCAACGATTTCAAATGCGTGTGCGAACTGCCTTTCACCGGTAGAGAATGTCAAGACAAGTTGGATCCTTGTTCACCGAATGTTTGTAGACATAATGCCAAATGCACCCCTAGCACAAATTATTTGGATTTCGCATGTTCCTGCAGCGTAGGTTACACCGGCAGGTTTTGCGAACAAGACGTGGACGAGTGTGTTGTTTCCAAACCCTGTCGAAATGGAGCCACATGCAGAAACACCAACGGATCTTACCACTGCATTTGTATGAGAGGTTACGAAGGAAAAGACTGTTCTATCAACACCGATGATTGTGCTTCATGTAAGTATTTGTAAACCTTGTATTTTGAATTGAATTTAATGTTATTTTCTTACAGCCCCTTGCCAGAATGGAGGTACTTGCTTGGATGGTATAGGTGACTTCGTGTGCCTCTGTGTCAATGGTTTTGAAGGTAAACAATGTGAAATCGATATAGATGAATGCTATTCCAATCCATGTCAAAATGGCGCAACATGCAACCAATATGTCGACTCGTATACATGTACTTGCCCACTTGGATTCTCAGGAATCAACTGTCAGACCAATGATGAGGACTGCACAGAAAGTAGTTGTATGTATGGAGGAACCTGTATTGATGGAATAAATACTTATGTTTGTACCTGCAAACCTGGGTAAGCATCACAACACTTTACAATTAAAGTTTGAATATTAATATTTTTTTCTTTCTCCAGGTACACTGGTTCAAATTGCCAGAACAGGATAAATTTATGTGATAGCTCTCCATGTCTAAACGGCGCCACTTGCCAAGATCACACCACACACTACACCTGTCATTGTCCTTATGGATATACTGGCAAAGATTGCGGAGAATATGTCGACTGGTGTGCTACAAATCCTTGTGAAAATCATTCCACTTGTAGACAAGTCAAAAACCAATACCAGTGTACGTGTGGGCCAGGATGGACAGGCAAAGTATGCGATGTCGAAATGGTTAGCTGTAAAGATGCTGCTGCTAGAAAAGGTATGTTTTATATAAAATTAGCCCATTAACTATGTTTAGTAATTGTTTTTACTATTTTAGGAGTACCTTGGAAGTCGCTTTGTAACAACGGTACTTGCGAAACTATCGGAAATTCTCACAGATGTCACTGCAAGAGGGTTACACTGGTTCCTACTGTCAGAAAGAGATAAACGAGTGCGAATCAGCTCCGTGTCAAAATGGTGCGACTTGCCGCGACTTAATCGGCTCGTACACTTGTGTCTGTTCTAAAGGTTTCCAAGGACAAAACTGCGAGTTGAATGTGGATGATTGCCAGCCGAATCCTTGCCAAAACGGCGGAACCTGCCACGATTTAGTCGATAGCTTCCTTTGTTCTTGCCCACCTGGAACTCTCGGTTATATTTGCGAGATTAACATCGACGATTGCCGACTAGATTCTTGTCACAACAATGGCACTTGCATTGATAAGGTTAGGGGCTTTGAATGTAAATGTCCACCAGGTTTTGTTGGACCTCGTTGCGAAGGAGATATCAACGAATGCCTCTCGAACCCATGTTCAAACCCCGGCACACTGGACTGTGTCCAACTAGTTAATGATTATCATTGCAATTGCAAAGCTGGCTATATGGGGCGACATTGCGTGCGCAAGGTTAATTTTTGTGCAGCTTCGCCCTGTCAAAACGGCGGAGTTTGTACTACCATACATTCTGGACATAAATGCACTTGCCGAGAAGGTTTTTACGGAAAGAACTGCGAGTTTAGTGGCTATGACTGTGATTCTGATCCTTGCCTGAATGGAGGAGTTTGCCGAATATCGGACGGTGGAGGATATGTTTGCGATTGTCCGATTGGCACCTCTGGGGTTAACTGTGAAGTAGATTCGATAAATGAGTGTGGCAGCAGTCCATGTGTACATCCAGATGCCATTTGCCAAGACAAATTGGGAGATTATGTTTGCTACTGTCCACCAAAACATACTGGAAAGAATTGTGAGATATACGATCGTAGTGCCCCCGGAGGTTTAGGTAGGCCCAACAGACCTAAGCAAGACTTCAACAACTTCTATGCCAAAGACTTGGAAATGCAACGCCAGCAGTGTATAAGAAATAATTGTCCATTGAAACGCGGTAATATGCGTTGCGATGAGGAATGTAACACCTATGCTTGTGATTTTGACGGAAATGACTGCTCTCTTGGCATTAATCCTTGGGCAAATTATGCGGCACCCACTAAATGTTGGGAAGTTTTTATGGATGGCAGGTGTAACGAAGATTGTAACAATCCTCAGTGTTTGTTCGATGGAAGAGATTGTGAAAAGAAACTTCAAGCCTGTAATCCTACATACGACGCATATTGCCAAAAGCACTATGCCAATGGACATTGTGATTATGGATGCAACAATGCAGAATGCAACTGGGATGGTTTGGATTGCGAAAACGAGCCACCAGACATAGCTGAAGGTGTCATTTCTATGGTGGTGCTAATGGACATGGAAGGTTTCAAAAAGATCCTTGTTGCTTTCCTCAGGGATACTAGTCATCAGTTGCGTACAACTGTTCGGGTTAAGAAAGACCAACTCGGTAATGACATGATTTATCCCTGGATGGGTTCCACTCCTAGCGGCCTGCAAGATGACTATTTCAAACGAAAACACCACATAGCATTTTCAGAACAGGCACAGACAGGCATTAAAGTTTATCTCGAAATTGACAATAGAAAGTGTACGACAATACCAGAAAATTCAGAATTATGCTTCCAAACAGCTAGTGCAGCAGCCGAGTTTTTGGCAGCCAAGGCCTCAAAACACACTTTGTCACAGTCTTTCCCAATTTATCAAGTAAATGGTTCCACAGGCATGGACGAGGATGACAATCCACCCGCAAACGCCAAATATGTCCTGATCGGGATCCTTATGGTCATCTGCCTAAGCGCAATTATTTTTGTAGTTATTCAAACTCAAAGAAAACGTGCTGCTGGTATAACGTGGTTCCCAGAAGGATTTTTAAGAACAAACTCAGGCACAAGGAGAAGATCTCGAAGACGTGGTCCTGAAGGGCAAGAATTACGAAATCTCAGCAAAAATCCTTCAATACCTGGTATGGAATTAGATCCTAATGGCCATCATGGCCATGTACCTCAATGGTCAGATGACGAAAGCGACATGCCTCAACCAAAACGATTTAGAGGAAATGACTTGGGATATTCAAGCGATCACACGGCTATAACGGACTATGAGGAGGCAGAGCCACGCTGGACTCAACAACATCTTGAGGCGGCTGACATTAGACCACCTCCTATGCTCACTCCTCCACAAGGAAATGAACATGCTGATATAAATGCCCGAGGGCCCTGTGGAATGACTCCTATAATGGTGGCTGCAGTACGTGGTGGCGGAATGGATACCGGCATTGACGAAGATGAGGATGATGGTGCCGGAGCTATTATACAAGATCTGGTAGCGCAAGGTGCAGAGTTGAATGCGACTATGGACAAAACCGGCGAGACCTCGTTGCATTTGGCCGCCCGGTATGCCAGAGCTGATGCTGCAAAACGACTTTTGGATGCAGGGGCAGATGCCAACGCGCAAGATAATACAGGTAGAACTCCCCTTCATGCGGCCGTTGCCGCTGATGCTCTAGGAGTGTTCCAGATATTGCTTAGGAACAGAGCTACAAACCTCAATGCTAGAATGCATGAGGGCACTACTCCACTAATACTGGCAGCTAGACTAGCCATCGAAGGAATGGTGCAAGATCTCATTAGTGCCGAAGCAGATATCAATGCTGCTGATAATTCTGGCAAAACGGCGTTGCATTGGGCTGCAGCTGTTAATAACGTTGAGGCTGTCAATATTTTGTTATCTCATGGAGCAAACAGAGATGCCCAAGATGACAAGGTATGTCGGAGTAAGCCATTTTAAACAGATTGGTTTGTTAATATGTGTTATTTTTAGGATGAAACTCCCTTGTTCCTAGCCGCACGTGAAGGTTCCTACCAAGCTTGTAAAGCACTATTGGAATCTTACGCAAACAGAGAAATAACAGACCATATGGACAGACTTCCAAGGGATGTCGCAAGTGAAAGGCTACATCACGATATTGTGCGGCTCCTAGATGAACATGTTCCAAGGAGTCCACAAATGGTGAATGTTATTCCCAATAGCAACATGTTGAGTAAGTAGTATTTTGACTGTTTTTTTTTACCATTTTTTATTTGTTTATTTTTTGTAGCTTCACCAACGGGTCACATGTTACAACAACCCACAGTAATTGTTCCTAAAAGACAAAAATCCAAGAGGCCAAGCAAAAATAACAACGGTCCTACAAGTCCTGAGGTAGAAGGTGTTACTACTTCGGGTAGTATACGAAGAAAGCCCAGTGTCAAAAAGAACAATAAGAAAAATACTCAGCACACTGAAGTTCCTCAGAGCATAGATTCGTTAACATCGACGTTAAGTCCTGTTGAATCGCCCATGACAAATCTACCCAGTCCTTATGACACCACATCGATATACTCTAACATTAACTTAGCCCAAGGTTTAGAAAGTCTTATGGTAAACAAGCAGCCCCCTAGTTATGAGGATGTGGTAAAAAACAACATGGGCTTTACCTTAGACAACAACTATAGTGCCTTTAACATTTTTCAAGATCCATTGATGATGCAACAAAGGCAAATGCAAGCTAATACACTGAGCCCTCCTTATTCGAACCAATCTCCCCCCTCATTCGGTTCAGTCAAATATGTCGCTCTCTCCCCAAGGGTACAATGGTTCGCCTTCGCCGGCAAAAAACCGCCCATCACTTCCCACTAGCCCAACACATATCGCTGCAATGAGGGCGGCAACTCAACAAAAACATGGTGGCGTCCCTCAAACTCAAAACCTTCAGATGGGTTTTGATTTTAGTCAGACTGGTCTCGATCTCCCCATGTCATATTCGGGGTTAACCAGCACCACCCCCCGCCACACTACAACCCCAGCAATATCAACAACAGCCACAAAATTTTTATTTAACTCCTCCCTCCCAACACTCGGACCATCTTCTTCCCGAAAATTTCCCCACCCCTAGTCCGGAGAGTCCCGGACACTGGTCTTCCAGTTCACCTCGATCGTGCAACTCAGATTGGTCCGAGAATATAGCCAGTCCCAATACTTACGTGTCCTCTGGACACCAGACGAATAAAGGCTCTGATGCTATATATATTTGAGTGTCGGATACAAGTTGTGATCTTGTTATATCTCGATAGAGGTGTTTCTATGGACGTAAAGCACCTGCCGCGTTCTGATATCATATGCAGAGAATCAAGGTATTTGTACATAATTCTCGGTAGATAATTCAGGGAATTAGTTTCTACTCCAAAATTCATATTTCAAATTAACAGGCGACTTTTGTAGTTAATCATTTTCAATCGTATATAACTCATGCACAGATGGTTACTTTGAAATAAAACATATACTGATGGTAATGTTGTGTCTGTAGGTGTATTATTTAAAGGCAGAAAGATGGGTAAGTTTTATGCCAAACATTACATTGTCTGCCAATTTTCGTCAGGTTAGACTGACTGTAGCATATCCTTTGCATATAATTATTTGACTAAACATTTTTGACTTACATGGATGATATTCCATAATAAAATTTTTCTGCTTTACATGATATCAGAACGCAGTGAATCGTAACATGTGGTCTCATTTTTAATCAATGCCAAACTCACGAATGGCTTTTCAGTATTTATTTCGCAGCCAATTTTAGATCTGTACCTAACATAAAAATTAAGTAAGTCTCACACTTGTGCCTTGACACGCCTTGTTATTTTAAATATGTTGTAATATTATATAGAATACATAATTGCATTTTGTACATATCTTAGTATATTATTGTTAGAATAGTTTTTTATCGCTCCGACTAGGTTTTTTTAATTCATATTTATATGTTCGCAAGAGAAAAATATTTTATTTATTTTTGTTTTATCAATTAGTTAAATATCCTTTATCTATTCTTATACCTGTATTAATTTATTGTTAAAATTTGCGAACATATAAATTTTATGTTCGGTTTCAAATATCTCAAAATTCATGACATTTTGTAATTTTATAGTTAGATAAGTTCTGTCTCTCTATTTTTTTTTTTTGTAATTTTTTTTTATATTTTTCGTGTGGAATACCTAAATTCTTATTATTTTTGCGAGTCTGTGATTCAAACGTAATTTTAACACCATTTTGACAATATCTTATAAAGTTAGTGATATTAATAATAAAAAAAGATATTTTTGATAACATTTTATATAAAAGAAATTAAACGCACATTCCACTTTCGGGGATCAAGAAGTGTCTTTCAGTTGTTATACAGATTATATAATAATTAGATTGTGTATTATATTTAAAAATCAGTTGATAACTAATAGGTTTATTTATAATTATTACATTTTATATAATTAAATCAGCTGATTTTTTCCTTGTAAAAAGTACTGATTAGATATCTAATAATAATGATCATGGTTTTGATAATTAGGTATTGTTTCTGCAATTGTTGATATTATTGACTTTTGCTTTTATTTTTTATTTTAGGATAAGGTCACAAAATCATGCTTTGTACTATATATTTTAAATACATTAATTTTATAATATAATGTTGGTTATTATTGAAAACCTGCTAACTACCTCTATAGGATTTTATTCATACAGACATCATTTTTGCTTCTAAAAGTTCCAGCGCCATCTAGTACTAGAAACCAGAACTAAAGTATAACGAATCTAGGTACATATTGTACCAGTGTTATGTAAGTGGCGCCATCTAGCAGTAAAACATAAAATTAAAAAATGGAAAATAAAAAAAATTTTAACTTTTGGGTATTGCAAATAGATGGCGCTATTTGGATGTCGCATACAATACCTGACGTAAAATACATACACAAAGCAAAACATTTCATTAATCAATTTAAACTGTCTTATATCGGTGAAAAAAAGCTCACCTAGTTAAAACGATAAAGATCTGTCGAAGATAGCGCTTTTAAGATGTCGCATACACATACCTGACGTAAAATACATACACAAAACTAAATTTTTTTCATTAACCAATTTACAATTGTCTTGTATCGGTAAAATATAATTAACGCCACCTATTGTTGAAAGTCGGTACTAAATAGTTATGAGCTTTGTCGACAGATGGCGCTTTTTAGATGTCACAGACACATGCCTAACGTGAAATATATACACATAAATCTAAAGTTCTTCATTAACCAATTTACGACCATCATGTGTCGGTGAAATACAATAAGCTCCATCTATTGTTAGAAGTGGGTACTAAATAGTTCTGCGCTTTGTCGATAGATGCCGCTTTCTAAATGTCGCAAACATATGCCTAACGTTAAACATATACATAAAAAGCAAACAAAATATTTACTAACCAATTAACGATCGTCCTATATCGGTGAAATACACTGTGCCATCTATTGTTAAAAGTCGGTACTAAATAGTTCCGACCTTTGCCGATAGCTGGCGCTTTTTACATGTCGCAGGCATATGCCTAACGGGAAATATATACTCGTGAAGCAAAATTTCTTCAGCAACCAATTTACGACCGCCTTGTATCGGTAAAATACAATAGGTGCCATCTATTGTTGGAAGTCGATACTAAATAGATCTCAGCTTTGTCGATAGATGGCGCTCTTTAGATATCGCAAATACGTACCTGACATTAAATGTATACACATGGAGCAAGACATCGTCAAGAAATAATTCACTAACGTCTTGAACCATTGAGAAATACAATAAGCACCACCTACTTTTAAATCTCGGTACCGAATATTTCCGAGTCTTGTCACTAGATGGCGCTTCTTAGATGTCGCAGACACATACCTAACGTGAATTGTATACACGACGAGGCAACAATTTTCTTCACTAACCAATTTATGACCGTCTTGTATCAGTGCAAAATAATGAGCACCATCTATTGCTAAATGCGGTACTAAGCATTTCTGAGCTTTGTCAGTCGATGACGCTTTTTAGATGTAGTGATTACGTACCTAACGTGAAATACATAGAAAAGATTTACAATTTTCCCACCACCAACTTACCTTGTATCAGTGAAATACAATAAACGCCTTTTCTTGTTAAAGTCGTTAGTGAACTATTTATACAAATAAAGGCAACGACACCGCATTTTCGTGCAAAATATTTTTGGAATTTCGTAGATGGCGCTTTTTATATGTCACTTTTGGGCCTTATAAAAATTGCTGCAACAGTAAAACCATTTTATTTATGGTCACCCAAACCGCATACGCATACCTTTTACAAGTGCCTTGCCGTTATGTCTTTATGGTAGATGTAGTTCATACGTCTTTCATAAAATATAAGAGTAATGCACCTAAGAGCATGTAGTTTGGGTGACGCATAAAAAAACTAAACAACTGCAACAATTTTGCACAGTAAAAGTAGTTTTTACTGTGATGGCACACTAGAAGCCCATCACCTAATACTTTTGTTGTACAATACTCATCAGCTTAAAGTCACCATCTTCTGAGATGCTCTCCTTCTGGCACTATTTGTAGTGGGGCGTACAAGAATGAGAGCATCTTGGAGGGTGGTGACCTCAATCTGATATGCCACTGTTAAAAAACGTACAGTCTTTTGGATAATTTTCGTCGTACAAGATTTGAGGTTAAATATAAATTTCTACCAAATCAAAAATTTTGAATGAAATCCAATTGAGTGCACTTGTATATTTTTTAACATAGACACTGAGGGAAACAAGAAGACATAACTTACAGCACACTGTATAATAAATTGAAAATGTTTTAAGCAATGTCATATTTTGAAGACATTTGAAAATGAAACTTTCTCTTGGGTTAGTATAATAAATGTATTTAAAAACCTTCAGAAATAAATATTATGGAATGTAGAATAATACTGGAAACATGATGTAACAATACATATAAGTTTACAAATGATATATCTTAAATATTTAATTAATTTAACAATCATTAATGTATTTGTAATAATGTTGAAAAGGCTATTGAAAAAATATAAGGTAATTCACCAAATAGGTGTAAAAAAATACCAAGAAATTCAATAGTAATATATCATCCTCTATTAAAATGATGCTTTTCATATCATAACCTCACAAATATCAATTTCTAATCATTCTATTGCTTATATTGCCCGTAAATACCATTTCATCAGATTACAAAATAATGAAACACCATCTGGTGCAAGTTAAGATTGTATATGACATTTTAGCAATTTAAAATTTGATTATATATTGACAAGCAAAAAAAATACATAAGTATCTTATATCAAAAGATATGGGATCTAGGGCATTTTGTTAAATACCAAGTTGTCTCAGTTTTTTTAATTTGATTTTTTTGATTAAAAATTAAGATATTCACCTCTTTCTCTTATGTGGAAACGGAAAACCCTTGACTGCTATTAAAAAATTACCTTGACCCCATTGAGTAAATGAAAAAAAATATCAAAATGTCAGAATACACACAAATGTACCTAATTTTCCCTTCCCAAATTTTGTTTTTTTTTTACATTGTATATTTAGACATTCGCAAGATTAGGTATATTTGCCACACACTGTATGTCAATAAATTGTTAGGTTCAAAAATCAGACTTTTCGATTTAATTTATTGCCATTGCAATAAAATATAAAGCAGATTGATCGACACATAGAAAGCAGGTTAGGAAAATGTCACAAACTAAATATTAATATGAAAAAGAAAAATCCCCAAATTGCAAGTCAAAATGGAAAAAATCACCCTCGAACAGTGTTCCGGATGAAAATGTAAATTAACTATTTGCAGAATGAAAGATCTAATGAAAATCTTTGGACAGAAACTAGATGGTTTTACTAAACAATGTGTTCTTATCCTCCATACCTCCTAACTTGGCAACAATGGTTAACAAACAGGTGAGTCAACGCATAAATTTGCCTCAGTCTATCACCAATAATTTAACACATATAATACCTGTAGTACAAAATATATAATATAAAACAAACCAACGATTTTATGTAACGCCCATATGATCAGGCTTATTACGGTGTCATATTGGATGTCGGTTATTTACAGATTATTGGAAAATAACTAAGAATATGATGAACCGGTATTACAATGTATCTTGGAACTGTTGAAATGACAAATTGTTCTTTAGATCGTTGAAATATATTTGAAAATAAACAATAATCAGTATAATACTCATTGCTTTTATTACTGATATTGTCGAAAAATCAATGTTGGATAATTATCAATACTGAGAAATAACCAAGGGTGCACCGAGCATTGTAGTGCAGTGAGTCAGAGCGTTAAGTGAGAAACGTGACTGGTTTGTTTACTGCCTATCGACGCCCAAGTTCAAATCCAGGTTTTGACTCTGACAAAGTCGAAGGGATTGGTTGTAAGTCTGCATTTTTTCAACTGTGTAACCCCTGCCCGTGCAGCTCCGGCTTTAGATTCGGAGGTTGTCTAATTTATGTGATGTGTTTTATGTTATGTACCGTAATAAGCCTAAATAGGTCCTTTAGATTATTTGCATCAGTATTTTGAACAATGATCTAATCCATTATAAAGGTATTATTATAACAAAATTTTTCATTTGTCTCTATTTTCACTTTGTACTATAAACTTGCCAAGACCAAGATAGCTGCTGAGGTATACACAAAGCATTGTTTACATGTCCATTGTGTGTAATTTGGAACAAAGTTCTATGTGTTTTTATGAATGTTTACACAATTTAATCCTGATTTATAAATTAGAATGATTACAACACAAACAGATACTTTGCAGTTGGATTTATTAATAAGTCAGGCCACAAATATCAACAACTTCATTGCCATAATAGATGGGATGCTAAAAATAGAATGCATAACGATTTCTTGTGCTACCACAATTTACCCCGTAATCAAAAGAAAGCATAATTTAAACAAATATTACCATTTACCAATCTAATTTCTGCCTAAGCACTTGTTACCAAACATTTCTTCAATGTTGTTATTATGACTGTTAACCCCCCCCCCCCCTTATTGATTATAATATTACAAGGTTTTTATTATGTGACATGTGACACACCAATAGCTGCTTTATTTTTGCCAGGTGGTGCAGCAAAGTACAGCTCCAGAGCTTAGAGTATGTATAAAGTGCAGTTCTTTTTACTGAGAGTGTTAAACACAAGAATAAGATTATTACTTATTTTGTTACTACCCAATTCCAATTTTCCCATCTTTACTTGATGCATAAAACGCTTTGAGGTTAGGTTTCTACTGTCATTTATTTTAACGTTATTTTCAAACAACTCCCTAACATTAAGCTCGGATACAGTTTAGGTGTTCAAAGCCCCAAATCGAAAGTAGCTAATGTATTAAATATTCCTGATTTAAAAAAATGCATATTTTTTCATCTAGCCTTTTAAACAAATAGTACTCATAAAATATTTACCAGGTAAAATTGTAAATATTAACAACCTATTTGACACCTAAAGCTAGTAAACTTTTCTAAAACATACCACAATTTTGCAGATGTGATGATTACTGTAGAGCTAAAATGGCATATGAAACATATGTATAAAAAAATACTACTCTCATTATAAAAAAATGGAATGCGAAAAAAAATACAAGTCTTAAGTAAAATGATGTAAAACTTAAGGTTTCTAAAAACTATTAATAATTTTTTTTGTGAACTTTGAAAAATTTAATGTAAATTAACAGTCATTTTAATATGGTTATACTTAACATATATAAGTATGACGTTTTTTTTACATTATTAATATTTTTATATACACACATAGTCTTAATAAAAGTAATACCCCCAAGACATTAACCTGTCCAATAAATAAAATAGTTTTTTCAAAAATGACAGTGTAAAAAGGTACTATTTATCTTCGAGCCATTACTTTCATCTTACGACAATACCTATTGCTTGTCAAAAAAAGTATTAACTAGTTTGATTTTTTTTTTCGTTTTATTTTCCTGACCATTCGCTCACTCTACCATTATCAAACACAAGATTGTGTCTAGGAAGTGGCACCAACCGTCCACGTTTGAGAATTTCCATATTTTCCCCTGGATAGTACTAAAATAATAGTATTCTATAAATAAACCGACTTTTTCCAAAGCTTTACCTTCTATTCTATAGACATAAACAAAAAGTGCAAGTTTACACTACTTTAAAAAAAGCATATTTACATAATGACACTTAACCGTACTTTTACTTTATATGTTTTACCCAAGACAATTGAGCCGTGACTTATAATTATGTGTCTATGTGTTTTACCACAAGAAATCGACCGTGATTCGTACCTTCCTCTAATCCAAACATTTTTCACGAAGTATGTACAATGGTATCTGTGAATATAACAAAGATGGCCAACAACTATGGCTGGGAAAAATAATCAATTGAATAATCGATCATTGTATAATCAATTATTGAATAATTGATTTTCGAATAATCAGTCATCGAATAATAGATTATGGAAAAATTGATGATATGCAAACAATTAACACTTTATCGATCAATACAAACGCGCTCGGACTTGGTATCAGAAATCAGATCGCTCTGTAGTGTATTCTTTGTGCTAATATAAGTAATCAGAGCTGGGAATAATAATCGACTAATTGATGATCAATAAATCATTCGATTATCCGTCGCATGATATTTTTCTGCATATTTCTGGCTAGGAAATTCCACTATTGAATGAAAGATGGTGCCATAAACTTCATTTTCCTAAGTTATTATTTGCTACAATCTACATTTTTCGTTATTATTTGAGATCATAAATAAAATCTATTAATTTTTACACGTTTTCTACTGTCTCTTTAATGAATAAAAATTACTAAAATTTATACTACAACTTGCATATTTTATACTAAAGTAGGCTTTACAGATGCATATGGTTCTAAGTACAAATGCAAAGGTTAGTTAATTTTCCTACAGCTCCTACAATTTTGAATAGATTTAAATCATTCAACATGTATCATGTCAAGCAAATACTAAATTACTTTGTTCCATACATTCCACATACAAAAATTGATCCAAAGTGAGTTTTCTAGAGACTATAATCTTAAATTCAATCTCCTGTAAAAACAGTGAATTGTTACTTAGAACCATGTAATTCTCATGCAACATATTGTTCTCACAATAATCAATAACCGTAAAATCGATAATCGATCATCAAAAAATCAATTAACAATCACTGAACAATTGATAATCGGCTAATAGATCATTAGAGCGTGACAAATCAGACGACATTCAGTAGCGTCCTACTTGGTATTTATGCAGATGATTAAATAAGTAACATTGCTTACCTCTTACATGTCAATGACCAAGGACAATGGCTGAGATTGCACATCAACAAACATTCACATGATTTAGTTTTGAGAAAATTTTTTGGGGGGGGGGGGGGGGGGGGGGGGGGGGGGGGAAAAAAAAAAAAAAAAAAAAAAAAAAAAAAAAAAAAAAGAAAGGGAAAAAAGGGAAAAAAGGGAAAAAAAAAAAAAAAAAAAAGGGGGGGGGGGGAAGGGAGGAGATAAAAAAAAGGGGAAAGGGGAAAAAAAAAAGAAAAAGCGTTAATTCCTTCAAAAAGGCGACGGGTTACTGTCAACAGAGTTTACGCCGCGTAATGGCCGCCTGCGCAGAACTTTTAGTAGACTTGAAAAATCTTCTTTTTTATAACGTTAGCACATGTATTTACACTTTTTGAATAAATATATAACTTAAACAAAATATAAATAAAATCGCCCTCGAGGGTACAAACCCCTGGTGTTCCAACTAGACTACTAACAGCTGACCAGTACGCAGTAGAAAAATAATAAACATTTAACATTGCCAACTTAATAATTTGCAACCTTTAAAATTTCTGAGCAATTCTCTACCTGTTGCCGTTTTCAGGTTGAGTTGTTTTAAACATCGTTTTCATTTATTTTCACAACTTTAATTGTTTATAAATTAAATTCTTGCTCATATAACTTACGAAAATTAACAGATTAAAAAAAACTAATTAATGGTATTTCGGGAATGGTTGGAATTATCTGTGGCTTTTTTCTTAATTTTTTCTTGTAGGTTCTTCATTAAGATACTGATTAATATTACATAATGTGTCATATTCCACATTTTTATGTAAAATTATTATACCTTTTCTCACTTGCATACCAGAGTCATCTTTAAGAGTTTGTAATTTATTTTGTACATTATGAATTATATGTAAGGACTCTTCTAATGACAATGAAGAATTTTCTAATAGTTGAATACTGTCCAATACCACTATATAATTGTTGTGAATTACATGTATTGCTGCTTCTACTGTTTTTATGGCCCTTGATTTAAAGGTCTACTGGGAACCTCCCTTGAAAATGATGGTATCCAACGGCTGCTAGCCATGTTTGCCAACGTGTTAAAATAGGTTGTGGAGGAAGTTTATGTCAGGACAAGGTAACAACCCGTTTAGAGGCTTTCAGATAGTGTTAGCACGCCCTCGTCGCCAGATTGCCAACATAAAACTTTAAATCGTTGTTAAAATTGTTCTATTGATGAGAAAAAAAATGAAAACAAATAATTCATCTAAAATAGGAATACATAAAATTATAGACAATACTGATGCATTTTTTTTTATTAATAAGAAATATGAATATTTTATTTGGCATCATTTTATGAAACTAAATAATCATATTTCCTATTAATAAAAAAAATATGCATCAGTATTGCCTTAACTTTATATATTAAATCTATATGGTATTCAAGATGAATTATTTGTTTACATTTTTCAATATTACTAACAGAAAAATTTTAATAGCGATTGAGATTTAAATTGGATACCTGATGAAAACACAGCCCTCACTCACATTACACTTTAGATCTTTATATTTGTCTATATGCTTAAAACTGTAAGAAGCAAATCTTAATCCGGCATGCCATGGCATTGTTATTTTTATCAGTTTGCACGCTCGTGACAACATACTTAAGCAGACTAGAATAAAGCTTGCAAAGATGTCAATTATATCCACTGCATACGCACATATGGCGTTTGTTGCCTACATACATACATCTATGACCAGTGTTAGATTTGCCACACTCCATAGACCACTGAATAACTGATGATCGATTATAATCTATTGATCGGAAATAATCGATTATTTTTAATAACTAATTTTTGATTATTAAATTTCATACCTTCACCATCCTAGCAACAACATATCGATAGCAAAGTGTAGTAAAAAGGCCAAATCTAAACAAGCAACAAAATTTCCCTTTTTGTAATAAAGAAAACACTTACCTGGCATTGTGATATGAAGTCTAACAAGGTGGATCCAAGTTTCCGACTCGATTCGACCAGTTGTTCTAGACTAAAAAAACAGAAAAAAGTCTAAAATTAATTTGAGAAATTAGCAGAAGAAAGTCTTTATTGCGGACCAGTTTATACAGAGTGGTATCTCAAATATTTAGTGGCATTTGCTACTAACACAAACCTTTGTGGAAAATTATATTTTTTAAAACAGTATTCAACAAATGTTTGTACTTTCCGAGAAAACCAGACCAAAATCCAAAAAAAGCCCCTTTGCAACAGAAACGTAGCCTGAACGAATTGTCACAACCGCGTTATAAATAAAATGGCTAATACATGAAAGTATATCAACAGAAATATTCTTTTGAACACCTCATATTTTTTCACAAAACTTGGTATCACGGGTTTTTTGAAGAGCTCTTCCATCTCCTTACCTAATAATTTTTTTTGAAAAAAATTCTCTTCAACCGATCTGAGCTTTGTGACAATACATCTATTTTAGAGGTTTACAATATCTGTGAATAAAACAAGCACCATTGAAAAAATTACCTGTTAGGTTCAGCGAGGCCTCCAGAAACTATTGTATCACAGATTTTAGTGTTGGCGTTAACATCGAACAGTGGCACTCCAAAATGACAATCTAATAGGGTCCAAACCTATTTTCACATCCAGAAAAGACAAAACAATTCTAAATATTAGTTGTTATAAACATACGAACACAGTTTATTAGTTTTTAATTTTATTAATATTTATTTTTAACAACTTCACCAATTGTTACTTTCAAATAATAACTAAAAAATTCAAATACAAATTTCAATTTTATGCTGGCAACGTTACTTTATTAGTTTTATTAAATTTTCCAAAATACTAATACAACAAAAAAATGGGCCTACCTCAGCTCCATCAGGTTCATAACCTCTTTCTTGTTCTTCTCCTGCCTCTAATTTCTCCTGACTCTTCCCAACTTCACTTTCGCTGTCCCTCGTAAACATACTAATATGTTCATCGATGGGGCTAGCGAGCCCTTCCACTGAAGCGCTATTTTTCAAATTTAACTCTAACCCAATATTATCCTTGGCTTCTTTCGCCTCTTCGTTTATTTCCAATTGATCTAACTCTTCCTGTAGCAAATTGGTACCTTCTTGACTGGTAAAGCCATTGGCAGGTGAGGAGGAATTACTGTTTGTTACTGGAGTGAGAGCGAAATGGCTCTCAACAGGCGACTGAAGTTTTCTCTCCAGTTCATCCTTGTCGATTATTTCCTTCGGTGGTTTGTTTTCGGAGTCGAATTTCTCATTCGATTTATCTTTATCAATAATTTTTTCAAACGAATCGTTTTTGGGAGAATTTCCTTCAGACTTAAAGCTAAAGTTCTCATTGGTAATTGACAGAGGTTCTGTTTGATTGTTGTTTTCTGTTTTGGTCCTCATAACTTTTGAAAAACCTGCAATTTTGGGTAACTATATAGACAATAATTAAGGACAAATTCTAGATTGTGCCAGTCAAGGAAGAATCTGGTCTCAGAGTTACAAAATGTAAATGCTAGATTATATTTACATTTCTCATATTCCCTAGATCCCGTATTTTAATTCCTACAGAACCAAGTTTTTCAAACCTGCAGTCGAAAATAAAAAACAATAATAAAAAAGTTTTGATATGAATTCGTGTCATTACCAACACACTAAAGTTCTTATGTTTGTATCTATATGCGATATATTTATGTTATATAAATATATAAGCTTAAAATACTTCTTAATACCCGGTGAACTTATCTGTTTGTTTTCTGTTTTATATAATTTTTATGGTGACCAGGAAAAACTCATAATTAATTGCCCCGAGGATCGTATTAAAATTTACAGAAACATTGGCAAGTTGCTGAAGTAGTTTTTCTCAAAATAAGGACCCTTACCCAACAAAATCTTTTCCAACTAATAAGAAATAATGTCGACTTACCCGATCCCAAATTCCTTGCACTTCTGCCCAACCGAACGACCCTCTCCTTATTAGGACAACCAAAGTCCAATACTCCGATATTCGCAAAGGTCAAATAACCACAATTATGCTCCAAGTCCACCATTTCAGCCAGGCATTTCACTGCCTGATGGTTCTTGAATAACAAATCGGTAGGCTGCTCTAGGATTTTCGTAGGCGTGTCTGGTTTGAAGGGGAAGGGTATGATGTAAGTCAGAGCAGGCTGGTGAACACCATATGCTTGGATGAGTACAGGGGTAAATTGCAAGGAAGCATTGACATAGAGAATGTTGGCAATTGGTATAACCGCAGGTTCGTGGAGCCAAGAGGTCACTAGTAGTCGAGTGAAACCGAGGAACAAACGGGGTAATTGCTTCAAGGTAGTGCCTTGAGAATTTAAACAAATAAAATTAGTACTACAAGAAACTTTTTTCGTCGGATGTTAATTTTCTTACCTTTGGTGAGTAGGAGAGACGGTGGACCGTAACCAGTCATATGATATAAAAATAGCTTAAACCATAATGTATTGACTTCAGGTACTGCTGGTCCCAGATGGGGAGGTAATAAACTGGTAACGGGTCGAACTTCCCTGCTAAGGGGTGCCATCGACACTAACAATCTAGGAAACGACTTGTGATGGAACATTTCGAAAATTTATTTCTAAGGCAAATATCTCAAAAATATGAATTTAATTAAACTTATTGAAATATACGAAAATAAAAGGTTTTCCTTTCAAAAATCACTTCCTTACGAAAGCACAGAAGGTCCATGACAAGATTTTTTCTCAGTTTGAACTGTCAATATTCAATTATTCCAAGTACAAACTGTAAATATTTCAGTTACTCCGTTTGAACTGTAAATTTTATTATTCCCAATTAAAACTGTAAATATTTGAATTATTCCCAGTTCAAACTATAAATAGTTATTCCCCGTTTAAACTGTAAATAACTGAATTATTTACAGTTTAAACTGGGAATTATTTACTTTTAGGTGGGGATAATCGAATTGTTTAGTTTCAACTGGAAATAATTAAAATATTTACAGTTCAAACTGGAAATAACAAAGTTTAGAGTATAAACTGGGAATATCTGAATTATTTAGTTTGAACTGGGAATATCCGAAAATCACGTTAAAAAAGGCTCAGATGGGAGTGAAATTCAATTTAAAATTTTCATTTTTTTAAATATTACATTTTACTAAGCTAAATATTTGCAATTCATGCGAATATCTACCATTCACTGACAACACAACAAATTCAAAAATTACAAGAAAACTTACTTGTATTTTTTTTGCAATAATCTTAAACAAGTAGCCTCGTCCAGCGAATGTAAGCTTTCAAGCCTTACCAAATCCAAACCGGGACTTGGCAACTTTCTCAAAGCAAGTACTGTCGATCTTAATATAACGGCATGATCAAAGAACCTACGTGCTTCACCTAAAATATAAAATTTAAATCAGTTTATTGTTAAGGGTAATGCATTCATAGGCAAATAATAGACTTCTATATTTACATATTACCTTCTCCTTCGGCATCCAGCACTGAAACCTTCTCTAATTCTGCCAGAAAACTGTCCAGACTTTCATCGCAGAGTTTTCCGACTTCAAACATGGTGACGGCATGTTTCTTCAAACCAGGCGATAGATTACCCATCATAAGAAAAGCAGTGAGGGCCGAATCAAACAGAAATGCCACTCGCTGACCTTTCCTGGGTAAGGAGGAACTTGCTGGGCTCTCAGGAAGCTCAGTTTGTGGTGACTGAAGGTCATTAGATATGTTTAAGGGATCGTTGCTTAAATTTAATGTTAGAGGTGTGATGTCCATATTTCTAGAAAAAAAGTCTATTTAGCGATTTTAATGGAAAGTCCGTAATCAAAAGAGAGCTTGCACATTGCAATTTGCTACTTTAAAAATCTCTTTACATTGAATATTCGTGTCATTATTTTTATACTTACTTAGACCCCTCTATAGAGACTGTATTCCAAGAAGAATGCCACTTGATTCTCTCCTGCTCAATATCTAGGTCTAATTTTCTGGCAAATTTAAGTCTGCAATATAATGAAACTGCCTGTTTAACCAACTCTGTATCCACTTGCAGTACTCCAGCAAGCTGTAAAAAATAATTCACAACATACAAAAAACCACGATTTGTAATTATCAAATAAATATCAAAAATGTAAAACAATAGATGACGTAATTCAAAACGTGTTTTACATCTCCCAAATATATTTACCTCTCCTACTGTAGTGTGTTCATCTATAGACACAAATATCTTATACAGAAGTGTTTCAAAATAATCTCCTAATATTCTGTTCATAACAAATCCTTGAAGTGGTGGGACCTGAACACTATCTGCTGCCGTAATAGGTACATCTAAGTATATTAGCCCTTTCCTAAAATCACCAAATTTGAAGGTAGTGTACAGAGTTATGTACTTATACAATTGATTTTTTAATTTACCTCACTAGTGAGCCAAGTGCCGAGAAACTATATTTGTTGATGAAAGATAGAAATACATACATTTAGTGCTATAGGTACTTACTTATATAAACTAAGTACGACATAGTAGTTCAATTGTCCTGCATTTTGGGAACCTAAATCTATTAATTTATCAATAACTGCCAATTCTTCTTCATTCACCATCTGAAAAAGCATGGTTTTTCAACATTTACTTGGGCTTTAGACTAAATAATATTAAATAAGTGACAGGAAAAATTACTTAAGTATAGCCCGGCCGCTGTTAAAGTCCCCGTCTCTAAGGGCCGGACAATTGAGAACCACAGAGGATGAGGTATCCAAGAAATTGGATGGACTCAACCTTAAAAGAAAACGACTGGGGGGTGCTGCAAGAAGACGCCTTGGTCGTTTACCTAAGCGCGGAATACCTTACGAAACCGCCTTAAGTAAAGTGTTGGAGCAACAGCCAACCGAACAGCAGCCAGAGCGGGGGCAACAAACCTCCTCTGAGCAAGCTGTAACCGGTAAGCGTCTGCGCTCCGACGACAGCACACCACACCAGCGGGCAAAAAAGCCCCGGGAAGGTGGAGCTGCAAAACTGCTTTTAGGGAAGCCGTGGAGGGGATCAGAGTGGGCATAATCCATTCCAACTACCCAACGGAGACTCTAACGAGTACACAGATGGGAGCAATACAGCAGGCAATAATGCAAGCTGTAGAGGCAATCCCAGACGAAGGTCCTCAGGTGAGGTTCCTAGGCTGCACACAACGGCCTGGGTGGCTTCTCATTACCTGTGCGGATGGGACGAGCACCTTGTGGATGGAAAGCGCCACAGAACGCCTCCATCCATGGGAAGGAGCGCGTCTTAAATTCGTGCAGGGACAGGACCTTCCCAAACCTCATGTCTGTTCGGCATATATCCCGGATGACGTCGGTAACCGGCTGTCTTCTGAGGTGGTGCTGAACAGGCTGAGGAAAATGAACCACGGTCTGAACACCCGGGAGTGGAACGTACTACACCGGGAGGTTTCGGGCTCTGGTCAAACATGGACGTTCTCAGTAGATGAAGCGTCCATGATTACACTGGAGGGACTGAATTTCAGGCCCTTCTGCGGATTTGGACAAGTCCAATTCCGCCCAAAAGTCAGAGGAGGTAAAGACCCCTCTGAAAAGAAATCGGTGGCAGGAACGCCCTCAAGGAAAAGCGAACTACAATCGCTTCCCAAGAGGAGCGAACAGCCCCGACAAGGAACCTCTGGGAAAGGAAAATCCCTCCCGAATAAATCCCATCCTAAGAAGAGTGGAATTAAACCACCTTCGAAGAAGGGAACGGCGGGGGAACCTAACCCAGACAAAACCACCTCCAGGAAGCGTGAGAAACATTCACCTTCCGGGAGGAGGAGAAAAAATCCCACCCCCCCTTAACTTACCTTTAAACTCACAAACCTAACCCTACCTAACCCAACCGTATCTCAACACTCCACAACTAGTACCCTTATCCTTAATCCTTATCCTCAAATCAACTACCCAATGACATCTTATATTAGGTGTCTGCAGGCGAATCTACAAAAAGCCAGGACGGCCACATACGTCCTCGGCAAAAGATTCAAGGAAGAGCAAATCGACATTGCTCTTCTCCAGGAACCCTGGACAAGTAACACAGGCCGAGTAAGCGGCCTGGGAAATACTTCTGGCAAGGTAATAGAAATCGGCTCTGATGAAAGACCCAGGGCATGTATCTTGATCAGAAATAACATTAACCACTTTGTTCTTACAGGTTACTGCACTCAGGACGTTGTAACCGTCCAGGTATCGATCTCGGAAGGAGGAAGCAAGATGGATATAATCGTCTGCTCAGCCTACTTCCCGGGTGATAGAAATGCAGACCAACCTCCTCCAGCTGTAGTGCGGGATTTAATCGCCTACAGCAAGAGGAACAATATCCACCTGGTTATTGGATGTGACGCGAATTCCCACCATACAGCGTGGGGAAGCACGAACATTAACCAAAGAGGTGAGTCACTTTTTGAATATTTATTAGGTGAAGGACTAAATGTGAATAACATTGGTTCCGAACCAACCTTTGTCACCAGAAATAGGAAGGAGGTATTAGATATTACAATCAGCTCAAACTACTTGAGCAACAAGATATCCGATTGGAAAGTATCTTCTGAACCCTCGTGTTCAGATCATAAACATATTCTATTCAATATAGAAGCTGGTCCAAGACCTGTGGTGACATATCGGGATCCGAAGTGCACGGACTGGGAAGGGTATAAATATTCCCTCCAGTCTCACCTTCAATCCGCTATCACCACAATCAGGAATCGTGATGAGACTGAAATTGCGGCGGAACAGATCCGCAACGCGATGGTCTCAGCATATAACGAAAACTGTCCACTGAAGACAAAAAGGGATAATAGAGGCACGTCTTGGTGGAACAAAAATTTGGATAAAATGAGAAAGGAAGTTCGACGCCTCTTTAATCGAGCTAAAGCTTCGGGCGACTGGGACCAATATAGATCCGCTCTAACGGACTATAACAAAGAAATAAGGAAAGCAAAAGGGGATCTTGGAGGAAATTCTGTGAGAGTATAACTGACGTACCTCACAGTACTAGAATCCACAAGATTCTTTCCAGAGAGCCGACAAGGGAATTCGGTTCGTTAAGGCGGCCGGATGGCTCATATACGGACTCTGGAAAGGAAACCTTACAGCTCCTAGCACAAAACCACTTCCCAGGGTGCTTGAATGCGGATGACCAACAGCCGTCACCATCAGAAGGCCGATTAAAACGACCTGATAAAAATGATTGGCTGACGGCTAAAAAGGTGATCACAATACCGGCAATTGAGTGGGCCATCGGATCATTCCAACCATTCAAATCGCCAGGAGAGGATGGAGTTTTTCCAGCTCTACTACAAAATGGCCTGGAAATATTGCTCCCACTCCTCATTAAACTATTCAGAGCTAGTCTGGTATGGAACTATATCCCATCCAGTTGGTCGGCGGTTAAGGTAGTATATATACCAAAAATGGGTAGGAAAGAACCAAGCCCTAAATCGCTTAGACCAATTAGCCTGACATCTTTTCTGTTGAAAGGCCTGGAGAAGGTGCTGGACGGATATATCAGGGGGGAACATCCTGAATCATCACCCCCCTCAATATCCATCAGTACGCCTATCAGACAGGAAAATCAACAGAACTAGCACTCAATAACCTAGTCGAGAAGATTACCCAATCCCTTCAAATGAAGGAAATTGCGGTGGGAGCCTTTCTCGACATTGAAGGAGCATTTAATAATGCACTGCCCGACTCCTTATATGCAGCAGTGGCTGCCAGAGGAATTGAGCCTACCATAGGCGACTGGATTCGTGCTATGCTATCAAACAGAACCATAACAACGTCTCTACAGGGAGAAACAGTTAGGTTTAGAGCCACGAGAGGGTGCCCGCAGGGTGGGGTTCTCTCCCCCCTTTTGTGGTCACTTCTTGTGGACGACCTACTGGCTATTCTCACACTGTGGGAGGTTGAGGTTCTAGCATATGCAGATGATCTAGTCATACTAGTCAGAGGAAACTCTGAAGGAGTAATATCAAATACCCTTCAAGAGACTCTGGATGCAGTGAGTAACTGGTGCGACGGGGAACAGATGTCTGTAAACCCTCAAAAAACAGTAATAGTACCATTCACCCGGAAAAGGAAGCTGGAGGACCTAAGACCTCCCACTTTAATGGGTGAAACTGTTCCATTTGCGGAGGAGGTGAAATATCTAGGAATCACTCTGGATAAATCACTTAATTGGAACTCCCATCTGGAAAAGGTAATCCACAAAGCAAAGCTGTCCCTATGGACATGCCGTCGTATTTGTGGCAAATCCTGGGGCATGGGTCCCCAACAAATTTACTGGATCTATATCACGGTCATCAGACCAATGATAACATATGGATCCATTGTTTGGTGGCCGAAAGGATTACAACGGACGGCCAAATCCAAACTCTCTGGACTGCAGAGATTAGCATGCATGACCGTAACGGGAGCAATTAGCACCACACCGTCAGCTGCAATGGAAGTCCTCCTGGATTTACCCCCTCTTCACATATATCTGGAGAGAGAGGCCAGGTGGGCAACCTACAGATTGCAACAAGCGGCCATTAATATGCCGCAGACTAGTATCATGGAGCGGAACAGGTTGTTGGATGACATAGAGAATCACAGCATCCTGGGAATGCCCTCGGATACTATGCCTACTATGACCAACTACGAGCTGACCTTCAACATCCTTTCTCCAGAAAGAGATGAGTGGGATCGGAATAAAGCCGACCTACTGAAGGCAGACAGTTGTTGGTTTACAGACGGCTCCAAAACTCCCGAGGGAACAGGAGCCGGAGTACACAGCTACAGACCAAGGGTGAGGATAGTCTCAAACCTAGGTACTCATGCAACTGTTTTTCAGGCTGAGGTTCATGCCATTGAACTGTGTGTACGAAGGCTGGAATATATGCATCTTACACGCAGATCAATAAAATTTTTCTCAGATAGCCAAGCAGCTATAAAAGCTCTTGGCTCCTACCGATGTAACTCCAAAACGGTATGGAACTGTCAGAAAGCTCTAAATCATTTGGGCAAGAACAACAAAGTGACTCTGGTCTGGATACCCGGCCACTCTGGCATGGAAGGTAACGAAATAGCGGACTCCTTAGCCAGAGAAGGAGCGGGATCACGATTCATCGGACCAGAACCAATACTTGGCATATCTTCAAGTACGGCCAAGATGGCTATCTCAACCTGGGCTGAAAGGCAAACTCTCCAGTATTGGCAAGAGTTACCAGGATTAGTTCATTCGAAGGCGTTCATAAAATACCCTTTGAAATCGAGAACTAAGAAACTTTTAGAGTTAAACAGGATAAACCTGAAAACTCTAACAGGCCTATATACCGGGCACTGTCGACTAAAATATCATCTGCATAAACTCGGCCTAGCGGAAAACGCCGAGTGCCGTCTATGCCTGGAGGATGATGAGAAGGCAGACCACATCTTATGCACCTGTCCCGCTGTGGAGAGGATCCGATTCTTAATATTTGGCAAAGGGCAACTGCTGCCAGAGGATCTGGACACATTCTCACCCAATAAAGTTATCAGTTTCATTAAGAGACTGAACTTATTGGGTGAAATATAATTAGGCGTGAGCCACAATAGGCCTGCTGATGGCCGCAGTGGAGGGTCTACTGAGACCCACTCACAACAAACCTAACCTAACCTAGCCCGGCCGCTGTAAGATTGCAACTTTTATTTTAAAGAGTCAAAGCTATAAATAATGTTATTCGGTTCAATTGTCAGCGGCATGCAAACAGTATGATACAATATAATAATAATAAAAGTATTTTATTGGTTTCACCAAAAGGCCATCGACCTAGATCCTTCAGCCTGTTACAACTGTTTAAAATAATTTACATACCATTGTTTTATTGTATATTATTCAATGCGGTGATGTGTTCCCATAGGGTTAGCTCTGGAAATTTTCTTCTGCTAGGTAATTCTTATTCTCTTGTTTTGCAAAGGGATTGTATTATTTCTATGTTATTTATTTCCTTAGCAAATTTTGTGGTTAGGGATTGTAATCTTTGGTTGATTGGTGTTATTTGCGTAATCTCATAGAGAAGGTTATTGGGAGGGTTATGGAGAGGATTTCTGGGGTGTCTGATTTTGGTAATGGATCGCAATGTTAATGTTTCTGCTATTTCTAGGCTTTTTATGACTGGTCTTCTTGTATCAAGGTATAGTGGGTGGCTATATTCTAATAATGGACGGCAGATTGTACTATAAATATGGGCAGCAGTTTTTTTGTTGATTCCTTGGTTTTTATATGTTAGGCTGCGGAAGTGTCTGTTTCTTGCAATGCACTTCTTCAAATCAAATCAAATCATTTTATTGATCAATATTTACACCTTCGTGTTTGTTACGTCATTTACAACAAATATATAGGTACATACATACATACATTGAGTTTCCTTATAACTCAATGCATACATACGAACACGCATACACACGGACACGCATACACATGTACACGCAGACACACGCACACGCAGACACACGCACACGCAGACACACGCACCCCCACGCACACGCACCACCCGCACCCCCACCCACGCGCACACGTGCACACACGCACACGTGCACACACGCACACACACGCACACCCCCACACACACACACCCCCCACACCCGTAAATCGTTTTCTTAGTTTAGAGATTAATTCTTCTCTGTCGATGTATTTTTCTTTATTTAGTTTGTTTAAGTAAGTATTGATGATCATATCGTGTACTGTAATTTGGGAGTGTATCTTTGAATTTTTGGTGATTTTTGGGTCTATTTCGCTTGATTCTTTGTTCAGAGATTTGATTTGATTATTTGGTATGCCTTCAATAGGTCTTTTAGGACATTTTAGTGACCATGCAGTATGATCTTCTGCACCGCATCCTGTGCATTTTGGTGGAAGTTGTGTATTACACTTAGTATGGTGATGAGGTCCATCACACTTAGTGCAGTTTATTGGTGTGGTACAGTTATCTCGTGTATGTGTAAATTATTGGCAACGAGAACAAGGTTGTGGTAATGGGGCTGGTGGTAAGCTTGGATAGACCGGGTAATGCCTGTGTTTACAAAAGAGGCCCTCGTTAAGTAATTTTTCTGAGGAGTTCATGCATCCCGTAATGATTCTTATGAGGTTATGTAGGTTTGTTAGTGGCTTTTGCAACAATTCTTTTACAGTACCTGTGAATGATATTGGTTTGCGTGAGAAATTCGCCAATTTCATCTTCTGTAATGTCATGTTCTACAGATCCGATGACCACACTGTATGAATGATTAGAAACATGAGTGTTTGTTGGCCTAGACGATGAGAGTTGAGTTTCTTTGTAATTTAGAATATGTTTCTGACCAATAAGCTTATTTAGTGTCTGACTAATTATGTTTTGTCTTGGTTAGTTTTAAGGAGAAATCCTGTTTTTGTTTTGAGAATCATATAATCAGTGTTAGGATGTTCCGTGTCCCATGTATCTGACATCATTTTCCTTGTTAACGTCTCAGGTGTTTTTATATAAAATAGTGCTTTAAACAGTTTTTGTGACATTTCTTTCATTTTTGCTGATAAATTTTTTGTCTTATGTGCTGTTCTTTTTGTGTGAGAATCTCTTCATGTGTACTAATGTTGGGCAGTGTATATGAATTTGCATTATCTGATTGTATTTGTTGTGGAATTTCATTATCATTATTCTTGTTTTTGTTAGAGCTTGTGTTTTTATGTGTGTGTTTTTTACTTGTTGACTGGCTGTTTGATGTTCCTGGTTTATATTGTCCCATAATAATTTCATTTATTTCTTCTGTTAATAGTTGCTTGTTTTTTTTTAGATACTTCCTAAACTAGTCCTTGCTTTTTGTTTATGCTTTACTTTTTCCCATTGACTATTATCACAAATGTCCATTTCACTGTAACTTCCATCACTTTCACTTGACATTTCAAAAAAAAATCAACTATTAACAACTTGTATTCTATAAGCAAGAGAAAACAGAGACAAATAGTTGTTAACTCTACCACTGTTGCTATAGAACTGGTATGATACAATTTGTAATACTTTTTGAAATTCCACACAGGTCAGTTGTTGATGTTGTACTGCTCGAACAGGTAATAAATTAATTTTTTTGTGGGTGGAATAATTGTCCACCCTTAGTATAAACTGACAATCATCTCAAGTTAAAATTTTCCTTTTGGTTGATTCATGATCGTTTCAATATGAATATTTTCGAGTAAACAAATTGACGATTAGCATACGTATTACCACTTCGGTCTATGTAATCTTGTCGGAAAGACGTAAAATAAAGAATTTATTTTTTGCAAGAATATATTATTTTCTTTTTAGATCCTGTCCAATTTACAATTTACATAAATAGATCAACTGTATCAGGAACGAAAAACTTTACATGCTCAAAATATTTCCTAGTTAAAAATACGTAATTTTAATAATGTTGTTAGATAATTCTAATTTGTAATATTAATTTTAGGAATAATACAAAACACAGAATAAATAGTTGAACAAATTTCAAAACAAAAGCATAAATATATTCAGTTACTATTTGAGATTCACTGTTCCCCAATAGGCATGTGCGATACATTGAAAAGTACCAATATCGCGTATCATATCGTATTGATTAAAAGTTACCGATTGGGTACAATATCGATACACGAAGTACTGGTTCACATCCGATTCGGCTTTTCTTGGAAGGGTTTTTAAAATTTTCTTTATTGCCAACAATATAAAATATAAAACCTTTCCACCAATATGAGAGTATTAATGACAAACAAAAATTTAAAAACAAAAGACTCAAAATTCTAAACTCTTACAGATATTACATGAACACTACTTGTTCTGCTTTAGGTAGTACGACCATAATCAATGAGCAACCAACCAATTTTACCAAAATACTTGTCGATACCTGATGCGGTGGGTACTGACTAAAAATGTACCATACCGTAAATTGTGATACCAGTGCAAATTATCAAGGATTGGTGAGAAAAGTACCGGTAGCCTAAAATATTGTACCGTACTGTTCCCAAATCTTACTAACAAATTAGTTGTAAATAAGTCGCTTACGCATATACCTATGCATAACTGGTCTGCTGACAATTGAAACAATGGCTTTGATGCTTTAAGAAGGAAGTTGCAATCTTAAACTGGCCCGACTAGATTTAGCAAATTTAGTAAACTGTCCATTTAGTATGAATTATTGTTTTAGAAATATTTATCAGAAAAATTTTAACATTTTATATCAACAATAACAATTAGTTTGAACGATATCACACTAAAGAATTTAATCTATTAATTGTGTAGATGAAAAAGATTGGATGTTCTGTTTGCTTTATTAAAAAAATAATCAAATATATAACTCGGTCCATGATTTATCAAAAGTTAAATAAATATTAATATTAAAGTAAACCATTCTCCGAGTTAGTTTATTATACCAATAAAGATATTTATAGAACAAATAACAGATATGTAGTTTTTCCCACATTATTTACTTTACAAGATCACTTTGTTTTATGTATAAAATAACTGTCTATAGGACATTTTTAGTTAAAAATACAAAAAAATGATTATGCCCTAAATGAAAACAAAGACGCAAGTGTTTCGGAATAATTGTTCCTCATCAGCTCTGCGTAGCTTAAGGATGGCCCTCTTTTATATTCTAAAAAAATACTTAGGTAGATTTTTGCGTTGCTAAGTTAGTAATAATTTTTTTAGGTTAAGTAATGTCATTAGTGGCATGACTGACAACTGACAATAGTTTATAATTAAAGGGAAATTTTTTGTACAACTTAACACTGCGAATATCTACTTTTAGTTAGGACTACTGAAGGTAAATAGACTTTAGGTAGGTAAATCTCTTTTTGTCAAATTAAATTTTCTCCTTGAATTTCTGAAGATTAAAGGTCATCTATAATTTACATTAAAATGTATATAATGTGCATAGTATATGTTTCTGAAGTGGATTGTAACCGTTTATGTTATTAGATAATTAAAACAGTTTTAATCATCCGCCGATGATGCCAACTTTGTTGGCGAAACACACCAAGTATGGATTCGAGCGCTTTAGTGTTTGTCGATACTATTTCAGTGCTAGTATATTTACATTTCTCAAATTTCATTTTAACCTAACAATTAGTCCCGAGCTGTAGCAACAAAAAAAAAAATTCTTTTTTGGGAACTCATAATCTTTTATAGGAGCATTTTTTTTATGTCAGGATTTAAATCTATTTTGAAAAAAAAAAACTGCACCCAAATGGACCTCCTATTATTTTTTTTGGAATGAAACAACGGACAAACAAAGCCAAAAATTATGAAGAAAAAATCATTTACTCATAAAATACCAAATTAAAATCAGTACCATTCAGTACCGGTGGAAGGATATGACATTATTTTATTGTATTTAACTTCCTGTTGTTAATTGCAATTATAACATAATGATTAGGTACCTAACGATTTAACAAAAATAAATATTGGAAAATTACTGAACTAGGCAATGAATACATATTAATTATTATATTAAAAACACATTATTATAAAATAAAATTAGTCATTAATATGTCCACATACAAAATAAAAATATATCTAACAATTTAACAAAACAGTTTTGATAAAGATGCATATATATTTGTTTTTTGCGATTTTTTCCGAAGACTGATTTGTTACAAAAAATTATTAAACTATTACTCACAAAACAACAATACATTTTACCTTAACATCCTCTTCAAGGACAAGCCCAACTTCTACCCTCCACCAAGGTTCTATATGAACATCACACGGAACTTTTGGAAGCAATATTCTTACATTTTTTTCTACCAAACAATCTACCTCTATTAGATCTAGATTTATTCATCAACTCTATATACTCATTACGTCCTATACCAAGCAATCTTAAACCTACAAAAAATATGTACAGATAATTACAAAAGGTAGTTCGGCGACAAAAGAAGCACTTACAATCAGCTGCAGTAAAGTTAGGAAGCGTATCATAACTCTTCTCAGCTTGCATAAGTTTTTCAACAACAGATATATAATAATTGAAAGGGGTCATTCGTAAACCTTTCACAATCATATCAGCTAAGTGATATGGAAATAGCATAAGCCGCTCTTTACTGTAAGCCACAACACGCTCATAGTACCTCCTCTCATCCTTAAATACATGACGAACTGAAATAATAAGAAATATACTCAAATATGAAAATTATTTTGAACAATTTGTACTCACCCAAGTTTCCACGATACCTAAGTTGGTTTTTTATGCTAAAATTCAGTATATATCGGTCATATTCTTTTGATGAATTGCTTAGTATCTAAAAAAACATTTAACTTCATTATTTGTTTACTCAAAAGATAAACATAAGGATAACAAAAATGCTATATACCTGTTTTATGTGCGCTGGGAGGTGCACCCAGGTTACATTTTTGCGAATATTCTCTTCAATTTCCGCATTCATTGTGGATCAAGGGCTTCTAATCATTTTTTTCTACAAAATCAAATTATTTTGAAAGAAAACACTAGAAACGTCAAATTTTTAATCAAAACTAGTCATGCGAAGTTTGTAGGAAATAAAAACATGTGTTCCGTAGCAGCCAACATAAAAATCATCTGAGGTTCTGAATCAGCGACGCAAGACAATTGGGTACCGCCAACCGAGGATCAACCACTCTGCATCAGTCACGTGACACCTTCATTTCAGAGTATACGTTTATTTTTAAAATACCACAAATATACGCTATTTAAAACCTGCTATTTACGGTCACATAACTGATGCTCTTGATAATTCTTTACAGTTTTCACAGAATCTATATTTTTATTTAATAATCGAATAACTGAATCGCGATTGGGTGCTAGTTCAAACTCATGCGCATAAAAAACATGGTTTAAAACCACGAAAACGTCACCGCAAATGATTTCTTCAAATCGAAGCCGTTAAAATCGAGCAGCAATTAACGTTGGCTACCGTGCCATGTAAAGTGAGCCACGAAACAGGCGGCAAATTCAAAGAGAAATTAAATAAATACAATAGTAGCTTTATGAAAAGTTTATTGTTCAAAAATTACATTTTTGTTTACAAATAAGAGCCCTGTTGCTAAAATTATCACATTTTTTTCTTACAACTTACACAGTTCTTTTCCTGTAAGGCTTTTTTTTAAACTAATACAAAATAAAAATACAATAATTAATATCACAGGGTAAATCGAGACTGTTTTTCTAAAACAAATTTAAATAACAAAGTTTTAAACCTTACAGAAAAAAGATATATATTAAAAACACCTTAATAAAAAATTGGAATGATTCCCTAAAGAGGATAACATTTTTTTCACGTAAAAATTTGTTTAGACGCACAATATAAATAGTAGTTAAATTTAAGTAGAAAAAAATTTGATTTGTTCTTTTTCTCCTAATTATGGTCAGTCTTAAAGACACGGAAAAGATAAATGCTGCCGTTTCAGTCTTTCAAAGAATACAGTCGTTAAGCAAAAACGTGAAAACGAAATAATTATACCATGTGTCAGATTTCAGAAACGTCGAAATTTTCCTCTAGGGTTCTAAACATAAAAAAATTCACCATTATTAAAACACTGAAAAACCCAACGAAACATAAATTTACACATAAAAATAGGGACACCGCATATTGTGGTTCATTCATTTAACTGAACGCTATTACCTACAGAAATAACACAAGCACCTGCTCTGCCCGTTATCAAAGGAGCTAGAGTACTCCACTCATTATTATTTGGGTCATACTGCTCAACGGTACGTAAATAATGGCTGCCATCATACCCACCTATGGCAAAAACCTTGTCTCCAAAAAGACATGCTGCTACTGCATCTCTTTTACTTGAAAGAGATGCAACACTTGTCCATACATCAATACCTAAAATAGTTTTTTATATCCTCAATACTGCTATATTTGTTATAGGTATTTATTATTTAGTTATTTTAAACACAATTATTTAATAATCAATAAATACTTACTTGGATCGTATCTTTCAACACAATCGAACCTTGAAGCAGCAGGATTATTAGCCGGCGCATCTTGTCCTCCCATCGCATAAAGAAAATCATTTACCACCGCTACTCCCACCCCACCTCTCCTTCGAGCCAAAGGTGCTACCATTGTCCATTTGTTGGTATGTGGGTCATAACATTCGACGGTACGCAGACAGGAAGCACCATCACGTCCTCCAACTGCGTAAAGTTTTCCACCTAAGACTGCAATGCCGGCCGAGCACCGCTGGTTCTGCATAGGGGCAACATATTGCCAGTTACGAGCTACTGGGTCCCATCTATGTAAAAATAAATATAACTTGCTAAATATTCCAGCAATTAAAATTGTACCTTTCAACAGTATTGAGGTAACTCCAACCATCATGTCCTCCTACTGCATATAGAGTTCCTCCTAAAACTGCTACTCCCAAACCGTGTCTGTGGGTATTCATTGGAGCCAGTTGCGTCCACGAACCACTTTCCATGTCCAGACATTCCATCGTGTTCAGAGTTTTTAGACCATCTCTACCACCCACCACTAACAATCTATAAACAAATAATAAAAGCTTCTAGCTTTTAATATATTTAAGGTAAATAAATTTCCCAAATCAACAAACAAAAAAAAAAAAACCAGTAATAAAACTGTCACAAACAATAGTTTCCAAACTTACCTATCCCCCCATTAAAGCAATACCAAACTGCAACCTTCTACCGCTCATATGATGTGCTACTGTCCATATGTCACATCTGGGATCGTAACTTTCAATTGTAGTAGCTCCTTTATTTTTATCCATCCCACCAACCACTAATAACTTTCCTAAAGTTGCTTTCCTAGGTCTTGTCCTGGCACAGGCCATTTGTAACCTTCTTTCGGGCAACAAATGCCACTTCATAGCCTCCATAATTAGTTTTTGGCATGTAGTATCGCCTTACATGAAAAGAATATTTGTTTAATAAAATCCTGTGTCAAATAGTCGATAACAATAAAAGTGAGCCACATATTGATTTAAGCCAAGCGGTATGCCACCTAATAGCTCTTTTGACAAGTTCTTGGACAAAGTAAGAAGGCACATATCTTACCTTCAATGACAGGTTCCACATAGTCAGTTAAAAATGCAGGCGGTAATAATGGTAGTTTCACTAGTCCGAGTAATTGTCCGATATGCTGGCGACGTGTGGTGGGATCATGCTGGATCCAGCTCATTAAAGCCTGAAAGATATGCTCCTCACAAGAAACATTGAGATCATCATTACTGAGTAGATTGGTCATTTGTTCAACATTTAGCTGGAGAAATTCTTGATTACGAATGACCTGCATGAAGTGTTGGCTGGTATATGCATTCGCCTCTTGTAACAAACTAGTACAAGCTTGATGTTCGGCAAACACTGCGATACCTAGACAATTACTTGGGTGCAACTGGTGAGCCAAAAATCTAAAATTTATAGATGGAAAACATCCTCATATGCTACTCAGAGAAATAATGTATTCTATTCAAAAATTCTTAGTTTGGAGTTGAAGTAAAGAATAGGCGACAATGATAGAGCAAAATGTATATATTAACTTGTTACCTAGAACAGGCTTCAACAACTTCGTGCAGCAGCATAAGACAGGCAGTAGCAAGCAATGTTTCCACATTATCTTCCCTTATTTCAATAGACCCTGAATAACAGTAATTAACAACTGCTTGTAGCACATCACCATTTACATCACCAAGAGTTATTTCAGTCTCGTCCGAGTTACTGAGACTGCCTGTGAACATTGCAGAGAAATATTCACTGGCTGCAGACAAGACCAATCTAAAAAAGTATGTTAAAACCAATATTTAATTTTACGAAGCTTGCAAAATCCATATAACATATAATCAAAATGGAACAAAGTTTTGAAAACTTTTAATAGGAAATAACATAAAGCTATACAAAAATTATTAAGAAATATTTAATAGAAGAATTCTCAGATTCCTTTCAAATATGCTTTACCTGTGGGCTTGTACTCTTCTTCCATTGCTGCCAGCAATAAGAGTAACGTCGCACAATTTTCCCGCTTGCAAATAATTTTTCATGCAAGACAAACTATGTTCAGCGTGTCCTTCACACCTGAAATGTTCGTCCTGTGAAGCAGTCGAACCGGCAGAAAAAAGGGACAATCTGCTGAAGTCTCTTGGTAAATTATTATCACTTCCTACTAAACTGTTGTTCCCAGATTCTTTACAAGGGCTTCCTATACTTCCTGTCATAGACATTTTCTGATGAGCTAGTACTCAAATTATTCGAAAAATTTTCAAAAAGTTATCATATTACCAAGTGAAAAATCCAAAAAATCTATTACAAGTACACTTTACAAATTTTCAAGAACAAAGGTATCAAAAACTGACAACTCGGCGTCTACTGTCAAATAAAAAGTCAACAACCTTCACTTTTTATTTGACTTTAGGTGTATTCTTTTCACAGCTCTAGATGAGTCTGCTCAGTTATTCTCATTTGTAATTGGTGTACGAGGTCCGTAAAAGATATTGACTTCTATTGGTGCATACTTCGAATGATCGAAGGGTGCATAGACATTTAATAAACATATTTGACGTATTCCATAGACACTAAAATCCAAGAATAGTAAACTAAGATTTATTATTCTTGACTAAAACCGGGTTCAGTGAATTGAAACGTCTAGCCAGCGACAGCCCGTTAGCCAATACAGATCGAGCATTGTGTATTCCCCTCACTCCTACTATTTGTATCGCAGTGTAGTTAAATTTTCCCAACTTCAAGAACAAAGTAAAGTGACAGTTGGAGTTGACTCGCCGTGACACGTTTTAGTTCTGTGAAGCCTGCTTAAGAACAGTGTTTATACCTGTTCTGTGGTTTATACCTCAGATTAAAAATGTGAAGTTATACAGAGTAGTCTGTAGCTTTAGATAAGTCAGAACAAAGTTCCACTTAAGTGGAACTCTGTTCGCTATAGAATTCTATAGTTCGACTCAAAGCTATAGTTTTGGCACGTTATACGATTCCTACTCTTGCCTTTGGCAATATGTCTCCAGAAGCTATAGATAGTTGTCGACAGATCAGGAGGTGCCTAGTAGACAAAGACAAACTCAATTTGAAATATACTAAAGAAGGATAAATCTTTTACAAATTTAATTTAACATTTTACGCCGATTTTCGTTTGTTATTTTGTTTCATATATTATTCTGATACTTTGAATTTTTTTTAATAATGCGGGTAACGACCGAACATTAGAAAAGGTTTTCGGAGATTGCTGAACAAAATCCTGAATTAATTACAAATCAGTTTTGCGGAAGTAACAGCAAGGCAAAACTTAATACATTTGTGACAGTCTGTGGTCAACAGTTTAAATTCTTTAGGCTATAGTGAAAAGTCTGTTGCAGAATGGAGAAAGGTAAAAAACTTACACATCTTAAAAGGTTTAATAAAAATAGGTTTCTTTTATTTCACGGCAGTAACAGTGGAAAAACAACAAAAACTAAAGCTTCGAAAACCAAAATAGAACAATCAAAAACTGGAGGTGGTAATACAATTTTTTTTATTGTATTTACCTTTTTATATCCATTCTACATCTGCACTTTAATTTAAATCATAATAATTTATTTGTCAACGAAATATTCTCTGGAAATATTAAATTATAAAACAAAGAAAGTTTAAATCTATCTTGTTATATTAAATTATGTTAGGTTATCGTGTAAGCAAATAGTAAATGAAATTATTTAGTTACTTTTTTGAAAATCCTCTGTTACAGCACCAGATAACACGATATTTTTAGAGTGGTTAATTGCAATCCGACGAAACCTTAAACGTTATCGATAGACAAACGGAGTACGAATGAGGGTTAACACGCTTGAATTCACCACGAGAGGTGCTAGTGTACGGAAAGGTCAATGTCACTGAACGATAATGTTTACTATGGCTTTTCAACGCTAATTTTTAGTAACTTTTATAAAAATTAGCTGAAAAACATTTAACACAATGATAGCAGAAGGGGAAAGTAGTAATTTACTTGCTCAGTAGGGAAATTATTGTACTTAACTTAAAGTTAGGTTATATCATGAATGAGCATGATGAAAACAACGAATGTACATGATTATTACTCACGACTTTCTGTAGTAGACTCCTTTGGTAACCCATAATCCTCAGGTTTAAAATGTTTCTTACAAACACACGAATGTTTCGAAGGAGTAAAGTTATCTCTATCAACCACTGTTTTAGGCGAGTTTTGTCTCTCGGAAGCATATGTCCTCCTTTTTGTTTCCGAACAAAATGGAACTGCACAACACTGAGGCACAATTAACAAGGTTTTTTATTTGCTGATGTACTAAATAATTATAATAAAACCCTATAAACTTGTTCCGCGCCTAACAAGAACTTTTGATCGGACCTTACTCGCCTTACACTGAACGCTGCGTTCAATTTGGGTCTTTGAACACCTAACCACAGCATATATAAGAACGCTGTGACCTAACCCTGTACTCTTATACCTAGGTATATCACTGTACCCGAGTTTAATGTTCGGAAGTTGCTCCAAAAATAACGTTAAAAAGTCTAACGGAAACTTAACCTCAGAGCTTTATGCATCAAGTAAAAGATGGTGCATAAGGGGAAGGGAAAAGTAGAACTTGGTAGCGCCAGTGTTAAACGCTCTCATTAAAAAGAACTACACTTATGCGTACTCCGAGCACTGGAGCTGCAAGAACTGTGCACCAGCCGGCAAACAGAAAACTATTTAGTGTTCTGTGTCACAGATATGTATAAAGAGGTAATATTAATCGACAACCGGGGATTGACATGGACCTCCAATATGGTGGATAACAGTGAATTATTCAGTGGATTGATCAAAGCTAATTCACATCAAAAATATCCTTGTTTCCACTAATCGAAATATAACAAAGTGGATCTTTAAGAAGACTATTTTGGACACGATTTTACTCAGAAAGAATTGTTTTATATTTGTTATATTTATAATTTATAAATTATAAACTTTCATCACAAAATATATATGTATGTAAGATGTATGTATACGTATGTATAAACCTTATTGTTAGACTAGTGATGGGCGATATATCACGAACTGTGATTTAATCACTGATATTAGAAAATCACAGGTAACGACTGTTAGTAAAGTTGGTAGAAAACTGTGACGTGATCACGACTTTGCTATTTCGTTCCCTGGCTGTGACACAGAGTAACCGTCTGTGGCTGTGATATAGTATCGTAAGATTCAAGATCAACATTCAACCAATACCAATATATCTTTTACGACGAAGATAATGATATGTAATATTTACTTAGAGTCGATTTTTGATTCCAACCGTATGTACTAACACGGAAAGCAAGCGATTTCGTGCCTTAGCGTTATTAGGTATGCATTTCACACTATAGGTATAGATATTTATATAAATATCTTTTGTTCACTGGGCAATGCGATGTGAGATGTGGCGATTAGAGTCAGGGTCGTGACTCGTGCCGGAACATTTTTGTTACAAGACCAGGAGTAACTAACTACTAAAACCATGCGTAAACATATTTTATATGATTAAATATACTAGCAATTTTATTGCAAATATTGATCATTTACGTCTCGGCATGAAATATGAATAAAGATATGGAATTTGACAATAAGCAAATGAAAACATTTTTAAAAAACATCCTTATATATTATAAAACATAAAAAAAATAACATTAAAAATAAAATTTTAAATCAACAAAAATTCTCGTAAAATAAACAATTAATAAATAAATAGATTACTAAAGTAGCAATTTCACGATTTCACCATTTACCGTCTGTCGGCGTTACATTTCTCCCATACGCGTCGTATGAAAGTCGTGATCACATCACGTTTTAAAATCACTGATATGAGAAAATCACAGTAACGATTCACGTTGTGATTGAAAAATCACGATATCGCCCATCACTACCTTAGACAAGAGGTAATTTCTCTAATCTAAGGTATAAACCTTAGTTTGATTACTTTTCAGTGACGTCAACTTTTCTTCAATGTTGGCACTGCACGAATTTGTTTACTTGTCAAACGTCAGTTCAGTCTACTGGCACAGCAAATGTTGTATATATGCTGTGCTACTGGTGTAAGTACAAAAAAATAAAAATAAATGAAAATGAGCAGAGTTTTCAGAGGAATAATTATATTGTTAAAATAAGATAAAAGATTAAGCAACAATGAACTGCTTGTTAATTTTTGACCATTTAAACGACATTGTTTATACAAAATTCAATGAAACTTTTGCAAAACATATTAATGATTTTGCTACAGCCCAAGGGCTACTTCCCGAGGTAATTTAGAATTAAAAAAATATTTTTTATATGAAATTTAATCTTTCATACCTTTTTAAGACCTCTTCTGAATGTAAAATAGAGAGCAATGTTATTGTACAATTGTTTTCACCTATAATAACATCACACCCGAATTATGAACTGTCAGTTTGGAAATTCCTACACTTCTATACAATGCGAGGATGATTTGACGATATATTTTGATGAGGTGAGGTAATTCGGGGCTAAATTATTTATAAAACAAAACAATTTTTTTTTACAGTACATGGGCTATTTATTTGTTGCTATAGGCAATGAATCGTCTGCTCATATGAAAAGATATATTAACACTTGTGTAACTATAATACGATATCTTTGTGGGCCAGATGTTTACCAGTAAGTATTTTACAAATTCAATTACATAATTATTATTTGTATAATTTGTATAATCAGGTTAAAAGCAAAAGAGGAAAAGTCTAAACTAGCAAGCAGATTAATTGATAGTTGGATACATTTAAATTCTAATGACCAAGCTGTATTTGTAGAAGCCGTTGAACAATTAGTTGTTAATGCAGATCTAAGTTCTGCTACTATAAAAGCGTTGAGAGAATCTGTAGATAAGCTTGCCCCACAAATCGAATGTAATAAAATACATGCACTGGTACTGATTCAAAATAGATTTTTATCGCTCTATTCTAGGTAAGAATGTTAACTGTCATTTATTTTTGTTTGTTTTTTCACAATTACTAACAAAAATATGCAAACTATGTGGGAGTACCTACAGAAACAAGGAGGATACTAATGTTACACAATTATGTATATTAATTTTTAGTCAAAATGCCAAAGAACTGTCTTCAGCCGATATTCTCTTCTCAATACTACTTTGCCAAAGCACAAATCTAAACCAATCTGACATTCAAAAGACTTCTAATCAAATCACAAGCCATCAAATTTTACTAGCTGGTCCTGACCGTTACCCAAAATGTTTACCTCACGTAGTTCACATAATTCCGCTGTCCGAAAGTGTAAGCTTGCTTTATTTACTTGAGATTGGCAATCCTGCAGTTGCAGCAAGTTTGTATGAGAATTTTTGCCACCTACACACCATGCAACTTGTACAAATCCAACGTGACAAAGAAACACTTCGACCTGCCTTTGAAAATCTGGATTTGGCCACAAGAAGACTAAACGATAGTCTGAAAAAGAACAAAAACACGGCTATCGAGAATTCTCATAAACAGTTAATGAAAAAATGGGAGGTTATCAGGAAGAAATACCAGGAATACTTGAAAAATACCTCCGATGAAGCATTGCTGAGAGCCGAGACTTTGGCTCTAGGTTTTTTGGAAAATTTAAAAGAGTTACTCGGTTTGACGGCAGTCGATGGGTCTGTTTTGAAATATAGCAGTAAATATATGAAGGAGGCTGCTAAAATTGTTAAAGAAAAGCTGAGTGTGTTTGAGGAGTTTTTAAAGGCGAAGAGCATCAAAAATTTTTCATTGGGATCATATCCTTTTGAGCAATAATTATCTTCGAATAATTTTATTACATGGCCTGGATGTAAAAAAATGAATTTCTTTTTTGCTGAGACTTTTTGGGAGTCTTGGAAGTATCTATTATGAAAATACACCCAAAAAGCAATAATTTTATAATTATTTTAGATTGCATAACTATTTTTTTAATTTATTAGGAGTATTTTAGAGAATCAAACAATAAATCGACGTCAGACTACAAGTAATTATCAGTAAACTGCAAAAAAGAACTTCAGATTTTTCCGTCATCTGGCAAGTTATTGAGAAAAACTAAATTCCACAAGAAAGATGCTTTAATTTAACAATTAACGTGAGAAAATACACGAATTTTTCTTTTATTTTCAGTTACCAAATAATGAGAAATATTAGTTTTAGATAGGAAATCCCTAAATAATTTTCCTATAATCACATTTTCACTCCTGTTTACTTACCATATTCATCTTTATCCTTAATGACTGTGTACTAGAGATTCCCTAACCATCAACAAGTATTTGGAGGAGTTTCCAGGCTTGGTGCATTTTGTGTACGTTGACAGAACCACACATAGAGTAACAACTCCCACTCTCGATTTCGGCACAGAAGAAAGCTTATTATATAAGAAGAAGGTAATATTTGATAACACTAAATAGTCAATAAATTGTTGTATTGCCAATATTGGAACGAATATAAACACTTGATAGCTTTGGTACCTACTATACAATGTGTTAGATATATTAAACTCGCATTCCAATATGTTAATCGATTCTGTAAATTGAGTGAAACAACTACTGAATATCAAATTTTTATACACAGTGGTTCGTATGTTGTGGTAATGAAGGTTGTTAGACCCATTAACCATGGGTTATTTGGAACCACCTAGGTGTCCTACATCCACAGTTAACGTATATACATTTTCCTATGAAATACCTAACCTTTTCCTAGATGGAAAAACAAAAATTGACGTTTATTTTAATGTATTACTTACAGATATGGTTTATGATCAATTTTGCAAGGATCCATCTCCAAGAAGGAAGCTCGTCACTGATGTGGAAGGATACTACCTTTAATTATGCTTATTTTTTGTGGTTTGAGGATAATAGCGGTGCACCATTAAAGCCTGCTGTAATTCCCAATTGTAATTTACCATTACCTGGAATATTGTGCGAGGATTTTTATCAGTAAGAAAAAAATATTAAGTACATTTTTATCATCTTTGTACAGGATGTAATCCTATTTTTTCTTTTTCTTTTTGTTTTTAAATTTGGGAAAGATGTAATACTCTTTTTTCACATACTAACCATTTCAACTGTACTTTTGATTAACCAGATATAGCATAACTTTGTTAAATTGTGATCATTTTATCTATGTTTTGAATTCTACTGGAGCTAGAAAATGTCTACATGCCATTCAAACGGTCAGCATTAAAAATCATCTTACAACCTGTAATATACTGTTATTTTCTATTTTATTATTACACACCCAAAAAACTCATAAATTTATTTTGATTTTATATAAAGACATTATTATTAATATTTAACTGCCTTTATTTATAGGAAACTTAAAGAAATATGTTTTCCAAAAATGGCGCCATCAAAAATAAGATGTTACGAGTTGTTTTGTATGCATTTGGGTTTAGTAACGGCTTCTTGTGTTCTTGAGCAAACAAGACGATTATCCGCAACAATTTGGGAACTGAGAGGACATCCATCGCATGCCATCGACCTGCTATAATGTTAATCCTGAAATTTGTTGTATTGTTTTTTTTTTTGCATATTTCATTGCCATTTTTCTGTGATAAGTTTGAAAGTATCATTAAAAATTGTATGAAATACATGTTACTACTGTCTGACTCGGGAAAGAAGGCCCGTGCAGCAAGGGAGAGCATTACTGAGAAGTCGCCAGCTTTCTGAGAAACCATAAAATAAATAAATAAATAAATATATTAAAAGTATAGTATATCTTCCAATGAGTAGGTGTGGATGCAAACGATCACAAAAATTTGTAATGCACTAATTCGTTTATTTTATTTATGCTTTATGGAAAATGGAATGCAGAAAACACATTCTTTCTGCCTGCCTTCTTTTGCTGGACAGACTGTAACTGATATGAGTTTTATTTATTACCAAACCTGAACATTTTTATTTGTCTATTTATTATTTAATCCAAAACAATATAGGAATATAATCAGCAGTAGCTGGTGGAATTTAGGCTGTCATATCTTGGTATTGGACCATGGGACTCAAGCGATACTGTAGGGCATAACTATCAAAACTAAATGAAGAAGTTTTGCAGAAAAAAAAATGATTCAAATTTGTGAAAAAAAGTTGAAAAAAATATTGATTTTTTATAAAGTTGCACCTTTTTGAAATTTGCCCAGTGAAAAATGAATCTAAAATAAAATTTTCAAAATGGTGTAACTTTATAAAAAAAAAGATAATTTTTTTTAATAAATTTGAAATCTGTCGATATATTTTCATCAGTGATATAAAGCGACAGTACAATCTCAATAAGAGCACCTCCATGGTGCTCCTGGATATTGAGAAAGCCTTCGATACTGTCTGGTTGCCCGGTATTATTTATAAACTGCACCGGTATGACTTTCCGGGCCACTTAACCCAACTGATACACTCTTACTTGCATGGCAGAACACTGTGACTGAGAGTGAACAAAACCCTCTCTACAGAGGGACATTAGAGCAGGCGTACCGCAGGGGTCGGTTCTCGCGCCAAAATTATACAACATATACGTGTCCGACTCTCCCCGGTTCCAGAACACCAAGCTTGCGATGTACACCGACGATACCGCCATGTACTGCCACAGTCATCATGCTCAGGCTGCTGGACAGTTGCTAAAGGTGCACATGGTATGGGCGTCAGACTACTATGCCAAGTGGAAGGTGAAGCTGAATGCTGCCAAGTCGGAGGCTATTGTGTTCACTAGAAAATTTACCAATAATAAAATTATTACACCTATTTCGATGGGAGGTCAAATTGAGACCAAACAGGAAGTAAGATATTTAGGCGTAACTTTGGACAAAGGATTTTATTTTGGAAAACATGTAAACGAGACGATACGTAGAGTCTATTGTGTGTCCAGGAGTCTGTACCCCCTAATGGCGGGGAATAGCAGACTAAACAGGGATAACAAAAAATTGATTTATACTATGATAGTGAGACCGGCCCTAACGTATGCTGCGCCCGCCTGGTGTTCCGCGAGCGCGACGACGTTACACAAACTGGAAGTTTTAGAAAATGAATTTCTACGCCTAATAACTCATCAAGATACAACCCCTTAAGGGAATTACGCCAAATTTGTAACGACATTGTACGCCATAGTGGACTATATCAGAGATAGCACCATTAAAATAAGTGAGCATTTTGGTTAAAACCTCTCTCTACCATGTACACTAGCATCTAGATCCCTGGGATCAATATTTGTTGATTATGTCAGTTTACATGATGTTGCTGACATAATCAACAAAATTAAAAATAAAAACTGTACGTGGAATTGATGATATTTCTCCCAAATTGATAAAAACCATTAGTAACTACATAATTATGCCTCTAACCAATTTTATAAATTTATCATTACAAAGCGGTAAATTTCCTGACTTAATGAAAGTTGCTCTAGTATTCTCGTTATTTAAAAAAGGACACTTCGGATACTGATAACTATCGGCAAATATCCGTACTGACTGAATTTTCTAAGTCCTGGAAAGGGCAGTATATAATATAGTTATTGATTTTGTAGAAACAAATAATTTACTTACAGTTTCTCAACATGGTTTCAGAGCACATAAATCAGTAGAAACAGCAAGCTATCGCTTATTAAATTATATTCTGAACTAGATAGAGGAGATTATGTGGTGACTATTATGTTTGATCTGAGTAAAGCATTTGATACTATCAGCATGCCATATATTTTAAAAAAACTAAATAATTTAGATGTAAGGGGGAAAATTATTAGAATGGATAGAATCGTACCAAAAAAATTGATATATGTTGGTAAAAATGAAAGATCAAATGTCTAGTCAACACCCAGTCTCACTAGGAGTTCCACAGGGATCTGTATTGGGACCATTTATTTTCTTACTTTATATTAATGACCTTCTTCAATACATAAGTAAAGGTCAGATGACTATATGCAGATGATACAAGTATTACAGTCTTGGGGAAAACATCTGAAGAACTTCAACAACACATTAAATTAACTTATGTGAAATGTATACTTGGTATCAAAGAAATAGACATCCTTAATGATACTAAGACAGTTTTTATTAACTTTAATATCAGGAAGGAACTTCATGTTGATTTTCAATTAATAAATGACCTGCAATTTTCCAATACCGCCAAACTTCTTGGTACTTGGCTAGACTCTGATCTTTCATTTAATACACATATTGATAACTTTGTCCTTTTGAATAAAGTGTTTTATACGATAATGCAAATGAAGTCATACTTGGATGAACAAGGTCTTGTAAGTTTGTATTATGCGTTTGCTTATAGTCGCTTGTCTTATAATGTAGTATCCTGGGGAAAATCTGTAGTTTGGGACAGTTTTTATGTCAGAAAAAAATAATTTTTAATCTCAAATATTCTGAAAGCTGTAAAGAGACTTTTAAACAGAAAAAAATATTGACATTTTTATCTGGAAATCTGTCACTTGTACTAAAAGTCACCTTTCTGACTTTAGTATGTTAAAAGATCAACATAATTATGACACTCGCCATGCAAACTCTTTATTAGTGCCCAAGCATAGAACATCTAAATTCAAAAGATCACCAGGTTACAGTGGTATCACCTTGTATAATTCACTCCCAGTTCGTTTAAAACATATATCGAATTATCATAAATTCAAATCTGAAACTAAAAAGTTCCTTATTAACGAATGTTTCTATTCAATAAATGAATTTGTGTCTAGGCAAGATCAAACATGATATTGTCGTGCTTATGTATAAGTAGGTAGTCGAATTTATTCATGAATTATATTAGTATATTAATTTTAATGTATTTTAATTTTGCATACTTTTATTCTCTTACAATTTATGCTTTATACTTTTATACCTTTTACAATACTTTTACAACTCATGCTTTTATACTTTTACAATTTATACTTTTAATCATATTTATACTTATATATTGTTTTCATTGTATTCCTATTACTTGACTTGCCTGTTGTACTTTGTATGTTATTCTGGTTAATAGAATTATTACTATTATTAGTTCCGAACGATTCTACGAATTTAAACTTTCTGGTAGTCCACTAACCACCAACATCATTCAAATAAGGGAGTATAACGCGCCTTTTTGGATAAAACAAATTACCATACCAGACGTTACCAATATTTCGACAACCTCTTCAGGCCACCACGCCCCTCTCAATCCCTTCTATAAATAGGGTACCAAAATTCAAAATTTTCACCTTTTCCTTTCTTTTTGTTTATTTTCGTCTTCTAAATTCCTTTCCAATTTTTTTTTCCAAATTACAAGTTGCATTTGCATGCGTCGCTAATTCTATTCGTTAATGTTATACAATTTAAATTATTTAGTTTAGGTGTTATATTCATTGTTTATTGTTATTTTTAAGCCTGGACCAGTCCCGCTCCACCCGACCTAACAATTGCCCCATCGTTCTCATATGGGGGATGCTAGGTTGGCAACGGACCGGGTGCCCGGCGAGGGATATATACTCTTCATTTTAATTATAAAATAAATATTTTTAATTTTTTTTTTATATATTTTCCGCCTGATTCTGAAAATAAATGTTTTGCAAATATTTTACAAATTGTTTAAAAAATAAACTAGGTGGGCACACTAGCCACCACTGAATATAATTATTTTCCAAAATTTTGAATATGGTAGGTATTACTTATTTTGCGTATTGATTCTATACTAATACATTCTTACTTTTATAGATTATGATATTCTACCGCTAAGTAAAGATAACTCTTTAGGCAAATTTATGCTCTGTTGTATATAAAAAAAAATAAATCGATGTTTTTATTAGATTATTTTATTTATATATTACGTGGTAACTTTAACAATTTTTTTTTTTTAAATAAAAATAGCATTTTACAAAACAAACTTATATAATAATGAAACACATTTATAAAACAACAATATCAGACCCTAAAATAAAATATAAGTAAAAACAACTTGAAAATAAATAGTTTTAGAAAGCGTTATACTTTGTTAAGGCGCAATATTTTATAGGTTTATATTTAATTCACATGTCTGCACTTAAACAAGTTTAATTTATAATTGCCATGTAATATCCCTATTATTGCAAATATTTTATAGGCAATAATAAAAACAATAGATTTAATGATTTGCTCGAAAAAAAAAAACTATAAATTTATAAAATGAACCATCATTGATGAAATTTACTATAAATTAATGGAAGTAAAGGAAGTACTTATATAGGTATATATCGTTTGTATATACAGGGTGTTGGATTTATTGTTATACACCATATAACTGTTGTGGAAATTATACCATTTTATTTTTGAAAAATTAACATGTACCTTCAAAAAAAAAAAAAAAATGAAATTTGTCATATGGAGTACAATTTTGATATTGTAAAAATGTTGCACCTTTTGATCAGGAGAGAAATAATCATAATTAAAAATGTATTTATTTTTTTGTTAAAATTTGATGTAGCCACTGTTTTGTTTTGCGTTTTATATTTAACTAGAAATAAGTAAAACCAGTAATTACTGACATATTCTATTTGTACGTATCGATAAAATTAATTTATCCTTTAAACAATTAGAAATGAGTAAAACCAGTAAGTACTGACATTCTATTTGTATGTATTGATAAAATTAATTTATCCTTTAAAATAATTTCATTTAAAAAAAATAATATTGGTTACTGAGATTTAAAAAAATATAGATCTTGCACTTTTGAATTATTATGAGCAATGCTTTCATCCAACATATCAAATAGAAAATTGAGATTGATTTGAAATGTATCAAATTTTAATTATTTGTAGTGTTCAATTTTTCGAAAATAAAATGAATGGAAACACTAAAAAAACAAGAAAAATACAATTTTTCTCCATCTCAATTAGTGCAAGAATAACGAGCCATAGAATATGATCTCATTATACTGACAAAATATAATTTATAATTCTGGGGGATACTTACTACTAATACTAATATTATTACGTGAGGACTCTTTTTTTTTTTTTGTTAACAAGTGTTTACCCGAAATGCTACAACTAGCAAAATAGATTTACAATCTATCAGAATATCACAGGAATATCTTGCAATGTTATAAAGACATTTTGTGATTAACATTCATTTTACATTTTAGTTTGTTCATAACTTAACAAGGATTGGAGTTTTGAAAACGAATTTATAAAAACAGTAAGTAGTTGTCACAAATAAACTACCGTGTTGTAATATGCCTTGATATTTTTAAACTCCAGAAATTTTACAACACCAACACTTATCTTTTTCACAAGGGCTTTAAGGTTCCAAATGACGATTTTTATTTTAATAAGACAAATAATTTTGCTTTACAATTACTTAAAATTGAATATTTGTTATTCATTAGTCACAGAAAAGATCCACTTAATATTGCCTAAAAATTTGTGATGGGCATAATCAGACGATTCCAAAAATTGTATATGGATGACTTCCATAATCGGAATATTGGTCGATATCTAATTCCAGATACTAAATCGTTGATTACTGCTTTCGCATCCGAATTTTATTTGATAAGGCAGTACAATTATTATTCCGGTTACGTTTAACAGTACATTTTTCAAAAGAAATATTTTTTCCTGTAATGTTTCTCCACAACCGTCTAGAAAGTTAACTGTTTTTGGACAATTTTTTGAGTTGAAAATACATCTTTACTGGTCTAGCCTGGTAAAGTGACATAAAGGATCGGTAAAGTCTGTACTTTTGGGTGACCTAATTAAGCACTCTAGACAACAGATAATCGCCTGACATCTGTCAGTTGAAGTTGATTAATTTGTAATTATTAATGATATATGAATGATTATTGTTCATATGAACTCTTGTGTGGATCAACTATTATCATTTGGAATAGGTTCCGAAATCTGACAGCAGTAGAATTCTCATGTATAAGCATTGGTTAACTATTTGAGCAGCAATCATTCAGATGATTTACGAGTAATTGTAATATTCTGAATATTTCAATAATCGAATATATCTGTAGTTTTTTTAATGGTCCCAATTTGTTTTGTTAAATTACAGTAAGATTCCATAAATTTACTAAAGTTTCGGATATTTATGGAAAAATCACTGAAATTTAACAACACAAAAGGTGGATTTATGCAGACACATTTAAGATTTAACATGTAGCATTTAAATGGCAGATTTAAGAATGCCAATGTGCATTTATGCACAATTTATTAAACAACTTATCATTTAAGAAGCATCCAATCAAATTTAAGGTTTTTATTCCTGCCCAGATGATGACAACCAATAAATAATTTAGTTAGGGATTTGTAACCTAACTTCACATGTTTATGCATGCACAGTATGATTTTCATTTAACATTTAATCTAAAAGTTGGTCAACTCTTAAATGTAAAATGCTAAATGATAAATGTGCTGCATAAATTAGTTCATTACGTTATGAGACTTTAACTTCGTACATGTTAAGTGCTAAATGTTAAATCTTAAATGGTAAATGTGTCTGCATAAATCCACCTTAAGAAAAAAAATCACTATGAATATGATTTGACAGGTTAAAATTAAACATTTTATTACAAATATTTTCTTGTCCCTATTTTCGTGATTTGTTATTTAAATAAAACTTATTTGACCAAAATCAAGACGTTATAATTTAATATTTATACTAATAAGAATGAAACATTTTTGTGATTTGTTATGACCTACATCTCTAAGGCTCTAGAATATTGCCTTCCCGTAATTTTTTCAAAATCATTTATAAATTCGTCTTCATTCATTCTAAAATAAAAAAATATAATACATATCAAATATATGAAACAAATGACACAAGAATTAATCCTTTTTTCTCAGTCTTGGTGATTCGGTATTAACCTCTTTTGGTATTCCTCCCCTTTTTCTGCCCTTAACTCTACTACCACGTCCCCTGCCTGATTTTCTTTGAACTTCTGGAGAGCTCTCTTGAGAACTACTGTCAATTGCATCTCGTGTCCTATTGGTTTTTCTTGGTACTTCTGGAGAACTATCTGACTGGGTGATATTTTCATTCGGCCTCGTTTCTGGCTCTTTCACATCTTGCTCATTTAATTTTTCCAACTTATGCATTGTCTCCAATTGTTGAACTTCTTCTTCAAGCTCATGCATATATTTCTCAGCTTCCGATAAATTTTCTACAACACTATCTATATGTTTCTGTAAGGCGTTTTGTATTTTATTTATAACGACCAGTCCCTGAGCATTTTTCTTATCGATTTTTAAGTCATTCAGAATTTTATTAAAAGTCTCAGAAGCTGTCTCGGAACTCTTATAAGTATTATTAGGTTCACTCAGATTGGGAATATGTATTGGCAATTTATCATATATGTTATTATTACATCTCATAAAAGCTTGAGAATAAAGGTGAGTAGATCCATTATCTGAGGCCTCATTAATTAACAAACAGCAGGTAAATAGCTCAGGTGAAATTTCAAAAAGATCCCGTAACTGCTTATGCAGAATTTTATCTCTTAATGTAAATTTAAAGCTAGAAATGCGTTGATACTTATACCATGCAACAACTTTGTTAAATTGATTTCCTAGAAATTTCTTTATTTTATCACTGTCGATTTTTCCAATTTCATTATAGAAATAATGTGGCTGTGGACATGGCATTATCGAGTTTATTTTAATTGTTCTGGATATATTCACTTGTTGCTGATCATTATCTGTTATAGTCTTGGTTTCTTTATGTACTATTTCTCCCAAAAGGAAACCCTCCTAAAAATTTGAGGTTAAATTTGGTACATTTACAGATTGCATTTATTTTACCTGCTGGAATCGGCATTTACTATTTTCATAAAGTAGAAATGAAAATGCCGGACCCGATAAAGATACAGAAACTGGAGTAAACATTTTACTACATCTAATCAACTGATAAGTAGAAATTGACGCACTAAACACCAAATGACAATTGACATATGCCAAAACGAAAAAAAAAAAAACCCTACGTGTTTGGAGTACGAATTTCTTAATATCACAGACCTCTATGTCTATATCATAGAAGAGAAATAAAATCTAGATCTCTAATAGTGGTCTGAACTATAGAATAACTCGATAGTTGGTACTTATTCGAATAATTCGATAGTTGATTTACGAATAATTGAATTTAAAAAATGTTGGATTTAAGAATAAAGGTTATGAATATGTATAGACGGAAACGGTATTTTATTCATAGATAAGAGACACATTTTATTATGTGATACGAAAACAGTGTAAACAACAATATAAACAAAAAAACCAAAACGCAAGTGGCAACTAACTGATGCTGGCATGTGGCCGATACAAGACTATGTCAGTTCTGATTCCATGCCCTAACTATATGGCTGCCATACTTTGGGCAACTTATATTGGCTACATATTGACCAATTACAGAAATATATGAGACCGTGGAATTTTAAATCGTGTTTACCACACACGCCTTAGTCTATTTCCGTGATTATTTTTTTCAATGGTTTTATTTTCCAATCATTTAGCAATATTTTTGATCAAGTGTTTAATTCTTTCCAATGAGAGTTACACTCTTATTGAATTCACCACGAGAAGTGCTAGTGTAAGGAAAGGTCAATGTTACTGAACGTTAATGTTTACTATGGCTTTTTAACGCGAGTTTTTAATAATTTTTATAAAAATTAGCTGAAAAACATTTAACGCAATGATGGCAGAAGGGGAAAGTAGTAATTTACTTGCTCAGTAGGGAAATTATTGTACTTATTAGAAGTGTCTTATGTCATAAAAGTTAGGTTATATCAAGCATGAGCATAATGAAAACAACGAATGTGCATGATTATTACGATTTTCTGTAGTAGACTCATTTGGTAATGCATAATCAGGATTAAAATGTTTCTTACAAACACACGAATGTTTCAAAGAAGTAAAGTTATCTCTACCAACCACTGTTTTAGGCGAGTTTTGTCTCTCGGAAGCATATGTCCGCCTATTGTTTCCGAACAAAATGGAACTGTACAACACTGAGGCACAATTAACAAGGTTTTTTATTTGCTGGTGTACGAAATAATTATAATAAAACACTATAAACTTTTCCCGCGCCTAACAATAACTTTTGACACGACCTTACTCGACCAGTGGCGCCAACTAGTGAGCCTGAAAACATTAGCCCTCATTATATTATTATTATAGTGACTATTTCTCTCAGATTATAAGAACCAATGAAATAGCAAGATTTTGAAAATTTGGACCAATAAGAACAAACTTTCAGCGAAAATTGCATTCCAAGACATAAAATGACAACAAAAATTGCACTGGGCTTGACAGTTCAAAACGTCAGTTGAATCATATTTCATGTTGTATGTTTTATCCTGGAAATAGTCTAATAAATATATTTCGTGTATTAAAAATCTGAAAATTCAGCATTCAAAGCGTGTTGCCTTTAAGGGTACATTTACAACCAATTCGGTACGGTTCTGTTCTGTGCGGTACGGGCACAATCTGCTGGTGGATTGTAAATTGGGTTTTAAGCATATCTGGTTGAAGGTTGAATGTATTTGTTTACAGTAAAATTTTAAGTCGGCACGACCTTGAATTGCACTTCAGGTTTGAATTGGATGCTTGCAAATCGCAAATATGCGGCACGAATTTCAAATTACACATGCGTACTACAACACAAATTTATTGTTTATATTTAAAGTCGATTTGTGATTTGAATTTGGAAGATTAGATCTTTTAGTATTAGAAAATATGATGTTCGTAGAAGTTATGTTAAATAATTATAATTATTTAATCAAATTGAATTTGCACACACGTAATATTAAAAAATCTCAACAGATGGCAGCTTCTAACTCATTATAAATGACCTAAATTTTATCTCGGCACTATTCACAATCCGTTAGTAAATTGTGTCTGTAGCGAATTGGTTGTAAATGTACCTTAAGAAACCGCATTCGTTCACTTTGATGTGCTTTGACTGAAAAAGTACCCTCGACTGCGTCTCGGACACTTTTTGTCGAATCAGATCAAAATTAACTCGAGCAGTTTCTAGGCAACACGTTTTCATGCGCTGAATTTTCCATAATTTTTAATGCACTTAATATAGGTATTACTACAGAGAATAATCTAATTACATTATCCTATTGAGAATATTTTATAGTAGGTATTTTGTTTTTGTACATTGATCTGTTTTCTGGTTTTGAGATCTGTCATCAGTTTTGTGTTAAATTTAAAAAAATGAACCAAAAACGAATGTGTGACGTCAGACGAAGTGTGCGTCTGATGTCACACATTAATTTCGAGGTATAAACAATAGAAGTTTTTTATTTGCATTATGTTTCAGATCAGTTCAGTTAATTTTTGTTTTTGATTGGTTTGGCATTTTAAAAGAAACTTTCTATACCAATCAGAGATGAGAATAAGTTAGATCATAAATGACCTGATCTGCAGTGCAAATAAAAAACTAATAAGCAAAATAGCAATATAACCTATAACAAACAGTTGTCAATAATTTTTATTACTTATCTAATTTTCATTTTATTTGTTATTTTTACTAGTTTAAAATAAAGTGAAAATTAGACAAGTAATAGAGTTTATAATTTTTTAAAGCAAAAGTGGATTTTCACAAAGTAACCTCATCTTCAATCAAGTTGTCAGAGGATTAAAAAAAATATTTATTATTTATTAGACGTTTGTTGTGCTGTTCTGTAATGTGGAAGACTTAGTTAAGTCACGTTGCGGTTTTTAAAATACCACAAATATGCATTTAAAACTTAGATGCTTACATTTCGTGACACCCTCAGTTTAACGCATAAACAAACAATAAATATAGCTGTCAAACTGGCAGCAAGTTTAAAAAAAATGTACATGGTATTTTAAAAACAAAAAACTATCGTCCCTTAAATGTCTTCCATACTACATAGTATGTTTTATTATGAAACGACACGACTTTACAGAATTATGACAAGTAATTTGTTCATATCTCAGAATAAGTACAATTTATCCTGGTGTTAAGAATATTTTAATATGAAAATACGATTACTTGCAGTGTCAGATAGTTAGATATTATCCTGTATTTTATTAGGAAGTGAAGACTGAACCGTAGAGGAATTATTTATTTTAACGTTTGGTGTGCATTTACTAATAATATTCTTTACCTTAATTGATTGTTCCAATTTTCAGAAAATTATCATATCACTCATCTAACATACAATTCTGGAACAACTCACTTTCCGTGTTCTTTGTAAAGAACCACTATTATATTTATGCATAACAGATATTTATTTAAGTACATGAAACATTCATAACAACCCTGCTATTAATTTCACAAACTACGACACATCAATCACTGCACGCTCAGGACAGCGACCCTCATCACACCACGTACCACTTCATACTGTTGTAGTTGACTCCCTCTCTCGATGCAGTACGAGTCATTCCCGATCATCCTATAGTTACGACACAAGCTTCTTTTGTAGTTGCTGTGGCAACTGCTTTTTACATCCATAACGGGATACTTTCTTATTCTAAAAGAAATATTTAATGCATGCTATACGTAATTTGTAAGTTATTCTTTTCAATGAACATTTCTTACATTAGGACTTACAACATTCACTAAGACGTTAGACATTAATGGACTCTGGGACAGAGAGTTTTCTTCTGCAAAACTTCTTCATTTAGTATTGATAGTTACGCCTTAAAGTATTGCTTGGGTCCCATGCTCCAATACTAACATATGATATAGCCTAAACATCAGCCGCCAATGTCAGTGCCAATTTTCATGTCAAATCGGCACAAATGTGGGTTCCACCGCCGCGAAATATAAAGTAAAATATGAATAATCTATAAACATGTATACTTTATATTTGTAGGTTTTCGTTTGTAGTGAAAAGAATGTAACTAAATGAAACTTTTTCACATAGATTTACGAAACAATTTTGTACTTGTAAGGAACATATTAATTTTAATAATAAGAAAAAATAAAACACACGGTTAGTTATTGTTAACAGTTGTAATTTCGCCGAACGGTCTGGAAGGAAGTGGAAAACGAACTGTCACCATAAATATTCCAAATTTTAAATAAAATTTCAAACTTCAAACATTTGGAAGTAGTTGGAACATTTTGGTTAAATTTGTTTATTATATAATCACTTAAAACATAAATTGTAGTATCGTCGGCGATTCCATTAATGTTATTCATATTATTTTTGAGGTTATATACAGTGTGTCCACGGATGGGTTTGCCAAGAGGAAAAACTTCTTTATTTAATCATTTACGAAAAAAAGTCAATCTATATACATAATAAATTCTGCTTCTCTTAAAACCCTTAAATAACTATTCAAATTTAAGTTTATACGCAGGGTGTCCAGAGGTGAAGTAAAATTTTTTACATTAGTGATATACGAAAAAAAGTTACTCTTTTTTAAAAAAATGTACCACTCCTGAAAACTCCAAATATCCATATAAAAATGTTTAATTATTTACGGGATATCCCATGGTAGAAGCTTAGAGATTTTTTTTGATTTGAAAAAAGTTGTTTGTAAAACAAGACCATATAAAAATCTAATAAAATGGGAATTTTTGTACCCCATGACACAAACAACCCTGTGTTAACGAGTACACAAAAAATAAACAATGAGAAACTTCCACCTATTATACCATGTTTAATGAACAGAAATAGTTAAGCCACGCCTCACTAATTTACGGTTGCGCAGAACAGTATACGCAACAACCAGTTTCACACGCTACAAATTAATAAAAGCGGGAATTCAAAACTCACGTAATTTGAAATAAAATTTTTGAGGGATGTAAATGATAAAACGTCGAGTGTGAAATAAGTAGGTATACGAAATTTAAAATTCTTTATCATTTATAACATTTAGTCAATATTAATTGTTTTTATTATGTACCTATACATAGAGTGTGAATGTTGGTGTTTATTATTGACGCTGCTGAAAAGTTGTCATAAGACTGAATTTTCAACGTATAGATTAGAGTCATTCTTTAACGTTTTATAGACAACGCCGACGCATCGTTGTGCGATGCATGCATGATAAAGATCTAAGAGGAAGAACTAAAACAAACAATATAACCTATACATTATATGGATGTCCAGTGGATATCCATCACTTGTACTTTGGTGTCCTATTACTAACACATACAAAATGGACGTCCAGACATTCTTTTATGGACAGTGTACAGATATACGTAAATGGATACCCAGTAGATATCCATCACGTCAATGGACATACGAACATGAAATAGACCAAAAATGGACACCGTCTGGATATCCTGTGCTATATGGGACAGAACAGATGTAATTTCTACAAAACGCCAAAACGTAATGACTGACGCAGAATCTAAGATCTCGAGGCAGTTAAGTCAAGCGGTTGCTTGTGTTGTGGGTTTTAGAAATACGACCAACAGAAAAATTCTATTCAAATATGGAGTGTATTTCTGGAGAGTGGCTTAACTTTCTGTTCATTAATCAGAGTATAGTGTTAATAGAAAACAAAAAATAATAATAATAATACGGCTTATGAATTTGGTAGTAATTTTATTAAATATTTTTTCTATCCTTATAAAAATTGTTCTTATTGATAACCCTGGGATACACAAATCAACATTTGAATAGCTATCTATAGGGTTTTGAGAGAAGCTTCCTATTTTACAAAGAACTAGTTTTGGCAAATCAAAAGAAAATTCAAGGCTTCTGCCGTGGGACACCCCGTAATTAATTAAATATTTTTTGAGATATTTGGAGTCTTTAAGAGATGCACATTTTAAAATAAAGCGTAACTTTTTTTTCGTAATTCACTAAATGTAGAAAATTTTACTTCACCCCTGGACACACTGTATATAAACTTAAATCTGAATGGCTATTTACGGGTTTTAAGTGAAGCAGAATTTATTATATAGATTGACTTTTTTTCGTGAACGATTAAACAAAGAAGTTTTTCCTCTTGGCAACTCCATCTGTGGACACACTGTATATAGCATAGCATTTCACAACCTGTGCTGGCTAGAAACATCGTAAAAATTCCCCCCGGGGGGGGGCCCGGGCCCCCCCGGGGGGGGGGCGGGGGGGCCCGCCCCCCGGGGGGGGGGGGGGGGGGGGGGGGGGGGGGGGGGGGGGGGGGGGGGGGGGGGGGGGGGGGGGGGGGGGGGGGGGGGGGGGGGGGGGGGGGGGGGGGGGGGGGGGGGGGGGGGGGGGGGGGGGGGGGGGGGGGGGGGGGGTTTTTGGGGGGGTTTGGGGGGGGGGGGGGGGGGGGGGGGGGGGGGGGGGGGGGGGGGGGGGGGGGGGGGGGGGGGGGGGGGGGCGGGGGGGGGGGGGGGGGGGGGGTGGCCGGGGGCCTGCGTTTTTTTTTTTTTTTCCCCCCGGCCGGGGGTTGGGGTTGGGGGGGGGGGGGGGGGGGGGGGGGGGGGGGGGGGGGGGGGGGGGGGGGGGGGGGGGGGGGGGGGGGGGGGGGGGGGGGGGGGGGGGGGGGGGGGGGGGGGGGGGGGGGGGGGGGGGGGTGGGGTTTTTCCTTCCGGGGGGGGGGTGGGGGTGGGGTTTTGCCGGGGGGGGGGGGGGGGGGGGGGGGGGGGGGGGGGGGGGGGGGGGGGGGGGGGGGGGGGGGGGGGGGGGGGGGGGGGGGTTTTTTTTTTGGGGGGGGGGGGGCCCAAATCCTTTTTGTTTTTTTTTTGGCCCCCAAAAATTTTTTTTGGTTTTTTTGGGGGGGGGGGGGGGGGGGGGGGGGGGGGCCGGGGGGGGGGGGGGGGGGGGGGGGTGCGGGGGGGGGCGGGGGGGGGGGGGGGGGGGGGGGGGGGGCCGGGTGGGGGGTGGGGGTTTGGTTTTTTTCGGTTTTTTTTTTTTTTTTTTTTCGGGTTTTTTCCGGGGGGGGTGGGTTTTTGGGGGGGGGGGGGGGGGGGGGGGGGGAATTCTCGGGGAGGGGGGTGGTGGGGGGGGTTTTTTTTTTTTTTGGGGGAATTGGGGCAAATTTTTTTTTTTTTTTTTTTGATCCCCAATAATTTTTTTGTAAAAATTTGTCGCTGACTACGTTGAGCAGCAACTTCCAGCTAGCGAGTCAACTGTTTCGTTCGGCGAATTGCTGCCGGTCAACCTCCCAACAGTTTGTATTCGATAAACGCGCCCATTGGCTGTATTAGGGTAGGACCAGACGCGTATTTATAAACAACAGGTGGGCAAGTGTTTCTCCATTGATCGGATTCGCAAGCTGTAACTTTCCCGTGCCGACGAATTCAGTTCGACAAATTATTTAGTTGTGGTATTGTAGATACGTATAGGGAACGAGTGTAAAGGCGGTTTTTATTTACGATATAGACGAGGACGATACTTTATTCTGTTTTGTATAGTAGACTACAAAAAGAAGAGGAAGTCGGTGTCTTCCGAAACAGTATGCGAGTGAGTTAGGGATTATACTGATATGGTTTTTGAGGGTGTGGAGGTAGTATGTAAAGTATATCACGTTAAACTCTTCTATAAACAGAAAACCAGTGTAACACAACATGTGGCGACAAAAATGATCTGATTGGGCTATTATTTGTTTAGAAATAGCATATTATGAGTAGAACTCGAACGGAGGTATCGGTTTCCAGTGACAGCATTTATGCAGACCATGATAAAGAGAATTTTATTTCATTTTAAAATGTTAATACGTAAACTAGTTTTATCGGAAAAGGATGACAAAAAAAATTATATTTTTACACTAGCCAAATTTGGGGGTGACACTATGTTTGTAAAATATTTGAACTTTTCAAAGACTCCACATGTATGTCTTGTGTAGAAAAGTCTATTTCTTTGCCATTTAAAAGGTCATTTGCCATCCCGCGGACCGATGCCCCGACAAATTCAAAAACAGAAAAAAGTTTTGAAAAATCTTTAATAGATCGAATAGATGTTAAATATGTAAAGCATAAAATGACAAAACCAAAGAGTTCTTATTATAACTTGTGAAGGAGATCGAATATATAGATGTTAAATATATGAAGTAGAACTTGACAAAACTAAAAAGTCCTTACTCGTGAAGAGATGCAGATATCGAAAAAGTAAATAAAAAAACACCGCCACATAGTATCAAGGTCATTATTTTTTAATGGCAATAGGGGTAGGTAGTTTTTGGTATTTTCTGAAAGGGTCTTTTCCTGATTACAAAAATGTATCATAAAGTGTGGGATTGCATAAGATAAATTTTTAAAAAATAATTATTGCAAATCTTAACTTTAAACCAAAAAATTTAATCCGAGTGAAAGAATATTTAAAAATTTGGTTTCATTTTTAGAGCACCTCCACTTTTAAGGTTTAGAACCGTCCCTGAATATAGAACTATAATCGGTGATTCCCTTTTAAATGTAGAAAGGGGATCAATAAATTAAAATATACTTAAGTGCATGAACTTTTTTCGAAACCATATACATTCTAATATATAAATTTGTTTAGAAAATGTTTTCGTCAAACAAAAATTAGGCAAATTTAAAAACAATTCATTCATATTAGATAATAATTACCTATGCCCAGGTAAAAATGTAAGTAGCGTGTGTCTGTGACGCCTCAAGACGCGCACCACGTTATTTTAAGCTCGAGTCGTTATATATTTTTCTCTAACTAAAATACAACTCAGTTAATCTTCGACAGTTTTAAACTTTTAATCTTACTGAGATAACAGTGTACCAATCTGTGTTATGAACTGCTTTAACGACCCCTAACCCTATAAATACTGATTGTGCTAAATTTTTCCCAAGTTATTATCGGTGTATAAAGTACTAATAATACATATTAATTTACAGTGTGGTGACTCTTAAATAACTAGATATTTTAAGTTTTTAAGAATATGGCACCCGAAATTGTGGTAAGTATTTTTTTAACTATTCTATTTTTAACGAAGTGTCACATTGTTTCTTTTGCGACGTCTACGTTTTGTATTTTTGGCTTACAAAATGCATATTACGGCGTTACATCACGAATTGCTGCGTAAATTGTGCTTTATTTGTACTCACGTTATTCAACATATGTACATATTTATTGCAGTTATAAATTATCACCATATCGCTAGGCGCACCTTCACAGAATACATTAAAGATAAATATTAAACTTGCACTTTAATAGAATGAGACGGATGTAATGTAAGGTGTTAAAAAAAAGACATGTTGCCGATACAAGTGAAAATTTATAATAATATAACGTATAATAATAATTTACACATATATCGATCGGTTTACATTTACCGTAACATATATGTATATAGGTACTAGATTTTAGACTCACAAATATGTTTTGAAAAAACATAAACTTTATGTTGTTATTTTGTTTAACTCTAAGGATACACAGGTTGAAAGTGAAAAAGTCTTAATATCTCACAATTCAATTTATTCTTGGGGGGGGGGGGGTGAGTTTAGTTTCGGTATTACTAACAGGGTTGCATCTCCAGCCGACTGAATATCTCAATATTTGTCTCTTATATGTATAATAACTACAAACACCAGTGCAAGAAGAATTTCCGGTTTAAATATGTAAAACATTAAAAATTATTACAAAAGTTTGGAGCCTACCATTCAAGACTGGTGAATAAAATACCTAGCAGTTCTAGTACGAAACATGAAATTCAAGAATTTCTCATTGAAAATGATTTATATTTTGAGGAACAATATAAAAAAGTCTGAAAATCGGTTGACCCTGCAGGCCATCCCTGAAACTTCCTGCTATTTTCGAGCTTAAAGCGCTCAAAAATATATGTATTAATTAATTTTTGAGCTCTCCGAGCTCAAAATATTATACGATTTGAGCTCTACGATTAGGTGA
>JANEYF010005385.1:190000-375000 GCA_029963845.1 Rhamnusium bicolor | reverse complement strand
TCATTAATAAATAAGCTCAAGAGCTATTTATAATTTTACGTTGAATATCTGGTTATAAGTTACAAACTTTTTTTGCGATGGTTGGTAACCTTTTGTCAGGTTAAAAATAAATAAATGACCACTCCGTCGTAAGATTTAAATATTTTTACTTAATAAAATTTGAGAACGATTATCGTCATTTGGCAATGTGTGTGTATGTGGATACGTGTATACTTAGGTATTTGTCCTGGTTAAAATATGAAATATACTTTAACTCCTAATTATCCTATACAAGTATTTTATAAGCAATTGAATGATAAAAACTATTTTTTTATGATTATGTTTAAAGTTAATTAACATTCAGGTACTTTCCAAGAAAAATAATGTTATGATAAAAGTATTTAAAATTATAAAGACAACTTTAATATACCTATATTACATATAATAAAATTTTATAATTGCTATTATCGTTATCACACAAATCTTTATTTTCCGAGCGAATATCCTTAATCTTTTGTAATTTACTGATGTATAAACTTGGGATTTTCACATTCTGAATTTTGTAATTTGTGCACAATCGACAATTATATATGAACCGATTAATAATACTTAGTTGTTATATGACTGTATTGTCAGAAAAACAATTTTTAGATATCTAATAACAACCTATACACAGGGTATTTCAAAGTTAAATATACTTACCTTAACTCCGCATTAAAGGCACTTTGATGGTTCCAAATTACAAATCAATAATGGGTCCATCGTTCTTCGTTACTGAGATAAAGGACGTTTTATTGATGTTGGCCAAATCTTAATTTGGTCATAACGTCATGTAAAGCTGGCCGAGGTGGCTGGAGTACAGCCACGGTCTTGCGCTGGCGTCACACGTGCCGATTTAGAAGTGATTTATGCTGCAGTCTTATTTGAAAGGTTAATGCGTGAGGTTGTACCTATAAATTATACATAATGTCAAACGCGCCAAAGGGTAAAAAACGACCGTACGCGGACACAGTGAATAAATTTATCGGTGAATTTCCGGATTTATTCTATGACGGATGCAAAATAATTTGTAAAGTTTGCAATCAAGACTTAATGTGCTGGCACAAAACAGATTGTCGTCGTCATATCAATACCGTGCAACATCAAAATAAAAAAAATAGCATGCCTTTGACAACTCAGTTTATGTTAATGTTAATAGCCTGTAATATTCCGCTACACATACTGGATAAACAACCATTACGGAAGTTTTGGAATAAATACAATCCCCAGGTGAACTTACCAAGTCGTACATCGTTACGTAGATATATTCCAGCTATTCGTGAAGACATTGTAAATAGGATTAAATGTGGATTAAAAAATACACGGCTCTGGTTATGTATTGATGAGACGACAGATTGTAAAAAAAATTCTATTTTAAATATTATATTACGTATACTGGACCCTCTTAAACCAACATTTCCACTTTTACTAGCTAGTAAAAGACTAACTGCGTGTACTGGCGAAATAATTACGCGTGTGGTATTGGAGACATTCGAAAAATTTGAACTTTCAACAAGTCAAGTATTGATGTTTGTGACTGATGGTGCCGCGACAATGCGCGTGGTAGGGCGTTCTCTTCAAAGAGATAATTGTAGGTTTTTACATATTACGTGTAAAGTGCATGCGTTACATCTTGTGGCAGAAACGATTCGAAAATGTTTTCCAGAGGTAGATGCATTAATAGCAAATACAAAAAAAACTATTTCTCAAATCTCCTAAACGGCTCGAGCATTTCACAAACAGTGCCCTGGTATCCCTGAACCACCAGAGCCGATTCTTACACGTTGGGGAACGTGGTTGAAAGCGGCTTTTTATTATGCTGAATATTTTCAACAAATAAAAGCTGTGATACTACAGTTCAACCCTAACGAGGCTGCAGCTATTAGGGAAAACCAGACAAGCTTTCAAGACGTTTCCCTTGAAACAGATTTAAAAGCTATTAATAACAATTATAGAGGACTACACGACGCAATAGAAACATTGCAAAATAGTTCGTTGTCGTTAGTTGAATCGCTGCAAATAGTGGACGACGTGAATACACAGCTATAGGCTACAAATGACGCAAAAAATAATCGCGTTAGTGAAAAAGTCGAGAGTGTATTATAGAAAGATCCTGATTTTAGCAAATTAAGACGAATTTGTGATGGTGCATCTACAACTTCGTTAAGTGAGTTCACAGATTGTTTTACTAATGCCTGTATTACATCCGTAGATGTCGAATGGTCATTTTCAAAATACAAACATATTTTTTCACCAAAGCGAACATCGCTGACGGAGACAGCTGTAGAAACATACCTAATACTATAGATCTTCCCCACTTTGTGATGACGACAACCAAACTACTTCATAAATCTGCTTAAAAGGGTGTTTTATACAAATTTTTATAAAATGTAACATTATTGTTAAAATTTATTTCCATTTATTGTACTTATTCAAGTATTATGATATGATGTAAACATATAAGTCATATGACGGCTCTGTCGGCCAGGTGACCTCGGCCAGCTTTAGTCATAACTGTATAATCGGTTCATACTTGTCACTTATATTTTACTTGACAAAAGTCCATAAATACCAAAATCAAAATCCACGTCCGATTTTAAAAAACATACTGTTTTTGATTTCTTAAAAAAACATAATTTTTGGAAGTCTGTTTGGAGGTTTTAAAAAGAACATTAAAAAAAAGCCAAATGGCGTACATTTTATAGTTTCCACACTTTCGTTATTTTCAAAATACGCATATTTTTAACATAAAGCAAATTGTTGAATAATACTACTAAATTTTTCAAAAATATCCTTCTGTTGAAAACAGGTCTGTATTTAGAAAATGATGAAAGCATGGAAACTACAAAAAGTACGCCAGTTGGTATTTTTTTTTTGTAACTTCAAATCTCTGAACAGACTCAAAATTATACATATATTATGGTGTTGTTTTTAAAGAAATCAAGAAAAGTAAATTTTTTAAACCCGAACCTGGATTTTGATATTTATGGAGTTTTGTCGAGTAAAGGAAAGAAGTCGACGATATTATTTGAAGAATTTACTATTCTCAAATTCGCACTTCCGATTTGTGTGCTGTTGAATGTACATGTGTGGTTAATTTTTTTGTCCTATATTTTATTTATTTACATGGTACGATGGGGTTTTTCTCTCTGATTTCAAAAATACCAAACAAATCATATTTTTCTTTTCTCAAATAAGTTAAATAGCAATTTAATATAAAAATAAATGTTTTTCTTAAACATCCAGATAAAAATGTAACAAATCTCATGAGTGGTCCACGGAAATTCAGCTCCATTAAATTACATTCTTCGTGGATTAGGACATGGCACACAAAGTCATAATTTTGCATTACTTTGTTGGGCTCTGAAAATATAAATTGTTATTGACTACAAGTTTCCACGATAGCTTTTCAAATTTAGAAAATTCCTATCCCCATTATTTATTCAACGATTATAATTAAGTACGAGTCTGATCATTTACCAAATACAGCATCAAAATATTTTGAAAAGTTTTGAAGTTTTGATCACACGCAACAAATTACAAGCATTTTATTCGATAAGATGTAAAATTTATCGATAAACAGATATTTATTTATTTAAAACAAATTAGGTATTCTCTTCTTGGTAAAAGTCTAAAATATAGAATCCCAAATCACAGAAAGTGTGAGAATATGTTATTATCGAGAGAATAATCGAAATGTATCAGATTTTTTTGGTGGAGTACAACACTGCGTACATGTTTTGATAGTTAAAGGTAAATTATTTTTTATGCGCCAGTCCTTGACAAAAATTAAATTTTATTGTAGTTCTAGACAGTTATCAATACTTGCAACTTTGCAAAAGACTTTCAAATCAAACTGTTAGGCTATCAACAATATCATTGATAAATAAAACAAAAAAGAGGTCCTAATATCGATCCCTGGGGAACACCCGAAGTAGCTGATACCTCTACAGATTTGCAACCACAATATACTACATGTTGAATCCAATTTGAAAAATAAGATTTTAGAAACGTCAGGAATTCTTGAGAGAGACCAAAATTAATCAACTAATTTAATTTAATAGTATGTCATGGTCAATTCTGCCAAAGGCCTTTGAGAAATCAATATAAATAACGTCGGCTTGAAATCCCTCATCGATATAAACAAGATAAACAAAACAAAAATTTTACAACTCTGCTAACAATCAATTTTTATGTTATAAACCTATTAAAGGTGCCTACAGGCACACGTACACGTACATGCCTTAAGATATGAACGCAGGTTCATGTACGCGTGTTCATGTACGTGGTATCCATATTACCTACACACACACCACACACTTAATTCTATTCAAGGAGCAACAAAATACATGTTCCACGGACGTTTAACTGAAATTTTGTCTACACACTGGCGTACATGAACGCGCGTACATAAACGTGCGTTAATGTCTTAAGACATGTACACGTTGGTCTGTAGGCGCCTTAAAAGACATATTTTTTTTAGTTTTTAACACCCCATCTGCACAACCTACGTTTCTAAAAATAATTTTTATAACAATTTATAACTGCCTTTTTAGTCCTATAGCCCATTGTAATTTAACGCTACATTTAGTACATATCTGCACATGTCTTTGAAAAACTGAAATTACAGATTCTAAAATATATCTTGACGTCAACAGACAAATACAGATATACTGGCATTTAACCAGAATGCGTTTATTTTGTTTCTAATATAAATCATAAAGAATTTCATTCACTAAAAAATATATATAGTATTTATATCATTATGTTTATTTACCAAGTTGTTTATATTGTGCAAAATTTATCAGCAGATTTTTATTCGTAATATTTTACTCAATTATTAACAATTCCCTCCATTTTGAAATCTTATATCTTATTCTTATATTTAATTTTTTTTAGTTTTCCATGATCCTTATTTTTTATCTAATAATTATTTGGTATTGAATAAAAAACGCCCATAATTTTAATACTTAATACAACAAGGAATTACTTAACGTTTGAAATATGACGGGTTAAAAAAATGTTTTTGTTCTCGGACAAGTAGTAGTATCCCACTTCTGACTTTTATGATCTGGCAACATTGAAACATCTATGAACACTTTAAATGACTGTTTTTGGTTTAAGATCGTCTAATTTCTTATACAATTTATAGTCACATTTTTTTTAGAATTCTTAACAGTTTTTAGTTTAGTTTAGATATTTCACATCTTAGAAGTTATAAAAGAGAAAGATAGATAGTGAGATCCTCCAATAAAGAAGTGCTAGTATTAAACATGATTGTCAGATACCAAGATTATAAAAAGGGAAAATCGGCTAAGAATAATGATTAGTGCTGTCAAAAATGTTCCATGGGACAGTGGCGTACGCGAAATTAACTAGTACGAGAAACAAAAAACTGTTACAATGTATAACAATGTATGTAAAACTTACCCTCTTAACTAGCTTCATGAACTAGCGTGCTTATCACAAACTAGAGATGTGTAGCCATTTTGCAGCATCAGGTATGTTTCTATGGTTGTCTCCATGAGTGATGTTCGCTTTGGTAAAAATATATTCTTATATTTTGAAAACGACCGTTCGACATCTACTGATGTAATACACACATACGTAAAATAAGCTTTGAACGCACTTAACGGATCTGGGGCTGCACCATCACATATTTGTCTTAATTTGGTAAAACCGGTGTCTTTATTTAACACATTTGCGAACTTTTCTTTAACGCGCCTATTTGTTGCGTCACCTATACCGTGTAGCAGTAGATTTACTTCGTCCATTATTTGCAGTGACACCGCTAACGACAACGCACTGTTTTCTAATTTTTTTATGCTTTCATGTAATGGTTTATAGTTCTTCGCAATATTTTTTAAAGCTGTTTCAACGAAAATGTCTTCGAATTTTGTCTGGCTTTCCTTAATAGCTGCAGCCTAATCCGTATTGAATTGTAGTATCACAGCTTTTATTTGTTGGAAATATTCAGCATAATAAAAAAACTGCCTTCAACCATTCGAATAATTTCTGCCACAAGATGTAAAGCATGCACTTTACACGTAACATGTATAAACGTACAACCTTGTTCTTGCAAAGAACGGCCTACCGAACGCATTGTCACGGCGCCATCAGTCACAAACATCAACACTTGACTTTTTGATAGTTCAAATTTTTCTAACGTCTCCAGCACCACCCTGGTAATTGTTTCGCAAGTACACTGACTTAGTCTTTTGCTAGCTAGTAACAATGGAACTGTCGGTTTAAGAGGGTCCAGTACTCGTACTATAACATTTAAAATAGAATTTTTTTTACAATCTGTTTCATCAACATATAACCACAGCCGTGTATTTTTTAATTCACATTTCATCCTATTTACCATGTCTACGTGTACAGTTGGTAGATAGTTACATAACGTTATGCGATTTGGTAACTGCACCTGGGCATTGTATTTATTCCAGAACTCTCGAAATGGTTGTTTATCGAGTATGTGCAGCGGAACATCACAGGCAATCAGCATTAATAGTAAATCAAACATAAACTGTGTTGTCGAAGGCACGCCATTTATTTTTATTTTTACGGTGTACACTATTTACGTGAAGTCCACAATCACGCTTATCCCAGGACATCAAATCTTTCTCGCACACTTTACAAATAATTTTAGCACCATCATACAATAAATCCGGGAATTCACCTATGAATTTATTCACTTTGTCAGCAATTAGCCGTTTTCTACCCCTGTGTACGTCTGTCATGCTTTATTATTAAATTAATATCAACAATACAGTACAACAAATAAAATAAAAACACAAAAACAATATGCAATACGCCCAAGTGACTTAACGTGTACACAACTCGAAAGCTAACAATAGACTGGACTGGTTTTGCGGTCAAGGGGAATGCCGGCGACAGTAATTACATCTGTACTCTACGACCATGATACACAGCAACGATTTGCAGCTTTAATAATAATTAATCAATTGAGAAGCATCAACACCCTGTAAGGTATATACAATTTCTCGGTTTAAGGTATAAACTAAACATTTGCATAATTCACAACCTTATCACAATTAAAGATTTTTTGTTTATTATTTGCCACTGATTAGATCTTAAGCCATATCTAAGCGTCGTAAAATTGAAAACCTTTATAAATTTTAGTATTAGTATAAACTTATTTTGCAGCAGATTAAGAATGTTTTATAAAATATATTTGATTTTCAGTGAATTTTGAAACTCTGACATTAAAATGGGTTTTATATTTAGCAAATGTGTGAGTACACTTTTTATAGTCCTTTCCAGAAATTGAAAATGGAAATATTATGACCATTATTTAATGAAACTAAGTTCTGTATTTAGTAGAAAATATAGGAATAACAAAGATATAAACACAAAAACAAAATTCAACTAGATATTAAATGCTAATTTTTTACATGTCAATCAATTTTATTCTGTCTATTTATTAAGATATCATCTATGCTATTAGCCTAATGTGATATAAGTCCGTGACCTCTTGATATCAAAATTGGCAATTGACCTTTAAAAAGCTTTTTAAACATACACACTCTCCGTAACTTTTTATTATTTCATATCAAAAGCAATCTTCTTTATAAACAATCTAACAGAACCGGAGAAAAACTGAATAAAAAATAGAATCATGTTTTATTTACACCAAAAAAAATGCTTAATATTTTAGCCAGACATGTTACAATATGTATATATCTTCGTCGACATGATTCTTAATTAGGAAGTCAATAAAACATAGATCTGGCGAATATGATTACTGCTTTATTATTAGTGTATTAGGTGTAAATAAACGATGTTATCTTAAAACAACGCAAAGCGATATAATCAAGATATGTTTAGTATATTTATGGTTGCCTATCAAATAGTAAATAAAATACATCGAATTAGGTGTATATACCACAACTGAAATTATTCGAATGAACCCTAGCCTCATCTATATACAATAGAGTAACTGCCACTGCTACAATTCAAAGAAGAAGAGTTTTTTCAAGTATGAAATGAGATTCTTGAGGGTAACTCTTCTAACTCTTCAATACAGAAACTTTGTAACATAGAAACTAATTGTACCGAGATATGTAAGTCTTTTTTCTGATGGAATTAGGTTTAGTCTACTTATTGCCAACAAGTTTGGACAGACCGAAGGGTTCCACAGGCTTAATCCGGCCATGCAGATTATTCCCTATTAAATTACGACGAAGATAGAGGTGGTATCATGTTCAACCATTGAACAGAGTTGCTACGTATCCCAGACATAATGACAGAACAAGTTTATGTGGAGGAACGTTATAAAAGATCATTGAATCCCTTGGCAGAAACCGAATTCCTTGTAATTTTCTGTATGTTATTGGGAATCGCAAAGGCATTTCTAGAAATTTATTTGTGTAGTCAAAATGTTTAAGTTCAAACAGATTTGTCATGACTGTAACATTTAAGGAGCTTTTCACGTAAAAGTGAACAAATAGGTTTTCACCTTAAAATGACTAGGCATTGCATCAAGTAGTAATGGGTCATCTCTGTAACATTCCGTTCGAAGTTTTAGCGAAAAATAAACGAATCATTGTTAAACAAGATGTTCAAGTTTTAGTTTTCAACCAAAGAGTAACACATCCATGGGTTATATCTTCTTGTCCATTGGGCTTGTCAAGTGTAACAAAAGGCATAAATCCTTGCAGCCGATGTGCACGCAACAACATTAAGTAATTATGTAAAAAGGAATAAATCCTGAGTTACTGCAAGGCCACCGAATAAGTTTTGTATATTTTAGACATTACACCATCTCATATGTGGTAGTGTAAATAATGTCTGTTGTGGTGTTTCCATTGTAGCAAAATGCGATTTTTGTGGATATCCCTAGACAACGATAAACACGTGTTGTGTTTTATTATTGCATCAATTGCTGTTCGGTGTTTGAAATTCGGGTAATTTATCGGTCAAAAGAGACCAAATCCATATGCCTAAGGAAACAAACCAGTGCAAAAGCAAACAAATCCACATCAGATGTGTAAATAACTCGTGTGTTTTGGCCAAAATCTCAAATTTGTTGGAGTATCTTTTCATTTTTTAACAAAAAAAATCAAATTATGGATTCGTCCACTTTTGCTTCTCCTCCTCATTTTCGGTTTAGAAAATTGACATACATTTATTAACGCCTTGTTTATACATGAGAATATAATAAAAATATATATTGTAGAATTAAGTACTCACTTCGCACATTGTAAGCGTACACAAGCTTTACAAACAAAAATTTTATTACCTCTTATTTGTGAAATTTGCGATAATAAAGATAAATAAAGAAAAAATGCACACTAAGATAAGATACATAGATATATGCGGTATTTTTTATGTCATAATTCTAGAAAAACATTACAGAATCATAAAAATGGGTCGTAAATTTTCCTAAACAATAATTTCCTTCGATATTCATGAAAATAAACAAAATATATGTATTGTAATAATAAAAGCTGATAAAGAGATAAAATTAAATTTGATAAACTTGTAAGTAAAATTTAATATTAATTACACTAATTACGGCGTGGGCATTTTGCGGTACACTCCGTTGCAATTGGTTATAAATTTCCAATCTTCGTTTCATGTATCACCTGCTGTGGAAAAAAACCCAACAACAAACGTGTTCTTAACTCATGATTCTGATACTACCGGATATCCGTGACTGGCTTGTTGTCTATTATACGCCGCTATAAGGAGAAATCGTTCACGAGTTAATAGTCTTTAAAATGTGTCCAGTTTCGAGTGACACACTGTATAAAAACCAGCATTAAATATTTTTTTAAACTATCTCTACTAATAAATAAAACCATTAAGCCTGCAATAAATTATTTAAAACTTTATATTTCCTTGCATTACTTAGGACGGCATTTCCTTAATTATATTTCAAACATTCCCGTCATGGTAATGGTAATGGTGGAGGAGGCGGACGCCTGGTAAGCAGGCCGCAGACGGGTCCTTTTTACCAAACCCCAGCTGCCCCTTCAGCCATGGGCTTCTCTTGCTCCCTCATCGAATCTTTCCGACCTTCTAATGAAGGTTAGGATGTCACTCATTGCGAGGGAGCTCATCTCCTCCCCTTAAAAGCACCTCAGAGCCGAAGATACTATGTCTCAGGCGCCCAAACGCTTCACACTGTCCCAGGAAGTGGTAAGATGTTTCTTCACCAATCCCGCATCCTGGACATATAGGGTCTTCCACAATACATATTATTGAGAGATGCCTCCTAAGTCTGCAGTGGCCTGTCAGAACTCCGATTAAAAGATTCAGAGTCTTTCGACTCTGGCCCAATAACTAGGCCGATCTCGATTTATTAGGCTCCGTCACAAAATATTGAGTTTGCCTGCAGGCCCTGTTGGTCTTTCAATGCTTCCTCAGTATCTCGTGGGCCCACTCATTGAGGGCCGTTATAACCTGCCTTCTTGTAATGCTAAACATAGGCTCAGGCCCGAGACAGGCTTCCTCGGCTCTAAGTCTAGCCAATTCATCGGCCTTCTCGTTACCTGGAACTCCAGTACGTCCCGGGACCCAAACTAGTCTCACTTGTTTATGCATAGCAAGCTCTTCTAGGGCATCCCCGGACTCCTGAATGAGAACTGATCTCATCCTGGGGGGAGCACACTGCTTTTAGAGCAGCCTGGCTACCTGTTCAGCCGTTCCTACCTCAGCAACCGCTAGGATGGAGTAAACCTCTACCTGGAAGGCCGTGGTGTACGAACCTAGAGCAAAGCTCTACTGTACTCCTTTGCCTCCCAGATATATTCCCGCCCCGAAGACGGTCTAGTGGCCACCCGAAATCCGTCTGTGTAGCACACCAGAGGGTCCGGGGAAGTCAATTCTTCCTTCACTCCACTCCTCCCTACTGGGAAGAGTGAGAGTATATTTCCTTTCCAACCTTAGCTGATCTTTCGCTTCTCTCACCTTAAGGACAGAGATGGGGATTTCCCTCTCCGCCAGTCCAGCAATTGCTGCGTGACCTTCAGCTCTACCTGAACACTGCCAGCTCCCAGAATCTCGCATTCTCAGATAGGTCGCTTAATATTCCCGCTATACCATTTACGTAAACGTTTCTCTATATTTCAATTTTGCACTCAGTTTAATGACAATAAATGAAATCTACCAAATTCCACTTTTACTCGTGGCGACTGTTCACTGTGTAAAAAATATAAATCAATTCATTCTACATAAATTTGTGTATCAATATAGAGATCTCTGATAAATCCAATTTATTCCAATTACGAAATATAGGGATTTTACAGTTTCAATGCAGTCACCTCCTTTTGGGTATTATTACACGTTGTTCAGGGATGGAAGATTCATGTTTCGGCCGAGGTTCAATGTGTGGGGGTGATTTCAGCTTCTTCCCCTTATATTGGTGATCATTGTCACCGTCGTGTGAACATGGCTGATTCATTTCAGAGTTGGCTGCTTTACCGTTCGCTCAGCTACAAACTGTTCTGGTGTCATGTCGAGCTGTTCATAGTCGAGCGTGTCTTGTTACATCTCCACATAGGTGCAGGACTAGCAGCTTCTGCAAATCATTGAGCAACTCAGTCCAGTCTTCCTGCAACTACAAGTTGGTTTATAGATATTTGTACAGTTGCAGAAGATGGTCATCCACTGATCAAAAACTCTTGCGAGGCACCCGCCTTCGCAGTAGGTATAAGTATGAAGGCATTCGCCATATTTTCCAGCCCCAGTCCGGCTTCTTCCTGTTTTCGGACAGATTTTTTGAACCTGATACGGTGCGTTCTATTGAATTTTCCAGCTGCCTCGAGCAGGTCTGGAAAAGCATCAGGATCTTTGAAGATTCTAACCGTTTTTTTTGCAAATTCAGATTCCTCTACAACAGCTTGTGAATTCCTGTTTTCCCTGTTTAAAAAATGATGAAGTTGTGTTGCATTCCCTGAAAGCGTGAGGGACAAGTATGTGTTCTGAAAATGGATCTGTATATTTGAGGCTTCTGGTAGAAGAAATTATTTACTGAATTTTGCTGTTCCCTGGTTTCATGAAATAAGCCTAAGACAGAGAAGAAACTTATCGGTAGTACTAGCAAGTCAATATCTTCACCAACTACCACCACAGAGTCATGGTTGTAGGAAAACTCAGTAGCGGTGTTAATGTATACATATCTCGAATTTGATTCTATAACAGCTATAAAACTATTGATAAAGGAAACATATTTTATTTCCGAAACGTTAGAGAAATGGTATATTTTTTATTTACATTATTTGTTCAAAAACACCTCGTGACTGTTCCGTTGATGTAACAATTTATTTGCCCAGTAATATTCTGTGTCACCATGTGTTTTAGATCTTTATAGTTTTAATGCATATTTTTTGTTTCAGTGTAAAAATAAGATAATCCACGTTCCAGAACATCCGCCATCAAGTGAAGACATTGCATCAAAAGATGTAAGTAGTCAATTATTACGTTTTCCCAGAATAGAGTAAATAAATAAATGTAAACGTTAATATAATTCTGAGGAAAGAAATGCATTGCAGATAACCATAATCAGTAAAAATAACGAGATTATCAAATACATCTGAGAAGACAATATAATCTTATAAAAGAATGCCATAATTTTTAAATTATGATTATTTTGTTAAGGTTCTGTCAGAATGAATAACACAAGTCATAAATGAAAGATCGATAACAAAGATATGAAGGGTCAGATTAAAATGACGTTTTAAAATATTTATTAAGAATGTATAAATCGTCCAATAGGTTATGGTAAGTAATCGCAAACACCGTATAGAATTAATCTTCTAGAGGATTCAGAAGACTTCACCCATAATCTTAGAATGTACAATGTACAACACTGTGTCTTGTTGGAACTGCTTCCGGAAGGACTTTCGTACAAGAGTTGTGTCCTGCTAGAAGAACAAACGTTTGGTATGCGGCTTGTGCTTCCAGTAGGACAAAAGTCTACCAATAAGATAATAAATGGAAAACAAAAACAGGCATAAATCATCACACAGGCACAATCGTCGTCGCCATTTCTGAACGAAATGTGCTACCAACTCTGTTTTTTTGCGCTAGTAGAAAAGAAAACTCTTTTTAAATACAAATAGCAAGAGGATGCCGATAGGACCTTGTATAATCTATCTATTATTACGTAATATAAAAAAAAAGTTAGAAAAGGCTGTTTTTTTAACGATATTTTCCGAATATGACACTTTAACAATTATTAAATATGATTTGAACGAAACAACTACTCAGCGGGCAAATACCCCGACATGCATTGGATTATACCTTCAAATCATGATAGATCGGTAGCCAATATCATTTGTCAACTCCTAACCAGACATAGACCGGTTTCGAAATTATTATGCCATAGGTTATGGAACAGACAAATGATAGTGGCCAACCTGCTAGTCATATACTGACTAAGGTAAATTGAGTAGTGGTGAGATGTATATGAAACTTCTCATATGGTCCAAATGCTACTCTCCGTCCGACATCATAGATGTCTCTGTGGCGGATAGCGACTTGCGAAGCAAGTACCAAGAGTGGCGACCTCTAGCCGGTACTTGCTTCGCAAGTCGCTATCCGCCACAGAGACGTCTATGATGTCGGTCGGAGAGTAGCATTTGGACCATATGAGAAGTTTCACATACCTCTCACCACTACTCAATTTACCTTAGTCAGTATATGACTAGCAGGTTGGCCACTATCATTTGTCTGTTCCATAACCTATGGCATACTGAGGAGAACTAATAAGTTCGAAACCGGTCTATGTCTGGTTAGGAATTGACAAATGATATTGGCTACCGATCTATCATGATTTGAAGGTATAATCCAATGCAGGTCGGGGTATTGGCCCGCTGAGTAGTTGTTTTGTTCAAATCATATTTAATAACAGTAGTTTAGTCCACCTGGGCTTGAGGTCGCCGCTCTCGGTACTTGCTTCGCAAGTCGCTATCCGCCACAGAGACATCTATGATGTCGGTCGGAGAGTAGCATTTGGACCATATGAGAAGTTTCACATACCTCTCACCACTACTCACTTTAACAATTATTTATTCAAAACGTATTTAGTATCTTGACCAAAAGTTTCCCTATGAAGTGTTTTGAGATGAAAACACGGTATATGTGTATTCTTTTTACTTCTTCACCCCTCAAAATGAGGAAGTTGTATTCGTGAAAGAAATTTTGAAAATTTTTATTGCATTTCTGGACGAATCTCGACGAATTATGACGATACACAAAATTTCAGACAGAACAAATTTTCTGTCTGTGAGTGTGTTCGCGATAGCAGCTACAGGTTTTGAGATAAAGCTTTCAAATTTGGTACACACATTCTAGAGGTCAAGGAAGAGATCGAGTTCGTTGATGACCAAAATCGGTCCCAATTTTTGAAACGTCAAAAAATGTGACTTTTGAAACGTCAAAGTTACTTTTTTGAAACGTCAAAATGTGACTTTTTGGAAACGTCAAAAAATGTGACTTTTTTGAAACGTCAAAATGTGACTTTTTTGAAACGTCAAAATGTACTTTTTTGAAACGTCAAAAAATGTGACTTTTTTGAAACGTCAAAAAATGTGACTTTTTTGAAACGTCAAATTGCGACTTTATTGATACGTCAAAAACTCCATCACACGTTGAGTTTTACTACGGTGAGGAAGTTCTGATTCCCAAGTAATTGGCAGAGGTTTTACAATTAATATCAGCTAGTCTAAGTAGTTTTACGGGTACACTGCACAAATAAAAGAATAATTTCTGTTGATAAAATAAATACACCTACTGATCGGCAACTGTGTATGTGGAATTTGTCTCGTCTAATGTCGCTGCATAAGGGAACTACAGCCCCTCAAAAATTGAAGTTATAGAGCGATTTCCAGATATGATGAAAATGCCGACTTAAAAGTTACGATGATTGTGATTATTCTGAATGAGGATTCCACGTCGCGTTGCTCCCTATCACGTGAACCCCCTCTTATGTGATTCTGAGCAATATTTGCGAAATTAAATTAATGTTTATCATTTATTTTTATCTACCACTCGACACCGACGCGGCGAGCGGCAGTGGTCAGACAAAAATAAGCTGTATCACATATTGAATAATTAAATACCATCTCGAATATACGATAAGAAAACAAAAAATAAACCATAGTAACAATGATTCGTGATCGAGTGGGCTCGTCATGTACATACGTATTTAAGCAATTATCTCGACACGTACGTGGTGACCAAATAAATAACCTTGAGTTTTGACATACTTACGGGTAAACATAAACTTTAATAAATAATAATTAATAAGCAAATATGCGTTCGATCAATTTTTTTTCTAGTCTCAATAAAATAAAAATGTTGACATTTTGAATATGTTGGATATAGGTATTTAACAACTACGTCCCATAAAGCACACAACATTTTAAGTTCTTAAAGTGTCCAGGACGTTTATACATTTTGAACATCCAGTGGATATTCATACGGAATATCCATTGGATGTACGCAAAAGTAGATCCAGTGGACGTTCATGGACATACTTGAACATACGATGGACCAGGACACCCACCGAATGTACGCAAAAAAATATTCAGTGGATATCCATGAACATCCACTGGACTACCTATGGATGTCCCTAGTTGTGACAAATGTATAATCCAGTAGATGTCCATTGTGGGTACTACATCCATTGAATACATCCAGTGACATCCATAGGATGTCTTTGCATTGTTTGGGTTTAGAGTTGCCCAAAGGTGGTCACTTCAGTAATGTCACATGTATATTCCCGATAATCACGCATTTAGGTTCCCAGAGATGATACACAAATAAAATAACTACATATTATCTGTACAGGAAAAATGTGTGGCATTGTAAAATTAAACTGGAAGAGTACAGAGTTGACTCTTATTCGACAGTTACAATCTTTGTTATTATTTTTTGTGAGTTTAGTACAATTTACATATTTTATTATCAAGAATGACATATTGGATAAAAACCACAAATGATGCACATTATTCGTAACTCCTAATAAGAGGTAACATGAATAATGTATATACAGGGTGTTTCCGTTTTAAAGAGCAGGACCTCACCAGCGTGGTGAAGGTCAATTTAAGCAAAATATTCTCAATGAACATACTCTTCAAACCACCTCGTTTTCGAGATACAGTGTTAAAGTTTCTAAAAAAAAATCGTATTTTCGATTATCTTGTGAATGGAAAGAAAGAATAATTTTTTGCGTGGAGAAAATATTTGTTGAATTGCTTGCTACAAACGTGCCAATTTTCACGTTGATAAATTCACCAGTGGCGTACTTACTGGGTGCATTTTACTATTTTCTTAATTTTCCAAATCACTTGCAGGATGCTTCTCATTGAGACACCGATTAATATAACATAACTTTTCATATCCCACATTTATTTTTAAAGTATCAATACACTACTTACTCGCTCGCATACCGGAGGCATCGTTTAGAGTTTTTAATTCATGTTGTACATTATAAATTTGAAGACTTCTGATGACAAATAAATAAGAATTTTCTAATTGCATCACGGTATAACTATTATGAATATACATGTATCGCCGATCGCCGCTTCTACCTCAGGATTGGTAAAATGTTTCTGAACCTCGGACAAAGTCTTTTCTTCAATACAGTATGACGACACTCCAGTTACCTGAGCCAAAATACACACAGAAGTTCCAGGCGCATTTTCCACGATTTCTCTTATATTTTCAGTAAGTTCAGGTGCGCGTTTTTTAGGCCGACCATTTCTTTCCGTTTCAAACAATTCAAACTGCCTACTTCACGGAAATGTTGGTCCAGAGATCATAGAAAAATATTGTAATCAAAAACATTAGGAAATTCTTTCTTAAATTCTTCTAAACAGTCTTCTATGAAATGTTGCCATTGTCGATCAACTTTTCGCCCATAGAGGAAATGCGACTCGAGCATGAAAGTTGTATGCTCTTGAGAAAATACGATTACAAAATCTAAACACGCTATCTAACATTAACAGTGACTGTGACGGTTTAAATAACACATCTATCTAAGCCCTACGTTTTCATTTGCATGGACAACTTGACGTCGCTTTTTTTAACGCTATAATTTATTGGAAACGTTCGGGTATTTGTGTAATTTTATCCCTAATTTGTTCTTTTAAATCTTTTTACATATCCCGAAGAAAAAATCAAGAGGAGTTAAATCCGGGCAACGTGCGGATCACCAATGGCACCTCTGCCAATCCAGCGACCAAGACATGCAAATTTAAAGACAGAACCGATTTTGTTGAATTTTTTTAAAAGGTCGCTCATTACAAATTGAGTCAAAGGACCTCGAACAAGGGGTATCCAACCTCTGGTTAAATAAGTTGCAGACTTACTGCTGTGTTCTTCCACTATCTCGAAAGTCAATCATCATGACGGATTTAAAAAAACTTGCGCTGACATAACACGAACCTTCCGTAACAGAATATGCAGACGTACTTCAAGCAAGAGAACAAAAATGCATACTTAGAATTAGTGTTGTGAGGGCCGAATATTTCTGAGCGAATAATCCCGGATATTGCGTATTCGCACCCCTGAGAAGGAACAAAGAAATATTTCCGAAACATTCAAAGCATTTTTCGGGAATGTTCTCGGGAATATTCTAGGGAACGTTCTCGAGAATATTTCTCAAAATGTTGTTCAAAGGTTATATAATTATATAAAGATTTTAAAGGAATATTTTCTGTAGAATTCACAAAATATTTAGCCAAAAGTCATTTGTGGAGCATGAATTTCATTTGGTAACTGTTACAAGGTCAAAGACTATGAATTCGTTGAGAGGTATGTGTATTAAGACAAAATTAAAAGATTTAGCAGCAGCTATTCTAGGTTTACCTGCTTCTATAGCAGCTACTGAGAGGTTATTTAGTACTTACTCCTTTGTGCACTGTAAGAAAAAAATCGATTGACCACAGGGAGAGAAGGTAAATTATTATACATTGTACACGATACAAAATTGCTCAAAGAGCCAAGAATTTCTATTAATCTTTTTCGTGAGACTAAAATGTTGCCCGTGTTTCAAACTCGGCAAAGAACTTGCTTTTATACGGAAGTTATCGAGCAACCAAAAGAAGGAGCACTACATAGACTGAATATACATCGAGATCTATTCTCAGGTAAATGTTCATCGTTCCAAATCTTGGACCCCGAAATTTTTATATCGACACGAACAACGCATATTTACGATATTGTCAATTTTAACATAGCAAATGCATGCAAATGGTATATTAACATATTACAGTCTCTAAACTAATGCAATTTTGCGGTCCAGATTTTAGAGCTAAATTTTAACTGGATAAAATTATCCATGTATATTTAATCTATGAGCAGTATCTAGGAACATATCTGATGGTGACGATGTTCAACTTCATCAGAAGACGAAAATATATCACTCCACGATACTAATGCAAGTGTGAGCATAGAAACCTTTTCAGATATGAGGAGGCTGAATGAAACAATTGTTTTATTTTGGTTTTCTTTTTATTAACCGAATTCTACTAAATTTTTCTTTTTCTTTCATGGATAATTCTTGGTCATCTAAAAGAGTAATACTGTAAAAATATTCAAGATTTATGTGGTGGTAACCGACAGGAAAGAAAAAGCAAAATTTAGAGAATACCACAAATAACATTCAGACAATATTTAGTTTTCTAATAATTCCCCTACATTAACTAAAATAAAACGTTATTATTTTGACACCACTGAAGCTATAATTAAATTAATTGATGTAGCTAATGTATTATATAATCCAGTTTATATATTCTCGATAAAATATCTATATTTTCGTAAAAAATTAAATATTTTCGAATATTCTCAAAAATTCTTGATAAATTCCTGAATATTCGCAACAATCAATAAATTACCGAAATTTTACAACACTACTTAGAATAAGGGTGGAAATACATGCAATACCAACAGCAATATTTCAAGTAATGGATTAGTCGACGTGTATGCATTACATGAATGTACTAGTCAACGATTCTAACTTGGCACTTGAGTGTGGATGCGTATTGGTCTAAACCCCCCCCCCTTCAAGGAGAAAGGGGGGGGGTCACACCAGGGAAATTTCTTTTCTCACCGCCGGCGCCGCCAAGTTCAAGCTACAATCGTTGAGTAGTAACAAGTTAGGTGAGAGAAGAGGCGCCGTGCTTTTATACACAAAACCGCGAACGAGCGAACACGGCCATTGGTATGCACAATTTACGTTTGACCGTTGGCAGCGGAGGGTGTTCCACAGTCGTTAAGCAGTAGCTCATCCTAAATGAGCCACCTGCCGGCTAGAAGCGTAATTATACGAATTCATTCAAGGCTAATGTGGGTTTCTACATATGAAGAAAAATCGTGGATATTTAAACTATTTTAAAGATTGTTTAGCAAAATACTACTATTACTACTACAAAAATGGAGTTGATTGGACCTAAAATGCACTTATTTACTAATTTAGTATCATTGTATCAAAACGGCAGCACTGTCTAGCTGGCTTTGCACGATATTGTAGTCAAGTGGTTTGATAATTTGATAAATCTCGGGTGTGTAATACACCGGTGACCAATATCAACGGAAAAAAAGTAAATTGCGCATACTAATGACCGTGTTCACCCCATCGTGGTTTTATTTGTATAGACGACAAGTTCATTATTAACAGTAACAATATGTACAGCGCTTGCAGTAGCTAGAATTAGAATTAATGTTACATAGAGTTATTTAGTACAAGCTCAAACAACATGAAATCTCTACAAAAATTACGTTTATTTTTGAGACTAATATGATAACTCAGCTTAGGTAAATTTAGTATTTATTATAAGATTTTTATAACCTTCACTTAAAATCATAAATGACTTTACTGACCTCTGGACGTGAATTAAGTCCAGTCCTAATAAATATTTTTCAAAATTCTCCAGGATTCTTACTGCAAAATATTTAGTGATATTATTACCCATAAATTTCATGAATATTTTCGGACAAGATTTATCGTTACTTAAGGTTACCCTCAATTTTCTCAAAAACATGAGTTCTTTTTCTGCAGAAGGTTCTGCGCAGAGCTACCATAACTTATTTCCAGACAAAACACTCCAACATTGACGACTGGGAAAAATTAAGAATTTCTCAACTGCCTAATGTTTCTCATCTAATACACAAAACGAACGAAATTCCTTTGGCCCCTTTTTTAATCAAATCTAACTATCGCTAATTTTGGCCTACCCTATATGTATATTCGACAACATCATTGGTGTTATCATATTATTAATTATCCAAATAAAGACTTTATAGACTGGGGAGGGGGGACGAAGAGTTATTAATTTGCTCCTTAATTGACTACAAAACTGACAGGAGTCGAGAGTATTGATTTAGTTCCAGCTCGAACTCCAAAACGAGAGTATTTCGTGACCTCGCGCGTGTACCGTCAATCTAGTAAAACTAGAAAAATGAGAGTGAAACGTATTTTTGATTACGTTAATGAATTCGGCCGAATTGAAATGAACGGGGTGGGTGACTTTGACGATACCATCGAGTACCATCTGACAAATGAGGTAAAATATATTTTAAGCGTAATAATATAATTTATGTCTTTGCAACATGTGGATTTTGATAGCTATCTATCTACTGGGTGAGCGCGGCAACATATTGAAAAGTTGTCAATGTTTTTGTTTTAGGTGTGCGTTTTCACCAAGTATCCAACTTAAATTTAAAAATCGTTGTTAAAATGTTTCTGTTAATAATAGTAAAAAACGAAAACAATTGATTCATCCTAAATACCAATTTGATCTAATATATAAAATTACAAGCAATTCTGACAAGTATTTTTTATTTTTTATGCTTGATAATCATGGGCAGGTTGACGTTATATATACCGACTTTGCCAAAGCGTTTGATCGCATCGACCACGGAATAATTTTAATTAAGCTGAGCGACTTTGGTTTTGATGAATCTCTTATTGCACTTATTAGGTCGTACTTAGCAAACAGAATTCAGTATGTATCGTACAACGGGTTTGATTCTAAGCAATTCACTGCTACCTCTGGAGTACCGCAAGGATCTAATCTTGGTCCCTTACTGTTCTTGCTCTTTATTAATGATTTGGTACAGGTTATTGATTGTGAAAAAGTGTTGTTTGCCGATGATCTCAAAATTTACCATGCAATAGAAAATGTCGAAGATTGTATATTTATTCAAAATCAACTGAGAAAGATAGAAGTTTGGTGTGAAGAAAATAATCTCCAACTAAACATTCAAAAATGCAAAAGCCTAACCTTTACGTTAAAAAAACATTATACAAACTTTATTTATCAATTAAAATCCACTGACTTGAATCGATGCGAATCCATAAAAGATCTAGGTATAGTGTTCGACACAAAAATGTCATTTAATGAGCATATTAAACAATCTACAACCTCTGCACTAAAAATGTTAGGCTTCATAATTCGAAACTGTAGTAATTTTCATGACTCCGCTGCATTAAAAGCACTTTATTTTTCATATGTAAGGTCAAAATTAGAGTACGGTTCCTTGATCTGGTATCCATTTTATAATACACAAGAATTGGCTGTTGAAAATGTTCAGAGGAAATTTCTCAAGTTCTTACAGTATAAAATCTCAGGAGTCTACCCTGTTAGGGGTACGCTCAACATCTGTTGTTGAATTCCTTGAATACGCAGTCGCTACATCTAAGAAGAGTGGTATTTGCAGTGAGCTTTATCTGCAAGCTAATACATAATAAAATTGATTGCATTAGTCTTGTCAATCAAATACCTTTTCGAGTTCCGCAATTTCATTCAAGAGTATCAACTACGTTTCAATTACCTGTGGCTAGAACTAATACATTACTACGGTCACCTATCTATAATATGTGCAATAGTGTGAACAGCGTTAGCATGTTCTGCGATATACACCACAACAGCCCAAATGAGCTTACCAAAATGTCATAGAACATGGCAACCTCGCCTAACTGTTTTGACTGTTTGTTCTTATTTAATTTACCTTGCTTTTGTGTCATATTGTCTTTTTGTTTTTCCTAACTCAACTTAATTAATCTAACATTATTTCATTTTATCATAATTTCAACTTGAACATTCAATAATTTTTAATGTAAGCTTAGGTATACATTTTTTTTTTTTTTTTACCCCTTACTTTTGTTAATTATTGTTACTTTTACTGTTAATTATTATTCTTTTTGTGTTCTTTTTTTTTTAGTTATATATTTATATATGGGTGTATGTGTGTATGTATCTATGTATGTGTGTATATATGTGTATATGTGTGTACATGTGTGTATGTGTATGTGTATGTGTATGTATACATGTGTACCTATATGTATGTGTATATATGTGTTATGTGTTGTTGTGTGTTGTGGTGTTATGTGTGTTATGTGTGTATAGTTGTTATGTGTGTTTGTGGGTATTATATATTTGGTTTATATTTATGTGTTTTGTATGTGTATATATGTTATATATATTTGTTTTTTACTCACTTAACTCAACCTGAGTAATTTAATGTAATTCTATTTTATGTAGATTAACTTGAAGATTCAATAATTTTTTATATAGTTTAGTTTAGCTTAGATGAATATTAACTACTAATTTTGTCCTGTAATTGGATTCCTTTGTAATCTGTTGGGCAATAAAGGCGTTTATTATTATTATTATTATTATTATTATACGATTATTTAGTTTCATAAAATGACACCAAATAAAATATACGTATTTCTTATTAATAAAAAAAATACCCTACAACATTGCCTGTCATTTTACATATTAAATCCATATGACATTTAAGATGAATTATTTGTTCTCATCAATAGAAAAAATTAATAGTGATTTCAGCTTTTATGTTGATAATTCTGGCGACGACAGCAATTATTTAGTTTCATAAAATGCCACCAAATAAAATATACGTATTTCTTATTAATAAAAAAAATACCTATCAACATTGCCTATCATTTTACGTATTAAATCCATATGACATTTAAGATGAATTATTTGTTCTCATCAACAGAAAATTTTAACAGTGATTTCAACTTTTATGTTGGTAATTCTGGCGACGACAGCGTGCCAACGCAGCGTTTTAAAAATATTTTCCAAAGTTTGTTCAGTTTTTCTAATAAATGGACAATTTAACAATTTTTCTTTTGCATCACAATCAGGGTACAAGTCCCATCAGTGGCGGCTCGTGCTGTAGAAATGTGGTGGTTGAAATTTTTAGAAGTACCCAATTATTATAATAGTAAGTTATGTTACATGATATACATTTTGTAATATAACTAATTTTCCTTGACCTTCTGTAATTCTGAATATTATAAAGGTTACAGTTCAAGGTCAATAATCAAAAATTAAATGATGAGCAAGGGAAATGAAACGGAATAATGACATTTTAATGGTAATTTTAGGGCCAGGAAAATTAAGAGGAATGACAAATTTGAATGGTTATTGTCGTATACGCTAGTAATTTTTAATAAGGTATTACGTATATTTTTGAAGAACTAAAAAAACTTTCAATTTATTCTACGACTCTACGAGTATATCTCCCACCTATATCATGTAAAGTACATTTTGAATTATGATAACATTAAACAGTGGCAAAGTAGGGATATGGAAGGTATATTTAGAGAGGCGTCAAAGGTAAATCTGCACACGGGCGACAAGCATCCCAGCGCCGGTCCTGAATAATACGACCTTGTCCAAACTAGGGATGCCGATTCAATAATCGATCTTTAGGAAAATCGATCTTTTGTTGCTGAAAAAAATTGATTTTTAATCGATTATTTTCCCTTCGATATTTTAACGAATCGATTCTTTTCTATCAAGAATTGGAATGGAAACTCGACATGTTAATTTATTGTCAAAATATCAAACTACGAAGGAATGGCGACTTTTGTTTTGATTTGGTTGGTAGCAAGTAAGCAAGCTTGGTATTGTTTTTTTGTTAATTTCATTTCGTTTCTTACTTTATTTTGTTTTTGTTCCCCTTTCCTATCCCCCTCATTTTCTTCTTTTTAAAATGGTTGGATGTATTTGTGTAGTTTTCGGATTTTGTCCTGGTAAAATACATGAAAAGAAAACGGAAGTATCTACATGATTCGAATTGTAATATAATAATTACGTAATAAAATTACATGAGTCAAGTAAAATTACTTTTCATAACGTGTTAAGTACAAAATTTTATCTAATCCCGCTTCAAAATAGGAAAAAAATGGCAATCAGTTACGTAAAAATTCATTACATCACTCAGTTATGTAATGGGACTGAGTTATAAAAAATGTGACGTTTCGTAACGTCAAAAATACATTTAAAACTTGACATTTCATAACGGAGTTAGATAAATACATTTACCGTGTATTTTAATACATTATTTGAGTAAAAAATTTTGGTTGAATTTAAACAGTTTATTATTGGTATTATTATTCTTACTATAAAACTTCAACTGAGCACCTATTAAAGAATCGATTTTCTAAGGATCGATTTTTTTTATTGAATCGATTGTTTTAGGCAACTATCAAATCGATTCAAAGATCGATTCTTTTTACAAAAAATCAGCGTCCCTAGTCCCAAACCATACGAGGCGCTGTTCAGGCACCTTTTAATAGCTGGCGATCCTAGATAAAATATTAATGGTTCCGAATTGTTACTTAAATAAATAATTTTATTGTAAGTACATTGTATATGGATGACTGAGAAATTGCAATAAAATTTATCTGGTAATTTAGCAATTTTTTAAAAATTATTTATCATGGTAATTGATTGGTTTTTATTATAGGACCTACCTATCCACATATTAAGGAAAAATATTCATTATCTGCCGAAAGCCAGGGCGCATCCGCCGCTCCCTGTCCCCTTGGCGATGCCAATGCGTATTTATTATACATTCTGTATATACTTTACGAATGAATACCTCTAGTTAGCATTAACAAGCCCGCAGGTAATTTTAAGGAACTTAAACGGTTATTTAGAAGCGATTTCAATAAAAAAAATATGCAAATAAAAACGACATTAAAATTGTTTACTCTGTTATTTTCCATTGTTTAGTACTCACTTTTACGTCAAAATTTATTGCAAAAATAAAACTACCTTAGGTATGTTGTAATAAATAATATTTTTACATAACTATAATCAAAAACGGGAATTATCTGATTTATAATTTATATACCAATTTATAATTTATATATTATATATTTCATATTATTCTTTCACAAGCAAAAATGAAAATGTACTGGACTTCTTGTCTCATTGTACTTTTTATTTTACACAGAGAAAAAGTACTTTTTATTTTTAATTTAATACCAAAAGAATACGTTACAACCCCATTAACCGCAAACGGCTACTCATTTGAGGCCAACAGCTATATCCGTATTCGGGTAGAATGCAGCCAAGATTGGGACCTATTTCGCAGCCTATATTCAGTGAAAATCTCAGTTTCGCTAGCTGACATTAAACTATTGGAGACATTCTACCCGAAAGGCAAGAGCTCTGACCGCTAGACAGACATACAATTATTATATCTACTCTTGTTTTTGGTAATACGAATATAACGATATTGCATTAACACAATAACTTTTAATTAATTTCAAATTATTTGAAAGTATGTAGTTATCATAGACATGTAAGTGCTTTACAAGTGTAAATTAAAAGTTGTACTGGCATTAAGTAACTATTAACATAATCTGCACCTTTTCTGTGAAAAATGATAAATTATTCATAAGCTCTTAAAAACAGGTAACTATTACTCAAAATCCAAAAAAACATGGAATTTAAAAAATAAATAAATGATACTGTACTTAATATTAACTATATCCATTGGTAAAATTTCGGGATCCTGAGTAATCAAAGTAGTGGCGCACAATTCCAAAAAAGCTGACCAGAAACCCATTTTTTTCTAAATGAACGCATCTTAAAAAAAGAAATACGTAGACCATTTGGCGATGACCAAGGCATCAGGAGCTATAGCCATGGCTTAGATGTAAATGGAATAGAAATATTTTGTTCTTAAAGAACCATCATTTATTAGTTTTTTAAGTTGACGTAGTAAAAAAGTTGAGTAGGTACTTTAGTTTCAGCACAAGACATATGGTAATATGAGTTTCTTTGTTAACATTAGATTCATAATAAGTACAATCGTCGGTAAATAATAAATAGTTAACGGGATTAATGTGGAAGAATAGGTCATTTATATAAACAGTAAAACGTAGAGGTACCTGGACTGACCTTTGGGGGACACCATGCTAAATTAGTGAAAAGTCAGATGACATCATTTAAGTGAACAGATTGACAATACTCATATAAGGATGAGTTGAAAGCAAAAAGTTAAGGCAATGGCTCTTGTACCTTAGTGTTCAAGTTTAGCAGTGTTGTATGCGAGACATAATCGAAGGCCCTGGAAAACAACGTAGTACCTAGTTGAAGTGTTCTGAATGCTGACTTTAGAGATTTCTTTGCAAAATACGTACCAGGTTTTCAGTGACGACTCGTGATAATTTTATTTGGGGGGCTCTAGTTTCTTAAAAAAATATGAACAACATAAAGACTCACCTTCAGTCCCTCGGTAATTTCATCCAAGTAGAACTACGATTTTTGACAACAAAAGAAATATTTTTATGTACATATGTACAAAAAAAAAGTTCACAATATAATAATCACTTAAAAATGCGAGTAAAAATGTTATTGCTTATACACATAATCAATTCTTCAATCTTTCTGGGAAATAAAATGTTCTATAACTTTTTCGTCAAAATTGCTTATGTTATGGATAAAGTTCTTATCCACTAACATAAGAGCTAGAGCATTAAGGCGTTCTTCATTCATAGTGTTTCTTAAAAATGTCTTTATTCTTTTAAGAGTTGAAAAACATCTTTCTGATTCAGCAGTAGACATCGGAGTTGTCACAATAATTTTTAGTAACTTGACCGTTTCGTTGAACGTTTCATTTAAACCATTTTCAGACAGCCAAGAAAGCATGTTTAGTCCACCTACAATATTTTCAAAATCCTTTCTTGAATAAATGACTATCCAATTCAGTCCTTAATTTGTCTTGTTGTAACATTTGATAAGATTCAACATCTGATTTGAACACCGACGTCGGAAATTTCTTTGAATAATTAAGAAAATTGTCTACATTCACTAAAGACTTCTTCTTAATGACCTATGTATGACAATCTTTCTTTCATCTGAAAAATTATTGTATCACACACTTCCTTAGCAATTACGAAATTTCTATTTTCAGGTTTTGAGAACCGTCTTTTCCATCGTGCCCTCTTAATGCTAGTTCCAACTTTCCACAAAACTTGATACAATTGATAATTTCCTTTAAAATATACCTATTTTTAGTCACCTGCTCGTTATGTTTTATAATATTTTGTCAATAAACTGATCTAACTGAACTGCAATAGTTACCGAGCCTAACAAAGCCAAATCCGTACTGCACTTATATGATATGGAGAAATTTCGCACTTTTTTTATTTTCTGATTTAAATGTTTTAGATCTTTAAAACCTGTTACCGACCATATCTTGTCCATTTCGACAGAATCGGAATAAAATAGAACACATGGAAAACAAAACAGAGAATTTTCCTTGTCACATCCACAAATCCACTGACATTTTTTTGTAAATCCCTCGTGAAAGTACATGTTCCTACCTTGTCTGGTTGGTTAAGAGTCAATTCTGGTGTTAGTCGTCCTAGTTTCTTAATTTTTACATTTTTCTGCTAACGGCAGAGTTTTGAAAATTCACTTTCAGAATATTATTTTTACTATTCTCAGTTATTTTGGCATCAACCAACTTAAAATGACACAAAAACACTCAAAACAGTGAAATCACAAATAAATATCGAGAGCGAAACCGGCGAAACGATATAAGCACTACTACACTACACAAACATTAAAAGCTCACTGCGGCTCTGATAACTTGAGCCTTCTGTCGCGTTCTAAGAACCGTTCTCCGCGATCGGCAATTTCCGCGCTCGGTTCGTTTCTTACGCAAGGAATGGCTCATATGAGCTGAGCCTGCTCCATACTCTCTGGTTTGAGTTATAAGTTGATGGTCAGTAATTATGCGACTTTATTGTACACACAGCCGTCGCAAATGGATAATAATATCTTAAAAAGATATTAAATATAAAAAAACTGAAAAAAAAATATATCATGCATTTAATTACTGTTGCATTTTCCTAATAGTAATTTGGGAGGCTGAGCCTCTATGGAGCAAGTTTTCCTTTACCATACATTGAGTAAAACATATCTACTATTTCACAAACATTACAAGGCGACAAAATTTACTACGCAACAATTCACAAAACACTGAACTACAGAATACAACAATTTTCTGAAAGTTACTTTTTGCAATGGTGTACCGATTTACTGTCTAGTCGGGGAAAGAAGACCCGCGAAAAAAATGTGATTTCTGCATTCCATTCAAAATTAAGCGTAAATGAAATAAATGAATTAGTTAGTTCATGGCAAATTTGTGACCGTTTGCTTCCGCACCTACTCATTGGGAGAGGTATTATATTCCTAGCATTTGGAAAGCTGGCGACTTATCGGCAAAACTCTCCTTTTGCCGCGCGGGTTCTTTTTTCGCCAGTTGGACAGTAAACACCAACAACCGTTATGCGAATGTCGGTCCCCAGTCGAAATAATCCTTTGCCCATCTTTATCATTATGTTACTCCGTTTTGACACTTTATTTTAGTTTCGTTTTTGAATTGAGCTTTATCAAGGCCCTCAACTATCGCTCACAAACCACTTCGAAATCGAAATCCATATTAACACAATGCAAAATATGATAATTTCTACAACAATAGTTCAGAAAAAGATTATCTCTAAATTGAAATGTATCTACATACCAGTGGCGGCTGTTGGATTTAGGCTATACCATATCTCAATATTGGAGCATGGAATCCAAACAATATTTTAAGGCACGACTATCAGTACTGAATGAAGAAGTTTTGCAGAAAAAAAAACTGAAAAAAAAAATTGAGAAAAAAAAGTTACAAAAATGCGCTGCCGACCCAGATTACTTCTAGACCATTGGTAAAATATTTGCAAACTATTTTTTTTCGTAATCAGAAGTAATTTTTTTTTTTGGTTTTCGAAAATTTTGATTTTTTTGTAAAGATGACATTTTGAAATTTAAGTTGTGTAAATTTCAAAATGTTATAACTATAAAAAAAATCAAAATTTTCGAAAACCAAAAAAAACGGGCTAATTTTTTTTTCCTTCCGATTACGAAAAAAAAAAGTTTGCAAATATTTTACTAATAGTCTGTCTAGAAGTAATCTGGGTCGGCTGCACATTATTGTACCTTTTTTTTCTCATTTTTTTTTCAATTTCTTTTTCTGCAAGACTTCTTCATTCAGTACTGCTAGTCCTGCTTTAAAATATTGCTTGAGTTCGATGCTTCAATACTGAGATATGGCATAACCTAAACCCACCTGCCGCCACTCATATCTGTCTACTCTATTCACTTAAACTTTGCAATGTTGGGTTGGACTTAAGTGAATGAAATATCCAACTATGACGGATACTTACGAAATAAAATAAACATTAAAATGAACCGAAAGGAACATTACCCTTGTGAACATCTACCTGCCATCAGCACCAAGAATCAGCGCGCATCTTGTTCTCTATCCTGGCTAACGCTGCAAAGTTTAACTGAACGGGGTATAATCAGAATAACTGAATCATCATAGCATAACTTTCATAACACTATCATTGATAATATTTGTCATATTACCTACAAGGCGAAAACAACAACTGACGTCACCGATTTAATGCATTTACAGTCACTGACCATTCAAAAATTTTTCATATTTAAATTACCTCCATGAAATTTAATAAATACTACACCACTAATTTTTGTAATACCAGATTGTTAATTATATTATATTAATTTATTGTTTTTAAATTTCATGCTATTTCCTTATCTGGCAAAAACGTCAGATTTGTTCAAAATCGGTTATAATTATTAACTATCACAAAAATCGAACATGAAATTTTATAATAAAAAATTCACTCTGGCATCAACGCTTGAAATAAATAGATCAATAAATCAAGATTACAAATGGATCCACGTGACAACGTTTAATTCTAATTTAGATCAATTAATACAGATATCAGGTCCGTTTATTGCTTTATTGGCATAGAACTTGGACAATTAATTTGTCGAGATTAAATTGCAATATTTCATATATGCACTTATTCATGACATTTTAATGATATATGGCCATGTTTATAAGGATATGATTAAAACGACATTTAGTAAAAAAGTAAAACGCAATAACCAAAGTATGCTGGCGTGATATTGCAAGAGTCGTCAGAAACGTTTGTATTGGACTTGATTTCATGCAAAACCTGCATATAATGAGATAAAAAGTAAGATAATTAGAGTTTAAATATGCGGGAGAGAGTTGATTGTATACTGCACCGTTGCCACTAAGGGCGGTGAGTTCAAATGCGCAAGCGAATGTCGATTACAAACGGGAATCGGAGATGCCGCAATAAATAATATTCATTCCCGTTGTTCTGTGCCGATTTGACAGTAGCGCAAATCAACTCTCTTTGTGGTTTACCAGTTTTCTATTATTCCATGCAGGTTTTGCATGAAATCAAGTCCAATAGTGTATAACGAAATTATTGTGCAGTAAAACTCTAATGCACGATAATTTTGTTGTACTTACATCTAGATATACAAGTAGTAATGAAAGAAGAGAATATTTTCCCAATAAGGACTTTAAATGACAATATTTCAGAAGGAAATGATAGCTTCATTACGTCAACAAAACAAACAAAAAACAAATAAACAAACAAAAACAAAAAATGATCACATTATTTGTGAGAAACCAGTAACTTGATATGATAATTTTGTAGTTCAAAATCCGACAAAACAAGGGTAAATGAGACCGAAAAATGCAAACAAATATTATAACCACAATGACATGCTGGATGAATCATTAGCTTATGCCAAAAAAATTGCATTATATTTGTTGTTTTTATTATTTGTGCCTTATTGATTTTAAAAACCATGATCAAAAGCTTAACGGATTTAGTTTTTATAAATCCGAACCACACCCTTGAGCAAACCTTGACTACGGCAATGTCCGTACATTTAATTAATTAAAAATTTAAATCATTATTCTGTAAATTTTATGATTAATTTGATTTTTAACCTTCATCATTCATCAATATATTTGACAAATATTTTTCATTTCGACAGTATTGTAATTTGTTAGCAGGCAAATTCAGACAATAATTAGCCGTATGACCATCTTCAAAACATGTTTGCATGCATGTCTGTCCCGTGTGTAAGATGTGCCAAGAGCCAAATTACACAAATATTTGTATTTATTACTTTAAGTAGAGTTGAACTTTTTCGTAATGTAATATAAATACATTGTGTCTGTTTTTTTTTGTAACGACTTGCTTTTACACGAATTAATTTTTTTTTTGTTGGAAATATACAGTTTCAAAAGTTCTACCTAATAAATAAACTACAAATTGTCGATGGTAAAAAAGTAACCTACCTGTTAGTAAAAATAAAAGCCAAAAAATGCATAAATCATATTAGGCACTTTTTTATCACAACTTTTTGTTTAGTTGTTCAGGATCATCGCAAAAGGCCACATCCAAATTTTGGTTCAAAACAAAAACATAATCAAAAAAAATCTATCTAAAATATTGAAAATTCGTTAGCATTATTTGACAGTTATTGTTTCATTTTTATTGAATAAGAAATATGATCATTCATTAATAAGGTGAAAAATATTCAGTTGCGTTTTATTGGTTAGTGGGTTCATCGAACCCTTACAATTGTTTAGGTATAAATAGGATACATTGTTAGCAAAAGGTTAGTTTTAATCATCTCGAGATGATGCCAACTTGGTTGGCGAAACACGCGTCGATTGCAGTGTTTGTGTTTCGTGGAAAACTACGTCAGTGTTATATTCACATCAAAGATTCCAACCCACTCCAGACAATACGATCAGAATAATTCGAACCTTCATACCTACCATTAAAAAAATTGAAAACAATGAGAAAAATCTGAAAATAAATGGTGAGAATAATATTTAATACAAACTAGGAAGTAAAGAAAATGGACAATAATGATTACAATAATATTAATTTTGTTCCTCTCCATTAAGACCACCATCGAAACAATAAATTTTTCGAATCCTCGCATATTATTCATGACAACTTTGCGGAGCTGTTGCAGCATTCTTCGTTTGCAAACAGTCATATTCCTTCTTCTTACTCCTCTCTGCTCAGCGGTTTGCTTTTATACACAATAATTTTGACAGCATCCCTTAAAAAGTTCATTGGTGTAAGGTCTGGGGGTCGTGGAGGTCACTCTACTGGTGGACTATTTCGACCTATCCGTCAAATGGAAAATTCTCGTAGAGTCAATTCCACACTACCCTCACATTCGAATAGAGGGGCCATCATGCTGGAAGTACATATTCTTTGTAATTCCCTCTATTTATAATGCGAGAAAATTGTGGAATTTGTTTCCCAATTGAGTTACAGCCAATGTGGTTGTTACGTTTCACCATTATCGTAATCATTATCAAATAATACGAATAAATTTCCAATATTTTGGCAGTAGAAAATTTTTAAATGGGAAAAAAATGTGTTTAAACAAATTTTGGATGCCCCCCTTTTTGCCTAAATGTCTAATAAATAAATCATTAAAATAATGAGAAAATATGGGAAAAAAAGTTTTCTTTTGAAACAACAAAAACGCATTTTTTTTTTTAACAATTTAAACAAATTTACCTACATAAACAACGCATATAGGAGGTGGAGAATGCAAATTATTACTAATGAACAAAACTACATAATAATTGGAGAAGAAAATATCCATGGAATTCCAATAACATGGGCTACGTGAAATTAGATGGATTTCTGTGGTAATTTAGAAATTGTGTTATTAAAATTTGTTCGACCTTCCTGTAGAGTGTACATATTTTTTTAACAAAAATTTCGCAAGCATAAAACAAGTTTACCGGAAATATAAAAGTTTACATATCAAATAGGTAAAATAATCCATCTATACTCTATAAAGTTTTGTGACTCTTCCTGTATACAATTGTCTACTGTCCTATCATTTGTAAAGTTAAAATCTATCAACATAAATAATAAATTGTTTGCTAGTTTACACCGGTTAAGCAAGTCATTTAATCTATTTTTAGCTTATTCAAACCAAAATATTAATAAATAAATAATTCTTGCAAAAGTTGCTCTGACCACTGCCAGTTTCCGGACCCATCAAAACATATCAAAAATATTTAATTGCATGGTTAACGTTTTGTATTAAAATAATTTATACAATTATTAATTTTATTGCTTTTTTTAAAACATTTTCTTGATTCATTAATAGTTGGTAAACTGGTAAAGATGTCCACAAAGCAGACAAGACCTAGAAGAAGCGCAATAATAACACGTACATAAAAACTAATTCCTTTTAATTGACAACTTAATTCGTTGCAAACTTTTGTGGAGTGATACATTTTTTGGCGTGAGGACGGCAGTCATGCTGTACCTACCCTAGGGATATATACTGGAGCCGGTGCTGTTGATCATTTATATAAAAGATTCCTTTGATTTTATATCATTAAGAAAAAGTGTATTATTTACTGATGGTACGATTTTTTCATATTGTAGTTATATAATCGAAGGGTTTGTGTCTCGTGGTGATAGTGTCGTATTGATTTCTGTTGTCTAGTCCTGTATATATTATTCTTAATGTTCACTTGTATCTCTTGCAATTATTTCTCTCTTGGTATATCGTAATTCTCGTTTTTGTCGTTTATATAGAACATTTAAATCGTCATATTACTGTTATCACATATTTTACATAAATATAAAAAGTTCTATACTGTTTGAGTATATTTTCATTTTGGTATTTTATGTTAAACAATAAGCGCGAGGAAGGCACTACAATGCTGATACAAGTATAAAATAAAGATAGATGCTGGCCACACCAATTGGGATGTGTATGGGGTCGTACTCATATCCTACCCATATAATTTAATTTCTTGATTGTTTCTATCCTTACTGTTAAATGTGAAATACCGAAATTGATTTTGCTCAGTCTGTATATTGTGTGGCACTGATATAAATATTGATTTGATACGCATTTTTGCACTATGCAATTAAATTAAATAGGTAATGAAAAAATAAATTGCAATTATCGATTTATAAGGATTTAATTTAATTATATTGGTGTTGCATAAAATCTAACTTAGTTTCAAGGAAAAATGAAAATAATCGCATCAATTTATAATTGAAATATCTTTTTATTCATAACAAATTTTCTATACTGTCAAGGTCCGTGCACATGCACGAAATAATTTGACATGGAAAAAGGTTGGACAAAACAAACATAACATGACATATCAACTTGTCGGTCGATGAGAAGTTAAATTTAATATTTATTTGTCTCGCAAACAATGTTTAAAATTCCGATTATTAGCAAGGACATAATTTTGCATTGTTTTATTATTGTTTTCTTGAACTACTATTATTATTTTTTATGTTACTTCCTGCCTTTCTTTCCTAATTTTTACGCAATCCATACCGGTAACATGGAGAAAGTGGCTGTTATGTTAGTTATAATAACACCGAAATTAAACATTTAAAAAAACTATTTTATTAACCTCAAAGTCTCTGTTGTAATTATAAATTATTTGCTATCACACTGAGGACTAAAAACCTTGTCGGCGGTCTATTTGAGTACCAAGGCCCAATCACCGATTACAAGAAATACATATAGCTTATCATGTTTATGTAAACACTGGTACCTTGAAAATGGTAAAATAACCACAAAGAAACACATCATATCAAAAGTTTCGGCAGTTTTATTTTCATGGCAGTACTGATCAGTGATCATTGTCAGGCCTGACTATAATGACGTCACAGCAGGTGATATCAGAGCACTGTGGTCTTGATTTCCGTAGGTAACCTAATAGATTTTTAATTATGATTCGGTTTATATTCAGAAACCTCTTAAAATCTATAAAAAAACTGTTTCTGGTTTATTTGCAACCAATAACGCTAACTAATAACAATTTAAAAAAATGTCTAGCTTTAATTCAGTTTAATGTTTTACTTACTGTTACTATATAATGTCTGAGCTCTGAGCAAATTTTATAACCTGTAATTCTGTCAGTCAATAGAATTAAATACTCTGTTTGAATTTATGTGAATTTTATTACTTACCTGGTAATTGTGTTATTTTTTTGCTTGCTGAGTATTCAATTTGTTAAAGCTTAACGCCATAAAAAATTTAAATCCAATTACGAATTTAATTTAAATTTACTTTAGTTTTATTATTTTTACATGTTGGCTATTACATTTATATATTTATATTCTTTATTTTATTTATTTATTTATTTAAATACAAAATCCAACAGGCAGGAGCCCAATTACAGAATTAGGTACATAGAAATTATATAGATAAATACACAATAAACAATTTTGAGTGTTACAAAAAATGTCTAAGTAGATATATAACATAACGAACAACATAAAATGATATAATATGATAACATAATAATAGTAATAAAGAATACAGTAGATTACAAAACATCAAGATGAACAATTTTTAATTACACTTAAAAAATATCAACAACTTAACAAAGAAACATGATGAAATAAATAATTAAAAATAATTATAAAGATAAATTAATACTTACAAAAAAAATAAAATTCTTCGTTTGGCAAGACTTGGTAGGTTAAATTTTTCTAACAATATATTTTGTGGAAATCCAATAGGTGGATAAGTGCCCTCGAGAGTGTACACTGTGCAGATTTTAAAAACTTGCGTTGAATATTCTCTAATTGTAATATATTGACATTATAAATTGGGTTCCACAGAATTGACGCATATTCAAGGCGAGATCTAACAATTTTATGTTACATAGAGTAAACGATGAATGTTGACATTTTAAAAATCTTTGCTTGCAGTTCCTGATTACAAAACCAAGACTCTTAAAAGCAGAAGTAGTTACCATTTCGACGTGCTTATTGAATGACAATAGACAAAAACACCCAAAAACACAAAATCCTCTCCGCCAACATTTTTCAGGCAAGGTGAACATAGTATCCAAGCTTTCAAAAATATCATTAATGTACATTACAAAGAAGAGCGGTCCTAGTATCGAACCCTGTGGCACGTTAGATCTTTGCATGGAGCTATTCGATTTATGACCACGGTACTGAACAAATTGATGTCGATTCTCTAGATATGACTGTATTAAAAGAAGTACCGATTTTGAGAGACCAAATTTGTCAAGTTTAGAAATCAAAGCACCATGATCAATCCTGCCAGAAGTCTTAGAAAAAGTCTGTGTAGATAGTATCTACTGGAGGTATCTTCTGGAAGTATAGTCTAAATTCTAGAGAATGGTTATTTAAGTAAAAACCAAATTAATCCTCAAGGAGGAAACTGGACCAGAGTCCAGGACCGGTAGTCTCATTGTTGACAGGACATACGTAGACAAATAAAAGCAAACGTATAAAATGAATAATGAAAGACATACCGGTTGATACAATGTATTATTCAGAATAACTGAAGTCTGCCATCGCATTAGCATACAACTATATTGGTTCTGCATTCGTGGCTGTTAAATTTGAGCTATACATGTGTTTGTGAAGGAAAATGAACGTTCCACATCTACCGACGTTAATGGTGCAAATTCTAAATAGTTCACATAGGCAGGCAGTTGCCAAAATTGTGTGCCTCACCAGATTATTGTTTTGACAATTTCTACAATATTTGCAAAACATTTTTTTTTCAGAATCAGATGGAAAATATATCGACAGATTTAAAACTTTATCAAAAAATATTGATTTTTTTTAGTTACCCACCTTTTTGAAATTTGCACAGTGGAAAAGGAATTTAAAATAAAACTTCAAAACTTAATATGTCAGCAATATTGGTTAGAGCGTTTTATGCGAGAAGATTAAAGGACCATATGCCAAACACCGTTCCGTACGCGATCGTGTTGCTAACTGAGAAATAAGAGCCCAGTTACCTATAATATTATATGCGTTTATCCCGATTTCCTACCTCAATACTGGTTATACTGGTTGCATATACATTACATGTATATAAAAATAAACACACCATATACATTTACATTTTTATTTATATACCTATATTAGGATTTTTTTATATATTTTACTTTCTTTTTATATTTTATTTTTGGTACTGAAAAATGGCAAATATTTTCGTTGCCTATTAACCTTATACAACTATTCTCTTGGCTATAAGTTGATAATGATGCTGGATTAAAACAATAAGTTTTATAATAAGAAAATCTGATTAATTCGCGACAAACTACCAATAGAAAGATCACACATTATATTTTGCTAGAAACATCACTAAAATCATGACATTTTCAGGCATGTTGACTTTGGAAATCTGGCATTTAAGTGGGAAATACAGAAATTTGTTAAACGAGTTATTAAAGTTTTGGTTTTAAAGTTCTAATTGATGAGTGCCGCAGTTGCCAGTTTGAAAATCAATCTTATAACACGTTTTTTTAAACAAAAAACGGCTGGAAATTAGTGGTTCGCCCACATTATATACCACAGTAGACCATAGAATAGCACGAATTAAAAATACTGATTTTATTTTATAGTACTTAATACGACTTATGGTTTTTTTACCGGTTTGGTTAAATTTAGTTTGGCCGCAGTGCAATATTTAAGATTGTGTTATAGCTAAAACATATGATAGAAAAAGCCCGATTCGTTTCAAAAATATCAAAACAATTATCATCTGTAAACATCGTGACATTTCCTTTTCACACGAACGATAGTAAATCATTTATAAATAGCAAAACAATAAATGGTCTCAGCATCGAACCTTCTGGAACACCAAGGTCCACTTTAAGACCGGTTAAAAATACTATGATTTTTATATCTAGTATAAAATAAATGTGAAACAGAACAACCATTCCAGGTAAGCCTCATATATTCAGTCCGTTTCACTCTCCACTTTTGCATTTAATTAAAAATGTGCTTTGCAATTGTTATTGTACAAGTCGATTATTTAAAAAAAAATGTTAAATGCATAACAAAGGTATTTAATAGCTATATGACTTGTAAAAAGCACTTGTTAACGAAATATAAGTTAAGACAAGTTATAATCGAGACATTTGTAAATTTATATGTAAAGCCACTTTCACTTTCAGTATTTCCTGGGGCCAGTGGTGTACTTTTAGAAAAATAATTTTCGTAACAAAATGACTAAACAAATAGGAGTGTAACCCTAAAAATTAGTCAACTGGTCATTTTTTCACCGCCTGTTTTTCATTTATAAACAAAAAACTAGTTTTGTTGGCTGATTTTCTTCTCGAAGAGGACGAAAAAAAATATTTACTATTTACCTACGCATTTGTTAAGTCTTAGCCCTATTCGGCCTTTGTTTTAATCAAGAGGAAAATGACAATTTGACACAATTATTTCATTCAAAAATTCACATTATCTGTTAGAGAAAAATTAAATTTCTACTTATATAAATTTGCAGAATTCTAGACTCTCATAAATAATACAATAAGGGTCAAAATTTATCACTTTGTGGTATTCCAGACAAATATCGATCACTTGTTATAACATGACATTATTTTTAAATAACCATAATCTATTAAACTCCATAATGACGTTATTGAATAAATGTTTATAAATCAGATATTTCGACAAATTAATTGCAGGTCTGTTGTCAATTACATTTAATTGTTTATGTACGACACTGAATTTCTAATTAGCAATGAACTTAAAGTTTTAATTATCTATCGGCCAATCAACTGACATGATCAATGTCTGCATATCGATATATATTTTATTATGCCAAAAATATAATAAACATTATGTATATGTAACAGGAAATACTGTAGGCAATACATGAATTATTTATTAATAATAATTATCTAACAAATATTGTACAACAAAAAATGCGCTTTGTTCCTTAAATCATAGTACAGACTTGCAACACAACTTTATAACGTAATCTCTTCTCGATCATACAATAAAGGACAAGGTAGTGTTAAGCCTAATAGAGAAAGCGGGAGAAAAATAAGAACATTCTGTGATTATTTTTCGTAATTTTTTATTTAATAATAATATAATGTTAACATATAATTAACTAAATTAAGTGTTCCAAGTGTCCACCTTGCACCACTATATGCATTATTCTTGCCATTGACTGTTGTACTCTTTCAAAAATTCCGGGCATATTCTGAATAGTAATGAAGGAATCGACAATTGTGTTGCGAAGAGCGTTTTGGTATCCAATGAGTGTTTGGTATATTAGAGATTTCAGGTAACCCCAGAAAAAGAAATCTAGGAGATTCCTATCAGGACAGGCTGGTGGCAAGCTGTTATAGAACCGCGTATAGTAGACAACAACTATCTTAGTCACATAAAAAATCTCAAAGCTTTGCTGCGATGCTCCTACGGGTAGAGCGGGGCATGCTTTATTTGTCTACAGCATATTAAATAATAAATATAATGTATTACTTAATACATAAAAAATTATTATTCTCATGTAAAGTATGTCCTGGCATGATTAAAATAAGAAATTAACGGAAATACGCCTGTATCAATTATAATTTCAAATTATTTTGATATAATTACGCAACTCCATCCTAAAATATTTTACGATCTAACGTAAGAGACACATAAAAAGGCCATAAAAGGGTTTTCGATAATTGGAGCGGTATATACCGGTACTCATTCTGTCTCTCACATATCTGACTTTAATGACTGACAATGAGATATCACATACCGGTATACATCGCTCCAATTTACGTAAACCCCTAAAAGGTTGAAAGCCGGCATAATTAACTACATGCGACTCAGTATTTTAGGATGGAGTTGCGTAATTATATAAAAATAATTTGAAATTATAATTGATACAGGCGTGTTTTCGTTAATTTCTAATTTCAATCATGCGAGAACATACTTTACATGAGAATAATGATTTTGTATGTATTAAGTAATACATTATATTTATTATTTAATATGCTGTAGAAAAATAAAGCATGCCCCGCTCTACCCTTAGGAGCATCGCGGCAAAGCTTTGAGATTTTTTATGTGACTAAGATAGTTGTGGTCTACTTTACTATCTTACTTAAAAATACAATATTCACCTCATATAAATAAAATAATACCCAAACGCGCCAAGCATTCAGTACAGCAAATATTACAGCATTAGGATCGCCAGCACGGAAATTTCAATTTTCATTTCAATTCAAATTTAATAAAACCCAATTATTTATTAGTGTGTTAGGTAGACAGGGCCACTGCATAGGTAGCATTCCCCCAGGGCTTAAGGACATCTTAATACAAAACAAAAACTATTACCCTCAGTCAGAAAGTGCGCGAACAGTATTATATAATGCTCTACCAGATATCCACCCCGTGAGTGTCGTCCATGTTTATATACATTTTTTCTTTCTTTTTGCGTTTCGGTACGCTGGCTGGCGCCCTTTAAATAAATTTGTATATCTGAACCAGTAAAACACTTTCCGCGACATCACCCGCTCTTAACAAGGCAACGGAGAGAAAGGAATGGTGCCAAAGCTTTTCCCCGCTACATCTCTTTGTTGTTGATTTCCTCGGTGTTATGAAACACGACCTATCCAACGATGGGGATAACTGGTACTAGGGTAATCCCTCGCGGCAATGCTGAAATGTGCTGTGGCGCCATCATGCATGTAATACCATATATTTTGTCTTATTTGGTAGAGAATTTTGTCCAATAATAAATTTACTTCAAATCAAGAAAATGACGATAACTATCACCCGTCGGCGTTCAGAGATAAAATGCAGCCCTAATAAGAAATATCCAACAATTCCAGCAGAAAATTGCTGCTGAAATCTGTTCTCAAGCATGCGGATTCTCTTCAGCCCACAAATGGTTATTATGAAATCATAATAGCATCTCTTAAAAATCAAACTTTATCGGTGAAAATATATTAGTCAAAAATTCCCCGTTTCTTGCTACTTTTCCTAATAACCACCAAGAACATTTTAAACGCTGAGGACTCGTTTAGAAATAGTGCTTGTACCCGTTGAATATGACACGGATAGAGCTAGCAGTATTTCAACACTTTCCAAACAGCCATATGACGATTCACATTTAGTGCTGGTGCAATTTCCTTGTACTTGTTGACAGATTGTCATCAAATTGATGGAATATTTCCTCTTCTAACTCTGGTGCTTTTACTATGCGAGGCCTACTGGTACCATTATTCGTGAGTGAACCAGATTCTCTGAGCCCATTATGAATTCGCGGAAATGTGTTCTCACAAGGTAATGTTCTAGTTGAAAACCTCTCATCATGATAGATACGCCTTGCCTCCAACGCATTACCGTCAGCAAGGACATTGCAGAAGTGCATATCAGTAAGCCTGGCCAAGCGATGGTAGATTCAGGGTTGGGCGCAATACTAATGCCATCGCGCGCTTATTTACGATGACGATGACACGACACATTTCAGTTGTTATCTGTCGGTAGATGCATAGAGTACTAATAAATAATAAATAATGTTGAGCGTAAAGAGTAGAAAACGACCGTACGTTGATAAAGTGAATAAATTTATCGGTGAATTTCCCGGATTTATTCTATGATGGATGTAAAATAATTTGTAAAGTTTGTGATCAAGACTTCATGTGCTGGAATAAATACGGCTGCAAAATTCATGTCAATAGTAATCGGCATAAAAATTAAAAAAATGGCGTGTCTTCTTTGGAACCTCAGTTTATGTCTGATTTACTGTTAATGCTGATTGCCTGTGATGTTCCCCTGCGCATATTGGATAAACCAGCATTTCGGGAGTTCTGGAATAATACAATCCCCAGGTGAATTTATCAAGTCGTTCAACGTTACGTAGATATGTACCAAGTGTTCGTGAGGACATTGTAAATACGATTAAATGTGCATTAAAAAATACACGGCTGTGATTATGTGTTGACGAGACGACAGATTGTAAAAAAAATTCTATTTTAAATGTTATAGTACGTGTACTCGACCCTCTTAAACCAACATTTCCACTTTTACTACCTAGCAAAAGACTAACTGCGTGTACTGGCGAAACAATTACGCGGGTGGTGTTGGAGACTTTCGAAAAATTTGAACTGTCAACAAGTCAAGTGTTGATGTTTGTGACCGACGGTGCTGCGACAATGCGTTTGGTGGGCCGTTTTCTTCAAAGAGACGATTGTAGGTTTTTACATGTTACGTGTAAAGTGCATGCGTTCAATCTTGTAGCAGAAACGATTCGAAAATGTTTTCCAGAGGTAGATGCATTAATAGCAAATACAAAAAGAGTATTTCTCAAATCTCCTAAACGGCTTCGAGCATTTCACACACTGTGTCCTGGTATTCCGGAACCACCAGAGCCGATTCTTACACGTTGGGGAACGTGGTTGAAGGCAGCTTTTTATTATGCTGAATATTTTCAACAATTAAAAGCTGTGATACTACAGTTCAACCCTAACGAGGCTGCAGCTATTAAGAAAAGCCAGACAAGCTTTCAAGATGTTTCCCTTGAAACAGATTTAAAAATTATTTATAACAATTATAGAGGACTACACGACGCAATAGAAAAATTGCAAAATACTTCGTTGTCGTTAGTAGAATCACTGCAAATAGTGGACGACGTAAATACACAGCTACAGACTATAAATGACGTAAAAAATTAGCTCGTTATTGAAAAATTCGAGAGCGTATTGCGGAAAGATCCTGATTTTACCAAATTAAGACAAATTTGTGATGGTGCATCTACAGCTGCGTTAAGTGAGTTCACAGAGTGTTTTACTTATGCCTGTATTACTTTCGTAGATGTCGAACGGTCTTTTTCAAAATACAAACTGTAGAAACATATCTGATGCTACACAGTTATTATAGAAGTGCTCCAGTTTGTGATATCGACAACCAAGCTACTTCATAAATCTGCTTAAGAAGGTGAGTTTTGTACATATTTTTATAAAGTGTACCAGTATTAATAAAATTTATTTCCATTTATTTTATTTATTTATTTATTTATTATTAGTTATCACTTAGATATACAATGTACATGTGTAAACGTCATTTAACAGTTTAATAATAATGTGCAGCACTAAGCTTACAAAATATAAGGAAATACATAAAGAAGAATTTAAAGCGAACGAAATAGTACAAAAACATACATCACAACATATAAAATAATTTTGTTTTTATTATTGTACTTATGTAAGTATTATATGATGCATACCCAGTACGTTTCTGTAGGATTAATGACCTTGGCCAGGCTTACATATCAGTTTTCTCTTCGAAAGTAATTTCTATTGCAATGATTACAATAATATTTAATATACATTATTCTAGTTCTATATGTATACTTCGTACTAAAGTTTTTTGGTCGGAAACGATCAATTTTTTATTGGAATTCTATTTTTTGTGACAGCAATAAGTTTATCTCTGTCAGGATACACAAAAAGGATGTTTACATTTTTAAATTAGTCCATATGAAAAAAAGTTATGTTAGAAATAATTACGGGTTCCCTGTAAGTTCATCTTTAGATTAAAGCTATTGTTTCCAAATTAAATAGAGTTGTAGCCCCAGGCGACTACTGGTAACATGTGAAATATTACCGATATGTCAAGCCATTTTTAAAAAATGTCAAAAAAAACTTTTATTTTTCTTTAAATTTGGAAGGTCATAAGTCATAATTCTGCAGGGAAACATTTTCAGACCCATGTTCATAGCAACTTTTTTCTTCAAAATCGTCCAAAAGAATCACCTGAAGTTTTCGACATCAATTAGGAAACACCCTGTATATATCTGCCGCTTTGACTATTATGTAATATATGTAAATAAAAAAGGAGAATAAATAGCTAGGTATCATATTTCTTCATTTTAATATTTTCGATCTAAAGGTTACTTCAAGACAACAAATAATAATATACGTAGGTATCTACTCTTTTCATACTAAAAAAAAACTACATCGTACACTATTTTCCAGATATTTACGTCATTTGTCCTTAAAATTGGCATTATACAAGGTCAGGTCTATAAAAAAAATATATCTACGCAAAATATCTCGTAACCTGCGTTAACAAGGATGAGTCTTCGTTGTTAAATATTATAACTAACAATAAAATATACAATGGTTCTTCTTTTAACTAAACTTTAAATAATTTAAACATTTGTACTAGGAATTCATAAAAATCCTTGTAAATTTGGTTCAAGGTGTTCATACAGTAAAATAGCGCATAAGGTACAAGTGTAGAATGACTTTAATATTTACTGGAATTCATTGAATTGAATATTTAAATTAATTTAAAAAAATACCAGATAAAAAATGACGTGAGGAAAGGCAAAACATCTACCACCTTGGGAATACTTAAAGATTTTAAATTTTGTTTGAAAAAATTTTAATACATAATTCAAAACAATATGCGCTAGAGTTGCCTTTTATCAAAATTTTTGCTAGATGTAAAATTTTAACCACTTATCTACAATATCTCACGCATACAGCTGGGGTGACGTAGCAAAGTGGCTCGCCCCATACAAATTTAACTAAAATCTGTAATACGTAGGTACGTGACAAAAAATAGATTTTTTAAATATGTGCTATATTTTATTAATTTCATTATTATAAATAGTGGCAAGGGAAGTAGATTATATACAGATTTATCGTTTTTTTTATTATTATACAGGAAGGTTGTAAAGATAAGTTAAATATTTATTTTAATTTAATGTAATACCCAAATATTATTATTAATAATATATTATAGTGTAATATAATCAAAATCAAAACATTATGCAGATTACGCACTACCTAGAGATAAATTAATTCGAAACGAGTTTCATAATTAACAAATTCATTTAATATTGCAATAATTACACAATAACGGGGTGGGGCAATGAAATCTATCGATTTTTAAATGAAACGAAATAACATTTCATTTTTCTGTTTAGAGTTTACTAGAAACTCATTTACTTTACAAGATTACTAGAAATTACATTTGATGTCATTTTATTTTTTAAAGATTACCTGCTTCGATCATTTATGACTAGATAACGTATGTGTATAGAAATTGTTTTATATCTAGAGATCAGAATGTAGGGACAAATTCCAGAGACGACATTTATGTAGATATAATATTATATTCTAAACACCTAATGAATCATTTCGAAATAATATGAAATGATAAAATATTCTTATGTATATGCAATAAATCCATTTCTTTTTATAAAAATGGGAACAAAACATTAAGAGTTTTTATCAGTCAAATGTCCAATAGCAATTCATAGATGGACATAGGCGGATCGCGTGTTTAGACCCTTATATTTATTGTTTATTGTTATTTTTAAGCCCGGGCCAGCCCCACTCCATCCAACCTAACGATTTCCCCGTCGCCCTCTGTTCGTTGCTCGCTATTCAGTTGTTTGTTCACATAATTTGTTCTTTTTTGTTTGCCAGAATAAGTTGCAATAATACGCGGCTAAACTTAAATAAATTACTTTTTTATTTTTGTTGTCATCGCGCAAGTACTGGGCAATTGGTAACTTAATTCCCAAATCCACCAATCCCATCATTTCCCTCCAAAACTTTACCTCCCGAATCCGGACAGAACAGATAAATTTGACAGTCTTTTACCAGAACTCGACAACTGACACTGACAACGTGCCGATAAACTATTAGTTTGCACAAAACAATAAATATTACGGATGAACAATAGTATCAGTGCCAGGCACCTCTTTCTCCATTCCGTCGCAGGAAAATATTCGAAACTGACCGAAGTAGCCGTAGCAATAAATCATGCTAAACGAACCAGCCTTCACTTTATGGTAAGTTAATTTTGCCCAATACGTTAATGTTCGTCAAAAACACCCTCATTCGCGGGGATGCTAGGTGTCCTGCAGGGACACATTCTCTGTTCATTTTTAATTGTAAAATAAATATTTTTGATTTGATCTGATTTGCGTGTTTACACCCACTGCCCAAGTTGAAAATTAATATACCAATGATTCAAAGTCATTGCCATACACTCTAAATACGTATTTTTTATAAAACGTCTATGTGATTAATACGTAGATAGGTAAACTATGTGAAATTAAAACTCTCGTTCAATTTTTGCAAAAGTGTAGCAGTATAGCAATGTTCAGGTGCTATTGGAATCGACGATAAGAAAAAATATTTATCAGATCACAGAGATGCGCCACCAATGCTTGCGGTGGCAAATATTTTAGTGAATGCAATAATATACTTTTACTTCTTCTGACCTTATTTGTGTATTACGCAGTGTCTTATTGACGTTTCGCAATACTCTCTGATGCCGTTCTCAAAACTCGAGGAAAATTTCTTTGATAATATTGTCTTTTTTAGCAATGTCAAATGTGATAATTTCTGGCTTTCGTGACATATACTGTACCCTTACGGGAGCGCCATTTGCGGCAAGATATGTAGTTAAATCCGGAGAACGTGTAGGCTCTGAATGTTACCATTTTCGTGACACCACGTGCTCTAGAAAATTCGCAAATATTTCTGCGTATTTATTTTATTTCGAGTAAATGGTATTTTATCGCATTTAGACATGTAGTTCTATATCAGAGTAGATCCTAATCATTGCATATCTTAAAATTTGTATCATTACGCACAAAAGCTACTGGTACCAACTAGATACAATAGATTATCTTTATAATTACCGATTTTGAGTGAAGATATAATAGAAATATTTTGAAACGCAATGCGGTAATTGTGAATACAGGCGCAATATCCATCAATGAATATAAGAACTCACCTTAGAGGTCCATTTTGTTTAGGAGTTAAAGCTGTTTTATGACAATTTAAAATACGTCTCCGAACACCGAACAGATTTTATTTACTAATAAATCAGTTGATGCGTTGGCCCAATTTTAACAGTTCCAAGTCACAAAAACATCTAGCTAATAGCTACGACTGTTTTTGGATAAGTATTTAATAACAGCGTTCAAAAAACAACCAAGTCAAGTTGTTAGATCGATTTGTTATTTAAATCGCCACTGTCTTTCAAATTCCTATTCCTGATATTGACCACTGGTGATTATGTCAATTCTCAGAATATGAGATTTTGGAGTGCTGAAAACCCAGAAATGTTGTATGTCCAAATCCCTCTTCACCCATAGAAAGTTGGTGTTTGGTGTGCCATTAGTAAGACAAGAATTAGTGGTCCAATTTTTTTTCATGGAACTTTAACCGGACAGAGATATCGTGAAGATTCTAATCCCCTTCATTAATCAGCTCAATGCCAATGAAACGGCTTTTGGTTCTGCCATTTTTCAAGATCGTTTAATTAATCTTAACGCTTTAAATAAATTTCATGTGACATACATTTCTTTTATAATCTTTTTTGAAATTCAATCTCTCAAGTTCCTATTCCCGACTGACATTGACCATCCTCAAGTCAGAATTGCAGAGAATATCGAAGGAATCAACAACAATCCGATTCTTCCGCAAAATGATTTCGATTCCGATGAAAAGAGGGCTCAGAACGCTAAAAGTGTCTACACTTTCAGCACTATTTGTAAAAATATTGTTGCATTTTTATTAAAAATAAATGTTTTGTTTCAATAAAATGTTATTAATTCGTGTAATAACATGTAGAAAAAAATAGTAACCTAATATGAAGCATCGTATGACAGCTTAATAGAAACCAGTCGAAGTCCTACGTTTTCATTTATTTGGGCTACTTAATGTTTTTATTTGAACGTTCGTTATACAAGGTGTTTAGATTTAAAGTGACATAGTGTAATGGGAGATAGAGCACATCTTTTATTATTGCATTTTAAAAATGATGTATATAATGTGAATAACAAATTTAAATAAAATGTACTTATTCATGGAATTTTAAGAGAGTCCATCCCTGCACAAATCATTAATTTTTCAATAAATGTGTATTTCTCGCCCAAAAGAATGAAGATGCTTAATTAATGTAGGATATTTAAGTGAAATTAATAAACTAGAGGCGTTAGCTAGTTGATTTCTTATTTGTAGCATCTAAAATTTAATTAATCAATATTTTTAAAATAGGAAAATAGGAAATTAGAAAATGGTTTTACACGTGCTATCAAATATTATGACGTTATTTTATACACTGGTCCATTGACTTTTTAAACGTTTACTAACATTTACCAAGAAATGATACACAGGGTGATATAATCGGCACTTAGAGTGACAATAAAAATTAAGTCTGGTCCTGGAATTTTTCCAAAGTAAATTATGATTTTGACTGAAATAAAGGAGTATATTTGTACAAAATTTTGTCCAAATATTTAACAAGATAGATTTATTGGGGTTCAAAATAAAACAAAAAAGGTTTAGTGCCATATCCCCAAAAAAAAAAATGCAGCTACGGACACGTGTTTCGGAGTTATATAAACAAAAAAAAAAAAAAAGAGGAAAGAAAAAAAAAAAAAGGGGGGGGGGGAGAGAACGGGAACAAGAACTAATATAAGGCTGGAAAGTACAGTACACTGTCTCAATTGTGCCTTCATGTTCGCATGTCCACAAATGGACGACTGTGTACTGTCTTTCAAGCCTTATTTTAGTTCTTGTTCCTGATCTATCCCATCCTAGAACACTACGCTGATGAGGGGCAATAACTCCGAAACATGTGCCCGTAGCTGCATAATTGTTTTTTTTTTTTGGATATGGCACCAAATCTTTAACGCTGTTTCAGAAGTATGGCCGACTACAGTTTTAGTCAAAAAAATCATAAAACGCCCTGTATATCAAAAACGGTTCACATCCAAGGGTAACTTTGAGGAAGTTTTGAACTCAACTAATCTCCCATAACACTGTCACTTTAAATCTGAAACACCTTGAATAGAACTATGTATTTACTTCATCAAGATACACGAACGGATTTGACAAAACGATTAAAACCCAAATTTCGAACACATTTTTGAAAAGAATAGTCAGGTTTATAATATAAATTATATAATATTTCAACAAATAATTTTGGTACTTTTTAGAGTTTTCAAGGTAATTGCATAAAAATAAATAAATACGTACGTGTATTGTATTTGCTTTTTTAAATGTTATCTTTCAGTCTACCTTCTTCAGTTTATTACCCATATGAAAATAAACAAACACTGTTAATTTTTACTGCAAATCAACAACAACAAAAAAACCAGCAAAGCAGACATGTTTGACGTCATTTATTTAGGCTATATAACTTAATATTCAGATTCTTTGTACTAAAAGTCCCACAGATTTCTGTTTACGACGTCAATTAGTCAAAATTCTTATTATAAGTTATACCAAAATCTTGCGAGCATTGATAACCGCTATCAACTGATTCCCCGATTCTTATGACTACTTGGGATTTAGGTGATGATAAACGTAAATAGGTCATCGCAAATAAAATAATTTTTCATAATTTGCATAAATTAAATATAATGTTCGTCGTTTTATAAGAAAATTTAATTGCATGTTCTTCAAAAACTCTGCTTATACAGATGCATTAAAAGATTAAATTAATTATTAATTGCTAATCTTTGTTGCCATATTTTTCACTTGATTAGCTTATAACTTAAAAATTTGATTTAAATTTATTAAGGGACTAAGGGTCCTTGGTGCTTGGTGTTTTATAATTCGAAATGTCTCCTCCATATGAAGAAGTCCAATAGTGATAAATCAGGGGACCTAGTTGGAGACTCAATTGATCTTCTTCTACTGATCTATTTATCTGGGTACCTGGTGCTTAACACCAAATAAACAGAGGAGCTCCACCATCTTGTTGGCAAATAAGAATTTTGACTAATACTAATAACTATATATAAATTTTGCCGTCCCTCAAATTAACGGTCCAAATGTTTAGTTTTCAGTTAATTGGGTATTAGGTAAAGTCGAAAATGGGTCCCTATCTTTTAGAAGTTTTATTTGCTCCTACGACGTTTTCAAAAATGTGCCCTCTAAACACACCTTGTTTATAAGAGAACACGGTTTTTTGTTTTGGTTTTTAAACTTTAACCCTAATCATGGCATTAGGCAGTATTTAGAGGCAGAACGGGATGATAAATTTGTCTCGAACAAAAAATTTAATTAGTAAGTTCTGTAAGGAGCGCTTTTACAGGTAGAGCCTTTCAAATTCCATTTTTAAATATTTTCGACCATGCTTGTGGCAAGAACCAAATGATATTCGATTTAATTAAAAACTTGGCGCAATTAAACGGCAGACATTACCAACAATCTTAAAAATTAGCCACAACATTCGGTCTTACACATGAGTTTTGGATGACAGGTCTGGTCTTCGTTCAGATAGTTTGGTCTGTGACAGACCAGTACTTTCACTTGCCCTCTAACATGAAAGAAAGTTTTGCGGTCATAAGTTGTTTATTAAGTCCGTGGACGTCCAATACTTTGTGTTAATGGTATAAAAGCTGTTGAAGCAATCCCATTTTTCTTTGCCTGGCCCGTGGACTTTCGTCGAGTCGAAAGTCTTATTAAATGATACATGGTAACTAATCTTGTATGTATAAACTACATTCTGCATAATTTATATTTACTATGAACAGTGCAAAAAAAAGGCTATACTCTGTTTAACAAGTTTTTGAATATAATACCACAACGTTACCATCTCATCATATGCGTTACGTCTTAAATTTCTAGTTAACATACTCTTTGGATTTTATTTTCACAAGAGTACACAAGACAACTTTCGTACAACTAAATAAAATCAGTTAAAAAGTCTTTAGATAAAAATCTCATGTCTTTATCCGCCATAATATTTAATCGTTAAATAATCGTTATATACTATACTAGTAATTATAAATTTTCTCTTAAGAAAACTGTCCAGACAATTCTATCATCCAACCAAACGCAATTTATGACAATTGCTTAAATTATGGGCAATTATGGATAAAAACGGTCACCGGCTTTGCCTGTTAGACTCAGTTATGATGAGGGAAGAGATGTACCCGTTATAACCCACATATTTCGCACTATTACTGAAGGACCAAATGATATGGCCAGTCCAAGGAGGTCGATTAAGACTGCAATCTTTGGCCAGATTATTAGCAGCAACACTTCCATTTGAGTTGCCTCTTTCAATACTCCGGCTTTTTTGTTACCAGCACATTCCAGAATCTCTTTCCAATTTATAAACTTGCCTTCAACAGAATTTTTATCCTGATGCCTTGTAGTTTCGGCTTAATAAATGAAGATTACTTCAGTTCCTTCATTCAAAATTGAAAGTTTCCCAACTTTTCAAAAACCACACAAACGGTTTCTTTACTTGATAGCAGCATACTGTGACGTACTTCGTTGCTCTACGCAAGAGCACAAGTGTCACTTTGACGCCCAACACTACGGCGGTGTTCACGGTACGGAGATCTCGAGCGCCAGTTTCTGTTTAGAGTGCAGAAACACCACTTTACTCTATCGGCGGGACGATAGAGGCCGGGCAACTACAGTGAAGATACGGCTAAGCCAGGGGTCGGGAAAAAGGGAACTTACATACTACAGTTACGGAACAGACTCTCATTCAATATATGTACATTTATTCTACACACTAATTATCATTTACACTTTATATACACCTTAGTAACTACAACTTATCCTACAAGCGGTCTTATAATACAAGCGGTCTTATACTCCAAGCGATCTTATACTACCAGCGGTCTTATACTACAAACTTATACTACAAACTTATATTACAACGCTCTTAACTACGGGCGAGCGGGGGGCAGTAAGGGCGGTCAAGCGGTGCGATACGGTAATCCGGTGAAAGAAGCGGTGAAACGGTAAACGGCAATAAATTAATCGGTCATAAGCAGACGGCGGACGGATACCAGGAGGGGAAGCAAGCGCCAATACAAGCACACTATGCCTATCTATTTACCAAACCTTTATCAAACCTTGCTACCTACTTCCGGATCTTGGGCTGCTTCCTCTCTGGAGCGGTTGGGGTCAGCACGTCTGGTCGGTACGGGCGGCAGCAACGGACTGTTCTCGGATGCTCTGAAAAATCCTCAAGCTACTAAACTCTGCCAAAAAGCAGAAGTAGAATGGGACGCGGTAGTCATGCGCGGAATATAGCAATACGTCACCCGAATTCAATTTAAAACAAACCTATACCTTTATACTCACAACAAGATTACTTACTATAGCTGGTCGGCGTGGTTCTTCAGTCAGCAGCTAAACGGCAACTGACTGATTGGAAAAATCCTCAAGCTACTAAACTCCGCCAAAGGCAGAAGTAGGATGAGATGCAGTAGTCATGCGCGGAATATAGCAACTACGTCACCTTTTACTGACTTAGAAAAAATTCGCAATTACCTTTGTATACCTATGTACCTCTATACTCACAAGTTTACTTACTGTCCAAGTCGGCGTGATGCTTCGGGTGGCGGTCAGACGGAGACTAACTTGATTGTAAAATCATCATGCTACTAAACACTGCCAAAAGCAGAAGTAGAATGAGACACGGTAGTCATGCGCGGTATATTACAGCTACGTCACCCGTTTATGGACTTAGAATAATTCCGCAGTAAATTTAAATATCTATTTATACTCACGAGTTTACTTACTATCCAAGTCGGCGTGGTGCTTCGGGTGGCGGTCAGACGGAGACTAACTTGATTGTAAAATCCTCATACTACTAAACACTGCCAAAAGCAGAAGTAGGATGAGACACGGTAATCATGCGCGGTATATTACAACTACGTCACCCGTTTATTGACTAGAATAATAGGATAATTCCGCATGAAATTTAAATACCAATATATCCTTATACTCACGAAATTACTTACTGTGCTGATCGGCGTGGTTCTTCGGTTGGCGGTCGGACGGGAACTAATTTGTTTGTTTTCATTCTCGGGCTCCCTTCCCGGTAGCGCGGGAATAAGGGTGTCGGGGACACAATGCGCGCGCTTCGCGTTTCGCGATTCGCGTACTGCCGGCCACTTGGCATATGTGGAATGTTCATAAAAACATATCAATACTACCTATCTATAATTAACAATTAAACTGTTATTAATGATCAGCTGACAATACCATTATTAAGGGCGCGGCACTACAATGGTTATAATATTTTTCGAAACAGACAAATAGCACCTAGTTACCTAACTTAATTCTATAAAATAAAATCACTTCGTTACAATACCAATAAAGGAAATAAATAAATAGTCCGATACGTCTTTATTATAATTGCTACAAGTCAGTAAGTTTTTCGATATCGACATGCAATTTAAATTTACAGCTCGATTTTTCGTTTTCTTATGTCTTCTGTTGCATTATACATATGGTCATGTGGTTGGTCTACTAATTTAACATTTCCCGTAAGTAATTAAAAATGTAATAAAACCGCATCTGAATTGTGATAATACGTGTAATTAATTACATAATTTTGCTTGTTTCATCTTTTCTGTGAAATAATGAAAATTAATGACACATTATACCGGGTGGCTATTAAAAAAAATCTTGTTTGAAGCCCCATAACTCCGCAGTACATTCAGATATCGATTTGAAAATTATTAGACAAAAGATTGAAAGCTATTCCTAGCAATTTCATAGGTTTATGCCTATCAACGAAATAACAAAATTTTAAATTTACCATACAAAGCTACTATTACAACTTGATAATTTTATAAGCAGCTTAAAACTAAGCAGGCTTTTATTGAAACAATTGACATTTTTGAGGTTATTCAAACTTCAAACTGCAGTTCAACCTGAACGTACCACAACAAGTCCAAGTTTTGTAAAAAGCTCATGGTATCCTACATAATATCCCCGATTGGCGAAAGTCGCTTATTTTTACCTAATCCGTAGTTGATAAAAACCAGTGCAGATAACTACGTTCACCATTTGCGAGAAAATCTAATACCTGAATTGCACAGGTTGTATCCCAACAATGATTAGGATGATGCCTCGTCACACAGAGCTCTAAGAACACAACATTTATCAAGCGAATCAGTGGCCATCGAATTCTCCTGATTGTAATCCATTGGATTATTCGGTATGGAATGCATTACAAGAAAACGTGCACCGTGTATGCCCAAAGACGAGAACCGTTTGCCAACCTGGAAGATCTGAGTCGTCGAATTGAAGAAGCGTGGCCAAAAGTGTTCCTAAATTTAACCAAAAAGGCTATTTTACAATTTAAACATAGGCTAAGAGTAGTAAATTTGTCGAATGGAGGTCCAATACAACATGTATTTAAGTAGTGGTAGTATTAAAATATCTATTTCAATTTTGATATTACGTATATTTGTTTTTGTAACTGAAAATAAAAAGTCGTTTGTTTTTCTATATAAATATTTGAAATTTGCTAGAAATACCTTTCAACCTTTTGTCTGTTAGAGATAAAAATTTCAAATCGATATCTCAATGTACTCCAGAGTTATGGAGTTTCAAACAGGATTCGTTTTTTAATAGCCACCCGGTATAAGGATCGACAATTATAATTATTCTTATATTCGTCACAATGATTTAATTGCAGTGAGTTGAAATTAAAGCAATCTACATCGCTATTGTAGCTTGAGACAAATAATGATTTTTTTAATTACACGTTTTTATTGCTTCAGTAAAATTAGCCCGTAAAGGCCGGTCTTTTCATCTCTGGATAAGCTTCTGCTAACTAGATGATTAGAATGTGAATGTACCACAAATAAAATGTTGAAGTAAAACCAATTCTAATCTCCTAGTTAGTTAACAGTAACTTATCAAAAGGTGAAAAGACCGGCCCTAAGTAATTTATAGAGTTTAAACTTGGCATAAGTATTCGTAAATACTGTACAAATAATTAGTAGGGCTGCCCAACCGCGGTGTATGTGCTGCAAATGAGAGGCATTGCGGTCACGTGTGCAGTAGGTATTTCAAGTTTTACTGAAGTTTTGCCAACGCAATACAAATAGAGTCGGCATGATTTTTTTAGCGAATTTTCACATATTTTGAATCTTATTGTACATTGTACATCAATTCAGAGATAGACGAGGAACATGTGTATTAAAACAAACAAATAATGCATAACTTTCTTTTGGTCTTGGACTGTTTTGTTATCCTATGCAACTAGCCACTTATTTTTTCTATATTTATATATTACATATATTCCATTTGATCTCTGGACATTGTAAGTACACAAATCGAAAAACACCAGTAACACTTACAGTATAAATCTTTGATTTCGCTTACTCCTGACCCCCCGCATTATCGACCTATCAAGGTCAAAAACCTCCCTTCCATTGAAAATATGCACACCCCAAGTCGAGCCGCGGTGCCATATCGTCTCCAGCGCGCACCCCAGTCTGCAACTCACCCTTTTACGTCACAGCGGGCGAAATCGAAGTCACCGGGGGTGTGGTGTACACGGAATAGTATAGAAAACGTCAAGGTGACCTCGTCCTCTTGGAACCGGTGCGCGTGATATAACGCTCGTACCTATAATTCGAGAGTGCCTCAACAATAAAGATGAAGATGGTCGAGGGACCCGTGGATATGAACGAATATGTGACCCCGAATGTAAGTTATTTGTTGTGTTGCTAATTGAACTATTAGACCTTCATGATTTTTATTTGAACTCTATCATTGCCCTATTCTATTAACCTAAAATGTTTTGGATTCTTCGCGCGTCGTGTGTTGCGAAAAATTGCTAAAATTGTGTAATAGGTCCGTGCCCGTTCTTTCTGCACAATGATGATGAATACTGTTGTGATTTGATTAAATTTAAGATATTTACTTTAAATTTCTTTACACATTTTGAAGCAGTACAGGAGATTTACGTTTCTTTAAAGGTGCTAATGTATAGGCGGGAAACTGTTTGAATTATTTTTTTCACGTACATACAAAATGGGATTTATTTTGAGTACAGAATTAGCACGTAAACGTCATTGAAGTACGATATTTTAATGTGTTCACTAATTAACAGGTATTATACACGGCGGATCAGTTGTAACCTGTCAAACTTTAAATATCGATAGAACGCGTCAAAATAATATTAGTTTGCTCGATAAACTTAATCCCAAAAATGTACCATGTTAGATATAAAGAGCGTTAAATTTTAATTTTTTTTTTAAATTTTTCCATTATTTGAGAATAATGAAAATATTGTTTTTAAATTTGGTGTGCACATTTACTCATTTATAAGCAATTACTCGATAGTAATAACAGTTCGTAAGGACCATGGAAAGGCTTTTATTTTTAACCCGTTTAAGAGTTACGTCCTGGTGATTCCGAAAAACGGTTGCAATTTTGTCGCTAGTTACTAAATTTGGTTGATGAAAATCTACAGTCTCTACATGAAATATTATGGACTGAAGAATCACACGAAAAGGAAATGTGAATTTCCATAATTTACATACTTGGAATCATGAATATCCGCATATTTGTCCATCGTCCTTTCAGAATTACTTTTCTATAAATGTTGCGGGGGTACAGATCAACTACATTTGTGGTTCGCATTTTTACCACCTCTGTTAACCGCTACATTGTTTTTGACTATATGGAAATTAAAATGATACCCGGTATCGGTCTAATTCCCTGGCCACCGTGAAACCCAAACCTAAATCCGTTGGATGTTATCTTAAGGATAAAGTGTATTTCTCTCCAGTACAAATAAGAGAAGAGCATATTTTCAGAATTGAAGATGCAACGAATAGTCTGAAATAATCTAATTTCCTTATTTCCTTATCTATGATAATCAGAGATAGTATTTACCAATCGGATATGACGTAAAATCAGGGTTGGCTTTAGGTGGTTATGTGTCAGATCTGCACGCATATATGAAACGATATCTTACCTTGAAATTTTTTTAGCGAATTTCGTATTATCCAAAGTTAATAAAGTCAATTTATTATAAACACTCACTCAAAGAGAACTGGATGTACAAGGAGATGTACTTAACAGTAAACTACACACAAAGTATTTTTCACTGCCGGTTACAAGAATAAAAGTATATTATTAATATCTGTTCTAAATGTTTGGTAGTTAAACTTCGGCGCCTTTCGTGAAAATCCATTTATATTGCGAGAAGGGCCGTTCGACGTCGACAGATGTAACTGGAGCATACTTAAAATATGTAAACTTTCGCAAGTCACCATATTCATGCCCGGTGTAGCAAAGTCTACTTCTTTGCCGTTTAAAAGGTCTATTACACCTGTCATCGTAACAAATCCGGGATTTTTTTAAACAGTTTGGAATTTTGTTTGTACCCTCGCAGCAATTTCTTCCTGTAATTGAAAAATGTGTTGTCGAGGATCGAACATAACGTTTACACAACGTTTATTGCATCAACTATATTAAATTCTGATGTTGGGTGGTATTAAAGGTCCTGTTTGGCTAGAGAAATTCGTGAAAAACTTTCGTGTGTCTCCAGATTTTCTTGAACAGTTGGATCCATAAGTGCCTGTTCGCCTGTGCCTTAGCAACTGCTTCATTTGGATTTAACTGATCAACATTATGGTAGAACACCCCAATAGCTTCAGCAATCTTATGAAGCCCATGTGCTAAACATGTTACATGAAGTATATTCTGATATGTTTCCTTCAAAATTCTTCCAGCAGTTTTCATATAATTCACTCCATCTGTAAGGAATAATAAGAACTTGTTCTTATTTTCTGCATATTTGTCACCCCAAAACTCTTGTAGACTTGAAATCACTACCTCCGTTATAGTGCGAGAATTTGTAGCTTCTAAAACTTTAGAGGCAATCAAGTGCTCGCTCATTGAACAATTTTCCTCCAATGCACCCACTAAAACATTCGCTACGTTAAACCCGCACGCATTGGTGGTTTCGTCCACGATAAGCCAGATGTACTTCCTATTAAGCTCAGAAGAAATATTCTGTCTAATATTTTCACACTCCGTTGATAAATATTTTTTTCTTAGTGTAGACATCGAAGGCACGTTAACATTGCTATATTTGCCACTAATACATCTTTCCAAAAATTGTGTAAAAAGTGGATTGTCTAGTTTTGACCACGGTATATTACATCCTATCATAAATTCCACTAAATATAAGCAAAAATTACGTTGCATATTACTGTAAATAAAGCCACCTATGCTTCGATTATGGTTTTCTGAGGAAATATGTCTATTAATATTTGTGTTGCATGACCACGAAATTGCTCTGTTACATCTAGTGCAATACAATTGTCTACCATCAAATTGTAAATCGGCAATATTGCGAATCCAAGAATTTACTGAAGCTTCCGTCTGTTAAATATGTTGTGACATTTTAACTGCGTATTTTTAGTACCTACGTACATACATACGTCCGAATCAATCCACGTTATGCAAGATACTGTTTGATCGTGTTATATGTTTTAATTGTTTTCTCCTCTCCACGCTAGGGCCGGTCGTTGGCCTTCAGTAATGTAAATTGCCAACATACTGCAATTTAAAAGAATCTATTACGCATTACATTTTTATTTAATATAGTGCATTCCCTGACAAAACTAAGTTACCATGAACATTGTAAAATTAAATAAAATGTACTTGATATGTTTTTGTAGTTTGGGAATGTTTGTAGTAGGTGTTTGCAATATATTGTATTATATCTGTAAAAGCCATCCCTGGGAACCGATCGGTAAATCCACGTATGATGATAATTCGTTAATTACAAGAAATAGGAGATAGAATGAAGTAGATCTCCACTTTGAACAATTATTATAAATTTGTAAATGTTTCTTATATCAGGAGTCTGTCAGGAGTTACATACATATAAGTTAAAATATATTTGACACGAAACTGTCATGTCAAAATGTCATAAATAAATGGACAATATAATGCAAAAATAATTTATAAAGAAAAAGCATTAGTATTCTAGGCTTTGCTTTAATTACACATATTTAATATCTATAATGTTGCTAATTATTATTTGACGAATTTTATTTTATAGAAATCTGCATTTGACTCGAAAAATTGTTTCAAAAACCTTATATGTTATAACATGTTATAACATCATAACAACTTTAAGTTATTTTTCTTATATGTAACTATATTACTATTTTATTCTCAAATTAAAATCTGTTTTAACAAACTGTGGGTATTACATACTGATGAGTGACTGATGCATACCGAAAAAAAAAAAAAAGACGCAAATTTACAAATTATGTGTAATTTAATAATTACTATTTTTAATATAAGCCATAAATAACTGAGTTGAAAAGTATTCTTTTTTTCAACATGTTTTACATAAACAGAGGTTTAACGTTGGGAAACAATTTCGTTATACAAAATGTTTTCTAATAACATCAAATATTACCTAATCTATGATGAATTTTATTTAATCCATCAAACGCACAATTGTTGGCATTTTCAGGAAGAAACCTTAGTTTTCGTAAATCAGTAAACATAAAATAATAATAATAATAATAATAATAACCTCGCCAGCAATGTCAGAGCAATTAATTTACCATCTTTTTTTTATTTGTGTTGATTGTTTTTAATAAGCAGAAGTGTTGGTACCATTTCTAATTTGCGAAATAAGTATCAGATATTCTGTGTATCCTTTTTGTTTGATTGAGTAAGGTGGAAGCCAAAGGTTTTTAATCCCATCAATACCAATGGTATATTCAACAGAAAGGTACACATAATTCTAGTTAAAAACGGTAGATAAACTTTTAAAGTTTTTTTTCTGTAAATCCCCTACGAGTTGTTTGATGAATAATATTACTGGCAGATATAATAATTACCCTAAGAAAAATATTTGCGCTTCAGGTGATATTACAATCCGCCGACTACAAGTGATTAATATTTTATGTAGTTATATTATCAACTTCCTCAGTTTGGTAAATATTTGTTGGGTCGATTCACAACAATATTAATTAATCACACCACATGAGCACAATTCGGATATCAGCGAGTCATGCATGACAATGATCGAAAACAAGGTTAACGCAAGTGAATATTTGTTATTAATTTATTTTTAAAACCAAATTATTTTTTTTAAATTATTACTACAAACTAATATCTTTCAGAGGCTTACCTTGTATTGTAGAGGTTCTAAAAATGACTAGTGGAGATAGTAAAGTGAAAGTGCATTGGCACTAGCAGTTTACACCAATAATTCTTTTTCCGCTGCACTGTACACTTATTATTATATAAAGTTATTCCATATGTTCTGCTGTTAAAATCCGACCCTGTTTTCATAAATCCATTTGCGTTGAAAACAATCGTTCTATCTCGACAGATGTTTGGCGCATATTTAAAATAGGGCAACATTCATCGCATCGATTATGGTAAATTCTTCTGCATTTGGTCGACATTCAAGTTGTTCTATAGTGATATGGCTCATCTCTCTGGGTGTGGACCTCAACTGGCCACCACGTTCTCCTGATTTAGCCCCCTTGTGATTTTTTCTGTGGGGTTATCTGAAATCAAAAGTCTATAGCAATCGTCGCCAGACCCTGGAAGCCCTACAGGACAATATTCGGGCTGAAATCGCCACTATACCCGTCGACATGCTCGAAATAGCGAATGAAAACTACAGACTATGGCTTCTCCAGTGTATGGACAATGAAGGACAGATACAATATTTAAAACCAATTAATTTAAAATTTCCGTTATTGTGCTATATGAGGAAAATAAAAAAATTGAGTTTTTGAGACGTTTACTATTTTCCATTTCATTTCCAAAAAAGCAAAGTGCCACACTCCACCCTTTGGCACGTTTCTTTTTAGATCGTCAAAGTTTCTATAGTAATACAATACTGCGTCCAGCTAAGTGCCCTATCTTGTTAGTTAGGCTATGGAGGTTGTTTCGTATTGGGTAGAGATTTGTGAAAAAATTACATACATATGTACGCAGTGTGGTATCTATGGGGAATATTGCATAACATTCTGGCTGCGAGAATAATGCAAATGCTAATTCACAGTTTGTATTAGTTAGGTATGTATATGATTTTCTTAGAGAATATTTGAATGTTTATGTAACTACAGAATTCGCAAACGGTTTTATATTATTAAATGAAACTTGATCTATAATCGAACCAATATAATACATAGAAGCATAGAAGGTTTTTAAATTACATGATTAATAAGAATGCATAAACGAATTAGTTTTTATATGGTTATATAAAAATTTACACCCTGTAAACAAATTCACATGACATAGATTTGTATTTCTTAGCAAGGTTCCTGCAGACGGCTTTGGAATGACTTGCTGATATCCGAACTCTACTCATGAGTAAAGCCAATTTTTTGAAAATTTTTCTTGCCTACTATTTGGATAATGTATTTATCAGCAATGTAAAATTATGTTACTTGCCAGTTTGAAATCGCAGACCAAGTTGTCATTTAGCAAGTCGTACGGAGCAGAAACACGCTTTGTTGGAATGGGTCCTATAAGAATTCTCATTCAAGTGTCAATTTGTTTTTAATACTGTTACGTGTTTGCTGTCCACACAAACACCTCTACTCATAGATTCGTTGATTGAAAGTCCAGGTAACACGTGCTCACTACTTTATTTACTAATTAACAACAGATTAATTATTGTCTTAACTAATAATCACACTTGAACACTTATAAGTCTCTTATTTTCTTCTTTACTCGTTCACGTTCAACTTAAGACTGAGTCTCGACCCACCGTGCGTCTTATTTATACATCCATTAAGGGGGGCTAGAACATTCTAGAACATTTCCGGCCGTTCTCGTACAATTCCAGTCTCATCTATTAAGTTTACACCGTCCAGTGGCTAACACTGCCCCGTCCTTAAGCATGAACGTCCCGGTCAGGCAATCCATTTTGCCCTGCACACTTGGCCAGTCTCTCTATGTGCACCACATTCATCTTTGATTTTGGACTTTGCTGAATTCGGTATACGACGTCTGGTGATGACAATGTATCGCCCTTCCCAAGGTGGGTGAAGCTTCGGAAACCTGCCTTTTTTTCGTTGTGGGTTATATAGCCAAACCAAATCTCCCACCTGGTACCCTCCTGAATTAGCCTTAAGATCATAACGAGCCTTCATACGGTAACTTGTTATTACAATTCGCTCAAAAGGAGCCCTGGCTTATTTCTTATTTGTGGCCCCATTCTTACCGCGCAAACTTCACATTGGCGGCACCAAGACTCCACATCTTGACGACTGTTTACCCAGTAGAAACGTTCTCTTAATTTTGTCAGGGTTTTGTTGATGCCAAATATCTGCCAGACGTTCCATTATGCACTTACTGAAGCACTTTTGCTACAAGACACCTAGGGATTAACAATTTCAAAGTAACTTTCCTCCCATCTGGACGTTCCCACGCTCTCTTCAGCAGTCTATCCTCTACTATAAGGGAGTTCGATTGTGCTCATAAAGCCTTCAGCCCCACTGATTTATTTGAAATGTCCTTCCAATCGGGTCGAGTTCCTCTTTCATTCCATTTCAGAATAGGACCAGTTTCATTATCGCTTAACTGCGCTTCCCTTAATGACTCATTTGTCCAATCATCCGAAACATCAATCTTAACGATATTCACTATTTGTACATTTTGCTGTTCGTCCTCACGATGGCAAGGCTTGTAGTCTTTCTGACATGGTCTTTTGGAAACGCCATCTGTCTTTTTATTAACCAGCCTATTCCTCGAAGTACCAGCTTGCCAGTTTTCCCTGCGGCTCCTCCATTACTACGACATTTACGCTCTTAGGGCTGCGCTGACGACAGTTACTCTGAATATGGTCCACGCTACCACACTTATAACAGCGCATGACTCCTCCAGTCTGTCTCCCACTACTTTGTTGTTGATTTTGTCTAGGCTGGAGAATCGAGTTTATCAGTAGTTGCATGGTCTTTTGTACTTCGGACATTACATCTGGAATGTTGAGCTCACGGCAATTCCTCTTAATATGGCCCAATTTGCCACACTTATAACAGTGGATAGTTCCATTCATGCTACCGCTATTTCGTTGTTTTTGTCTCGTCTGGGAATTGATCTTTGTCAATAGTTGTGCGATCTTTTTCTATAACATCGACTTCAAATTTTTCAGTGAGAGAGAAAATGGCTGCCTGCTGTTCCTCTAGGCTTCTTTTTATATCTTCATTTTCCTCCAATCGTCTTATTTCCAGGCCCTCCATCATTTTTCTTAAGTCTTCTTTTTCTTCCTGGCGTTTTCTCTTTTGTTCTTCTCTTTCTTCTTGTCGTTTTCTTTCTTGATCTTCCATAATTTTTCTCTGTTCGTCTTTCTCTTCTTGTCCCATTCTCTCTTCTTCTTTTTTTCCTGTCGCCTTCTTTCTTGATCTTCCATAATCTTCCTTTGTTCGTCCATCTGTTGTAACAATACTGCAAGCATGTCCTGTGTTTGCTTCTCCGCCATACTTCTTGTTGTTGGCATTAACTCACGACACGTAAATCAATTTCAGAATAAAGTTTATTACACTATAAAGTCCGTAAAATGTTGATATCACGTCTATGTTAATAGTGGAATGTTCCAGAAAAATCTCGAAACAGCACTAGAGAGTCTTATTTAGAGTCAATACTTCATTTGTGTTGACAAAATTCACTTATCTCCACTAATTGTGCAATGAAATATTCGAAAATTTTCACGAAATATCACTAATAAGACTTTTTTTGAGTCTATAATACGTTTCCGTTAATACAGTTTACGTATCCACTGTGGTTTCCAAATCGAATGTTCTAGAATTGTCACTAAAAGTCACTTATAGTCTTGTTCTTAAGTCTACAACACGTTCCCGTCGACACAATTTACGTATCTCCGTAGTTTCCAAATAGAATTTTTCCAAAATTGCACTAGTAGTCCTTTTTCTCAGTCTACAACCACGTTATTACTAGTGGCACTCGCGTATTTGCAGCTATTTCTAAATTGAACGTTCTAGAAACTTCTCGAAAATCCACTTTAAAGTCACTGTTCAGTCCAGAAATAGTCCTCCAAACACTGTCCAGTAGCTTAATTCTCCGTGTTATCACTAATTTCTGAGAAAAACACTGTAGAACCTTTTCGAATATTCCAGAAAATTCTCATCCAACCGACTTCCGACACCAAATTGTTACGTGTTTGCTGTCCACACAAACACCTCTACTCGTAGATTCGTTGATTGAAAGTCCAGGTAACACGTACTCACTACTTTATTTACTAATTAACAATTAACAATAGATTAATTACTGTCTTAACTATAATCACACTTGAACACTTATAAGTCTCTTATTTTCTTCTTTACTCGTTCACGTTCAACTTAAGACTGAGTCTCGATCCACCGTGCGTCTTATTTATACATCCATTCAGGGGGTCTAGAACATTCCCAGCCGTTCTCGTACAATTCCAATCTCATCTATTCAGTCTACACAGTCCAGTGGCGTAACAATACAATATATGTATATAAACCGGAACTCATAGACAACAGTCGTAATCTTGATTAATATTCTTGAGGTGGCGATAATCTGATCATCATCCGATGGAATATATAGGAATGTACCACCACAAAACGAGAACATCATTTATCTTTTACAAAAGTTGATCGTTAGCGTATGCTACGTGCTCGCTTTACGAACGTGACAATATAATTCGTATGTCACGAGGCATTGTTTGCTCCACAATTAAAATTACTACTTTACTTGGTTGCAAAGCTTATCTTAGCGATGGTAATAATATCACCTTATTTTGGTTCGTTTCTAACGACATCATCTATTTGTCAAATTTGACAGTTAATTTATTGTTCCTTCACACGTTTAAAAATTTGTGCTAATCGTTGGGAACACGTCTATGACGATGAAAGAGACAAAACAAATCAGAATTAACACGGTCATTATTATGCGCAATTTACGTTTCACCGTTAGCAGCGGAAGGGGATCTACATTCGCGAATCGGTGCGCGCGGTTCAACACAGCTGACGTGATACTGCAGTCCAGCTTAGGGAAGTCGATTTTTAATCGATTTTGTTGAAAATCGATCTTTTTTAAAAAAAGAACCGATTTTTTTAATCGATTCTCGAAAGTTTCGATTTTTACCGAATCGATCCTGAAACCTAGTATTTCTAAGAATCGATTTAAAATAATAGATTATAAAAAATAAAGCTAGATCTGATTCGAGAGTCCGAGAAAAGAACAATAGTAACACAAATCAAACTCAATGTCAAACTACTCTACGATCGGGGGATGCGACAGAAATAGAACGCGACCCTGCTCTGTTTTATTCTCTGTCATGTTATTAAAGCCGTATTCTTTTGACAAAATCTCTTGGATCATTTCAGTTATCTTCATTTCTGATTGGTTTAGACAGTTGGTGCAAACTGACAGAACCAATCAGAAGCGAGTTTATCTGATCTGATCTGAATGAATAAAAGAACGCGATACCTTGAGAAATATATTAAAGATAAGTGATTAAGACAAACTGACCACTGATCTCTATAGTAATTTAGAGAACAATGGAACTGACAGAAAATACTGTGACCTCTATAACCTATCTATTCCAGAATTCTAGTGAAAAAAGAATCCTACCAATCACGCACATGCATGCTTCCTATTATACGTAAGTCTTTGTTTATATTTGCAAAACCATGATTTAGAGATTAGAGGTAATTATCGAAAAATCGAAACGAAAGCATTAAACGTTATTTTTGAAATTACGCTTAGATGTCAAAAATAACGCTCAACGAAATTAATCCTCTATTTACGATAATTCCCTAATAATACGCAAACGGAATTCCCGATTTTAAGATCGATTCTAAAAAAATCGATCTTTTGGGAGATGATTTTTTCACAATCGATTTTTTGATTATCGATCTAGATCGATTTATGAAATCGATACTTTTATGAAAAATCGGCATCCCCTAGTCCAGCTAGCTTTGCACGTTATTGTAGTCAAATTGTTCTGTAATTCTCGTGTATGTAATACACCGTCGGCCAATATTCAACGGATAACAGTAAATTACGCATACTAATGACTGTGTTGATGTTCATTTTATCTGGATACAATATATTACAATACATTCAAATCGTCATTAGGACTCGTTGAATCTGCAGCTCGTTTTCAACTCGCAGATATCATCGATGATAATCATACCACTTGTAATAATACGAGTATAGCTAAAAATATTTTCCTGGAAAGTCCACACCCATCTCTAACCACTCTGTTGTTCCACTTGCGTCATTAGACGATTTTATTTTCTTAATTATCTAATTAAGCTTACTTTTATTTCAAAACAAAATACTCCCATAGCAATACTGTTATCATTAAATTACAATTAAGTATATCCTAAAATAAATCTAATTTATAACACCTGCTTATGTTTTATGATAATTTACTAGATAAATCATTTAGGGGCACGACAATAATAAAACATAATAATTTCTTGTACCATTTGCATCCTTCTAATAAATTTCTACAGCTGTCATTAAATCAAAATTTAATCTAAACTATGTACATGTAGGTAACATGCAAATTTTACTTAACTATTTTACTTTTTTTTATGAACGAGAATTATTACACAGTTTACATGGCTGTTCATCATTATTAAATATTGAACACCATAGGTAAATCAACCCACTGTAACTTTAAAGTAACCCATTTCCGCTTCTGAAACAAAACCAGATTCTAAGTATTCAACACGGAACTTTTGGGTGTAAGTCGAACACAATGTCATCTTGTATCTTATCTTTGTACTGCATGTATTTACTGTTTTTTTCAGAGACCATTCTGGAAATTTCCCTAGAAATAGAACAACAATTTGTTTATGAAATCATGAAAAATATAATGTTAAACAGGATTGGAAAGAAAATCCACCACTTACTTAAAAAAGTGCTTCCAAATCCAAATTACGTCCAATAATAACAACTCGTCAGCCATTTTCATCTCCAGACCGCCACAAAACGGGATACATTTGTTTTTTGTTTACCTTTCAAAAATGAATTTGAAAGAAAATCGTATTCATGTGATCAAACAAACTGTCCTCAATTTGGGCAGTCGTGATTTTGTAAGGAATTAAATAAAACAATATATTTTCTTTTCCCATCTGTATTAAAGCCAAGCGCACCCAGTCCCTTATTTGGTAATTGATTTAATCGTTGCCTATCGATCTGAGTCTCTATTTCATTTCGTTAGTTCCGTTCTGAGAATTAGTTTGAGGCGCGTTTTATTCCACCTACTATCATCTGTACCTCTTGTCCATATTCTTCTGGACCTTCGTTCTATTTTGGTCACAGTTAAGTCGCACAACTAACAAGGCTGTATGCAATAAAACTATGCGTTTCGTGTTTTTTCTTCTGCTTTATAAATTATTCTTTTCATTTATGAAGACCCGTTATTTCATTTTTTAAATTCATATTTCATTTATGAAGTAACGGGTCTTCATAAATGAACGTACGCCACGTGACCAAGTAGTTACCTTTAGCAGCATCGTCGAGTTGTCAGCAAAACATGGTTGAAAACTATTCCTTAGATACATATCACAGAATCTCTGATTCTGTGATATCACAGAATAGAGACTCTCTGATTCTGTGATACATATGTACGTTTGCTCAAAAATTTTAATCGGGTACTACCGTAATATAAAAAGCACATCACAAGTTCAAGATCACGTGGTTTACGATCAAAAATCGTTTCATTTGAGATGCCACATAGCCATGGAAGTATGGCGTATTCAGTTCGATAGGCGTTATTATCAGTAACATCTCTTTTAAAAAAAAAGTTTCCAACTTCAGTCGAATTATTGCTCACTTATTCGTTCGTCTAGCATTTTTTTTAATTCACGAACTATGTACGTAATGAGCGTCTTCTCTCTGTTACCAAAATTATTTGGTCATCTCCGAAATGTAGTTTGCTGTCTCTATTTCGCGCGCCAATACCACCGCATTTTCTCGTCCACCTGGACAGTAGTTGGTGAATTACAAGATTTTATTTACATAGTTTACTAGAGCAGTTTTAACATAAAATTACAGATGACAAAATTGTTTATACTTTTTTAGAATTCCATAGACATTTACAAACAAAAGAAGTGCTCACAGGTAAATTGATCTCGACCAAAGTTTACAGAATAAAATTCTGTAAACTTTGCCTCAACAGCTATTAAATTATTAATATTTACTTTTCCACGGATCACCCCGAATGAACGTGCGGTATCTATATACATATGTACGTCAGACACAATGAGAAACCTACTTAAGGTCCCATTTCATACATATGGCTCGGCGCAAATTTAATACCCATACAACCGTATGAGTTTGCATTCTTTTTTTCACCTTGACGTCTCCTTCAATGGAAGCCCCGTGAACTTGTGTAGTCAAGCCCATACATCAGACGAGTCTAGACGTCTGCGCGTGCGCTGGTGACACACCCACAAAATTCCACTTTAACAAGTTGCGCATTTTCTGCTGTCACATCACGATTGCTACGTTGCCAGTTGAGAACCAATTTCTTTGTCTCTGCGAAATTTTCATTAAAAAAAATCGATTAAATCAATATGGGAGTATAAGGTCAACATCCAACATCTAGTTTGGTATAGGTAACAATATCTACTTTATGAAAAATTTACATATTTTTAATTACTAAGAGGTACTGACAATTACTAGGGACGTAACGATGGGACTCTCATTTCCTTAACTGCAGCACAATAATTTGTGGCAACGTTGTCATATTTATGACGTAACATTAGAAAATAATGCATCAGCTTTGTATGTACCGGCTAGTTTTTTACTATTTACTATTCATTTAAAATTAACATCTTTTATGTACATATATACAAGATTTTAATAATAAATTACAGGAACCCTACTAATGGATTGTTACATTATAATAATAGAATTTTACAGTAAAATATGTACATATTTCCTACCAAATACATATGTAGGTACGTTGATTTCAATAAAAACTGGTACATTTTCTTTTAGCTATGTAAATCATTCGTTCTTTGATTGATATTAATAATCTTACAAATGTCACTTTGACGTTAATCAGTGGCGTCATTATTAAAAATGGGTCGACATCTAACAGATATTCAAAAATTTCGAATTGTTTCTAAAATTGAAGATGGTTGGTCCATAAGAAGACTTGCTGTTGAATACAATGTGAGTAAAACCACGATAATGAGTGTTAAAAAACAATGGGAAACCAACCAAACGGTATCCCGTAAAGTTGGTTCCGGTAGGCCCAGAAAGAGCAATAATCAAGAAGATGAAAATCTTATGTAAATAATGTAATAGAAAACCCTTTTCAGACTGCAGTAAATGCAATTTCAGAGACAAATTTACCTGCTTCGGTATCTACTGCTTGCAGAAGCATAAAACTACAAAGCGACTTGAAGAGTTGTTCAGCGGCTAAAAAATACAAACTTTCAAAAGAAAATAAGCAGGGTAGGATTATTTTTTGCACTCAACTATATAAATCAATGATGAAAACTTCTGGGTACAAGTTGTCTTTTCTGACTAAAACGTTTTTAAATCCTGTAACGATGGACATGTTCGCGTATATAGGCCTCCTTCCACTAGATACGACGAAAAATATACTTTCGATCCACAAATATCAGGAAGGTTTTCAGTCAATGTCTGGGCTTGGATGAGCCTAAATGGGTTAGGTGTGTGTTGGAACAGTGGTGGTCATCTTAATTCCATTAAATATATTGAAATATTAAACAATATTATGTTGCCGTCAGTAATAGAGGTGTTTCCGGAAAATAATTTTATTTTCCAACAAGACAACTGCTCGATACATACGGCCTATCGTGTCAGGCAATGGTTTCTTAATAAAAACATAGAGTTGTTACCGTGGCCATATAAAAGTCCGGATTTAAATCCAATTGAAAATGTATGGGGACTAATGGTGAAACATATAAGAAAATTAAATAATCATCCAAATAATGCCCAAGAATTGGAAGGGATAATTGAAGACGCTTGGGAGAACTTGTCGCAAGAAGTTGACCTTGCAAGAAATCTGATTTTGTCCATGCCTGCAAGACTTCAGGCAGTTTTAGACGCTAATGGAGCAATGACAAAATATTAGTTAATTCTGTATTACGTAATTGAAGTTCATTTATTTTATTTTTTTTATTGTATTTTTATGTTCAGTTTGCATTGTTTACATTTTTTTTAATCTCAAGTGGTATTTTTGTGTTCTTATTTTAAAAATAGAATTAGCATTATTCAGTTAGTATTTTAATTACAACCATTAGTAGAATTATCCGTAACAAATATTATTTTTTTAAACAATAATATGGCAGGCTTGAAAATGTTTTTGAAAAAGTTATTTTCTAATTATTTTTTAAAATTCCATTTGAATAAAATAAAAGAGAAAGGTTTAATAAGTTTAAAAACACAAAGAAAACCGATCTCCTTCAAAAAAACCCAGGTCCGGGGGTAAATCACCTCTTCTCCACCCCCCTCTCGACATGCCTGGCCAGCTCTATTTACAGACATATGCACACAACTAAACTATTAAGATTTTCGATTACAAGAGTTGTACCAGTTTTTTTTTTAAATCAAGTGTACATATGTACGTAAATTAGAATTTTGAATAAATTCGAGTCAGGAAATTGTGGATGATAAAAATTTTCAGTAAATTCGAGTGAGAAAATTGTGAAAGATCGAAATTTTGAGTAAAGAAACTCCTAACCACTTTACCGAAGTGAATATATGTATTATGATGTACCGTTTCCTACCATCAAGGATTAATTGAATTATTTCATTCAAGGAAAGCTAAACAACTTTTCTTTGAGATTTTCCACAGCAGAACTGTGAAAAAATTAGGTTTTTCCTAATTGTCAAGGCCTATTAGATTTAGAAAAACGGAAACCATGCCAAAATTGAATTTCAAACATTTTAGAAAAATCATCTATCCGGGTTTTAGAAATGATCGCAAATTTAAGCAAATCATTTTGTTAGTTTTGAGATAAAAATCAGTAAGTGATAAAATCGAACAATACTAATGAATGAGTTGGCGCAAATATAATGGTTGAAACAACATAAAATATTTTTATGTTTATTATTGCTCATTTGTTCTATTATGTACATAGGTAGCCATTCTAATGTTTATTTTATGAACGAAACGAATATAATCGTAATGTTAAATTCGAAAACATTAATTAGTGGTTTTATTACATGTTTTACTTTATTTCTATTGTAAATTTATTGCAGTTATTATTGGTTGCATTTTAAAAAACACACGAACATACATACTATATTAGGTGTCACTATTTTAAACAAATTTGACAACAGCCAAAATTTTACTTACCATAATAGTAGTTTTTATTTGCATTATGTTTCAGATCAGTTCAGTTAATTTTTGCTTTTGATTGGTTTGGCATTTTAAAAGAAACTTTCTAAACCAATCAGAGCTGAGAATAACTGAACTAGATCATAAATGACCTGATCTGCAGTGCAAATAAAAAACTACTAATATGATCAGACTTATTTGATATTGACTAAATGAAAATCTATAAACTGCAGTACCCGTCCAACTTTGAGGATACGATTTTGTAAAATTTCAAGTGTTTGATGGGGTTCTTTCACATAACCCCTCACAAAAAAATCTAAAATGCTTAGATCTGGTGAGCGGGCAGGCCAAGGCACAGGTCCATATGTTGCAATTACTCGCCCATTACACCGGTTCACTAAATGGGCCATAACTCGAGCGGCATTATGAGGCAGAACTCCATCTTGTTGAAAATACATTTGTTCAGAAACTGCAAGTGGTAAGTCCATCAACATTTCTTCAATATCATTTTGTAGGAATTCTAAATATCTCTCCCCTGTCAAAGGTCCTTGAAAGACAATAGGTCCAATAATTCTTGTTCCAATCACCCCAACCAGCCCACACATTTACTCCAAATCTTTCCTGAAAATTACCTTGCCTCATTATAAATGTTGATTTTGCTGCGCCCAGTTCTATTGTTTTGTTTATTGAACATTCCATTGTTGGTGAATCTCAACTCATCAGAAAACAATATCAAATAAACAAAATCGGGTTAGCGGTATTGTTCTGAAGTAACTAGTCACAATAAGTTAATCTTCGGTTGCCATCATCTTCGTACAAATGCTGGTGGACTTGATATTTAAACGAGCGGTAACCATATTTTTTGAGAATCTTTCTTGCTGATTCATGACTAATTTGCACCTCGTGGCCAATTTCTGTAGTAGAAGCAGTAGGATTCACTTCTACAAAAGGCAACACATTAATTTCTGTCGCTTCATCAACGATAAAAGCTGCAGGATTGTTATCAATTCCTTTCCTGACTTGTTTCTCCATAATTAGAAAATATTGAAAACATGGATGATGTCTGTTCGGATACCTTTGGGCATACAATTCTGCGGCGTTTTTGGAATTTTTGTGGCATTCTCCAAAAATTAATAATATGTACACTTTTTCATCCCTTGTATACATGTTAAACAATAACAACAATAATTAAAAAACAACAAACAACAAATTTAACGATAAAGAGCAAACTTACAAAGTTAACAATACACACGTATTGTTATCTGTCAAACTTTTTTTGTTTCCACAGCACACTTTTATTATTTGCAGCGTTGTTTTGGTGACAAAATGAATGTTTTGAATCTACTTTTATTCAATTTCCACGGCATACTTACTTGACAAGCATATTTTCACGATATTTTAATTATTATCCACCAAAGAACTTGTGTATTTAGGTTAATATCAAACCGATTTTCAATATGAAGGTATCAATGGATTTGTTGTGAAAATTAGTATTTAACTACTGGGTGTCTAAAAGAGGTGTTGCCATTTGAAAAAGTTGACATAATTACAAATTAGTGATTCGGGTCGTAGCTACTAAACCAATTCGAAAAATCTCACGTTTACATTTTTCTCTTATTGTTTTGGTTAATTTGTTTGATTTGAGTGCATTCACTGTACTCCAGATGCAAAAATAAAATTAGCCCTAAATATCAAGTAGTCTCAAAATTTTTTTTAAAACTATGCAATCGTACTTAAAATCGTCTCCGGAATCCAAAAATGTAATAATATACAGGGTGTTCCACTTAAAATTTCAAAGTTGGAGTCATTTCCGGAAGTGATGGAAAAGTGTCAAATAATGAAAAATGGCCGTTTTTGGTATACCGGGTGACCACGAGATGACGCTCGCCCCTATATCTTCTTGGTCTTTCAAGATATGAATCTCAAATTTGGGCACGTCAAATAATGGCTACATATGGATTAATTCGACCTATTTATTATTTTCTGTCGCTTCCGGTTTCACCGGAAATGATGCCAACTTTGGATTTTTAAATGGAACACCCTATATATTTTTACATTTTTGGATTCAGGAGGTCATTTTGCATACAACTATGGCATATTGAGATAAAAGTATTAATGACTAACATTTTTATGAGCAAATTTAATTTCTCATCTAGGCGGCCATGGCCCCAAAAAAAATGTTTTGTTTTGCTTCAATAAATAATCAAAAAATACAATTATGAGATTATGTCATATGACATTTGTGATATAGGCTCCTAAACATTTCGGAAATCGTTTTTCCAGAATAACTAATTTCTTTTAAATGGCACCATGGTGGCTCATTACGTTATTTCAATAAGGCATTTTATTACCGATAACTTGGTACCTAACACTCCATTATTTATTCATAAAAATAATACATGGGTAAAATGATAACAAATGAACGAATTAAGAAACAGACGAATTAAAACTAAGTAATTATTTTATCACATGATCTAAAAAAAAATTATAACAATTGTTCAAAATGTTGACCACCGACATTTACACAATGTCTTGCTCTTACTAAAGTTTCTCTCACCACATTGGTGAAATCTTGCTCTGTTATAGAATTTATTGCCCTCCTAACTCGATCTTTCAAATCTTCTAATGTAGTTGGTACTGTTTAATATAGACGTTCTTCAATGTGGCCCCAAAAAAAAATCTAACGGCGTTAGATCAGGTGATCGCGCTGGCCACCTGACTGGTTCATTAGATTCTATCCAATGATACCCGAAATGACCATTTGAATATTCTGCAATTACTCTGGCGTTATGGGGCGGGGCGCCATCCTGCTGGAAATACCCCAACTGGTACTGATTTAAGGGTAAATGTTCCAAAAACTCTTCAATTTCATTTCTCAGAAAACTTAAATATCTTTCTCCTGTCAGTGGACCATCAATAAATATGGGACCTATGATCCTGTTATCCATAATGCCTGCCCAAATATTAAAACCAAACCGTTCTTGAAAATTGCCTTGCCTCAAAATTCTTGGATTTTGTTGCGCCCAGTACCTCAAATTGTTTTTATTGAACATATCATTGTTTGTAAAACGGGATTCGTCAGAATATAATATATTATAATGAAAGTTTGGAGATCTAATTTCATTGTCTAAAAGCCATCTGCAATACTGAAACCTCCGCATGAAATCGTTTTCATATAATGCTTGGTGAAGCTGGTATTGGTAACTCTTAAATTTGTGTTTTTTTAAGAATTTTTCTTAGTTTCTCTTCCTGTATCTAACTCACTTGCAATTTCTCGTATTGAGACACTAGGATTGATTTCCACTGACGCTAATACATTAATTTCGGTGTCTTCATTGATAATTATTGTCCTTTCGTGTTCTTCAGCTACTCTCTCCTGTCTCAGCTCCCGTTCTACTCTAAGAAAATAATGTCTGCCAGGATGATTTCTTAGTGGATACCGCTCTGCATATAAATCGCGGGCTGCCCGGCTATTTCTGCGACATTCCCCATATATCATCAGCATATACACTTTGTCACTTTTTGAATAAACCATGAATTTTTAATACACACCACAATAATATCGGATTCTCATAGACTAAATATCATTTGAGCTGTCAGATTAATTCATTTGTTTCTTTTGTTACATTCTAAAGGCACCTACATGATAAAGATCCAGTGTTAAATATTATGAGTTTATTTTCATTTATACCTTGTTGGATACCATTATTATGTATTTTTATGTATTTAAGTATGAATAAATAGTGGAGTGTTTGGTACCAAATTATCGGTAATAAAATGCTTTATTGAAATAACGTAATGAGCCACCATGGTGGCATTTAAAAGTAATGAGTTATTCTGGAAAAACGATTTCCGAAATGTTTAGGAGCCTATAACACAAATGTCATATGACATAATCTCATAATTGTATTTTTTGATTATTTATTGAAGCAAAACAAAACATTTTTTTGGGGTCATGGCCGCCTAGATGAGAAATTAAATTTTCTCATAAAAATGTCAGTCATTAATACTTTTATCTAAATATGCCATAGTTGTATGCAAAATGACCTCCTGAATTCAAAAATGTAAAAATATATAGGGTGTTCCATTTAAAAATCCAAAGTTGGCATCATTTCCGGTGAAACCGGAAGCGACAGAAAATGATAAATAGGTCTAATTAATCCATACTTAGCCGTTATTTGACTTACCCAAATTTGAGATTCATATCTTGATAGACCAAGAAGATATAGGGGCGAGCGTCATCTCGTGGTCACCCGGTATATTACCCCTGTCAAGTTTAAAACTTACATCTTGAAAACTCTGGAAACTATGGATTGTCTAATGATTCCGCTGACACCCGATATTCTGTAATTAATGAATGGCAAAATAAAGTAGGGCCCAAGGCTGTGCTCTGTTGTATACCAGTTTAAAGTAAATATTTATTCCAAGTCAAATTTGTAAAGTAATTTCAGCCAGACGCTGTATAGTTATCACTATATGAGAAAAATGTTTACTGTTTGACTTGAAAAATTTGCTTGTGGCAATCACTTTTGCTTGTTACGAGCCTAAAAACATTTCGGTATACCCGAAATCGTGTATTATTTTTAAAAATGTGCCCAAAAAGGATTTATTTGTTTGAGTTTCAGAAAATGTCGTTACGAAAAGTTGTTTGCAATTACATGGATCGAAGTGCAAATTTTGACCAAGAGAAGCAAAAACTGCGTTGTCTTTTATTTTTTATGCCAAAGAATTCTGTAGAATGTATATTGTGACGTAAATCTTCGTCATCATTTTATTTTGTATTGCTAATCCAGGCCATGATTATAGGTGGAAACGTTAATAAATATTTTCTACTGCAAATAACATGGGTTTACGGTACTTTAATTCTAGAGTAAAAGTTAAAAATAATAGTGGCACTAAATGTGAACCTTGGGGGACAGAGAGGATGACGACGGTCTCGCTTATACGAAACTGCTAACAATAAATACATTTGCGTCAAAAAAAATCAGATGCTATTAATAACATGAAACACACAAAGTATTTTTTTATTATAATTCCTTTTGAAAGACATTAGCATCGGTTACTATTTACTACGCCATTAGAATACGATATTGGTCGATAGTCTTAAAATAAAAAAATCTGAATCATACATTTTTTTTTATAAATGAACCATCACGAATTTAGATACTCGTGCGTCTGTATTTATAGAAAGAATTGTGGAATTAGTATCTTAAATTTCTCTGCACTTGTAATAATAGAAGAATAATCTGAATTCGCCCACGAATACATATCTACATATTATGTAAAATAGCTGCATTATTTATTACATAAGCATTATTTAGTTACACAAAACATTTTCAACATGTATTGGTGAGCCGTATATGAAATATTTGGTTAAACATGATGCAAGTCACGTGTTCCTTAGGCTTTTTAGTCACTCATAAATGTTCCTGTTTTACCTAATTAGATGGATGCACGATAGCTTAATGAATGTGTTTTATTTTTTCCAACTAGGTATATAAACTCCCAATTATTTTTCGAATTTGTTTTTAGATTTACTTGATTTAATATGAAAGTATTTTTGCAACGATCCTTACCATTCATTGTTTCAGAACCAAATGGCACCTATTGAAATTGGGCAGGATCGGCCTAGGGGTTCTAGGTGCGGGCCCCGTCGAAAAACTACATTTTTTCAAGTTCAAGTTTCAGGCATAGATTAAATATACACAGATAGTTCCACCCCATGTTAAAATTAAACGCTCTAAAATCTGGACTTATATCGTTGTAAGTAGTGCCTGGTTAGGATTTTGTTAGTTTAGAAACTGTTATAATTAAGCCTGGCCAAGGTCATTAATCCTACAGAGACGTCCTGGGTATGCATCATATCATAATACTTGAATAAGTACAATAATAAAAACAAAAATATTTTATATATTGTGATGTATGTTTTTGTACTATTTCGTTCCCTTTAAATTCTTTTTTATGTATTTCCTTATATTTTGTAAGCTTAGTATTGCACATTATTATTAAACTGTTAAATGACGTTCACACAATGTACATTGTATACATAAGTGATAACTAATAATAAATAAATAAATAAATAAATAAAATAAATGGAAATAAATTTTATTAACACTGGTACACTTTATAAAAATATGTACAAAACTCACCTTCTTAAGCAGATTTATGAAGTAGCTTGGTTGTCGTTATCACAAACTGGAGCATTTCTATAATAACTGTGTAGCATCACATATGTTTCTACAGTTGTCTCAGTAAGCAATGTTCGCTGTGGTGAAAAGATATGTTTGTATTTTGAAAAGACCGTTCGACATCTACGGAAGTGATACAGGCATAAGTAAAACACTCTGTGAACTCACGTAACGCAGCTGTAGATGCACCATCACAAATTTGTCTTAATTTGGTAAAATCAGAATCTTCCCGTAATACCCTCTTGAATTTTTCAATAACGGGCTTATTTTTTGCGTCATTTATAGTCTGTAGCTGTGTATTTACGTCGTCCACTATTTGCAGCGATTCCACTAACGACAACGAAGTATTTTGCAATTTTTCTATTGCGTCGTGTAGTCCTCTATAATTGTTATAAATAGTTTTTAAATCTGTTTCAAGGGAAACATCTTGAAAGCTTGTCTGGCTTTCCTTAATAGCTGCAGCCTCGTTAGGGTTGAACTGTAGTATCACAGCTTTATTTGTTGAAAATATTCAGCATAATAAAAAGCTACCCTCAACCACGTTCCCCAACGTGTAAGAATCGGCTCTGGTGGTTCCGGAATACCAGGACACAGTATGTGAAATGCTCGAAGCCGTTTAGGAGATTTGAGAAATACTTTTTTTGTATTTGCTATTAATGCATCTAGCTCTGGAAAACATTTTCGAATAGTTTCTGCTACAAGATGGAACGCATGCACTTTACACGTAACATGTAAAAACCTACAATCGTCTCTTTGAAGAAAACGGCTCACCAAACGCATTTTCGCAGCACCGTCGGTCACAAACATCAACACTTGACTTGTTGACAGTTCAAATTTTTTCGAAAGTCTCCAACACCACCCGCGTAATTATTTCGCCAGTACACGCAGTTAGTCTTTTGCTAGCTAATAAAAGTGGAAATGTTGGTTTAACAGGGTCGAGTACACGTACTATAACATTTAAAATAGAATTTTTTTACAATCTGTCGTCTCGTCAACACATAACCACAACCGTGTATTTTTTAATGCACATTTAATCCTATTTACAATGTCTTCACGAACACTTGGTACATATCTACGTAACGATGAACGACTTGGTAAATTCACCTGGGGATTGTATTATTCCAGAACTCCCGAAAGGCTGGTTTATCCAATATGCGCAGGGGAACATCACAGGCAATCAGCATTAACAGTAAATCAAACATAAACTGAGGTTCCAAAGAAGACACGCCATTTTTTTATTTTTATGCCGGTTACTATTGACATGAATTTTGCAGCCGTATTTATTCCAGCACATTAAGTCTTGATCACAAACTACAAATTATTTTACATCCATCATAGAATAAATCCGGAAATTCACCGATAAATTTATTCACTTTATCAGCGGACGGTCGTTTTCTACTCTTTACGCTCAACATTATTTATTATTTATTAGTACTCTATGCATCGACCGACAGATAACAACTGAAGTGTGTGGTGTCATCATCATCGTAAACAAGCGCGCGATGGTATTGGTATTGCGCCCGACCCTGAATCTACCATCGCTTGGCCAGGCTTAGTTATAATAGACCCGTTGTACACATTTGCTGTTAAAATTGACCATATCGTAAATAGGCATTGTTCGTGTCGACATAAAAATTTCGTGGTTCTGGATTTGGAGCGATAAATTTTACATAAGGATGGATTACCATGTGTATTTAATCTATGTACGTTTCATGAACTGGTCGACTATATTTACATAAGTAAACAGTAAACAAAATAAGTTAGAGAAGGCAATGGATAACTTTTCTTAAATTAGTCCCTTGAAAAACAATTTTTCCTTGGCATGTGATATATCATCTGAAAGCTCTTTTAAGCGAGATCTGAAAAATTAAAAATCCAATATGGCTGCCATAAGAAAACAAAAGGTACCTCGGATATCTCGAAAACAAAAGACTATCGGGCATTCGCTTTTAGACCAAAATATTAGTCTCCAAAAAGTGTCCTAATGATGTAAAAAACTAGAACGTGCCTCACCAAGGATTACTTGGCTACAGCCAATAAGAGAAATCACAAAATTTTTTGTTTTTTGAAAATCTCAAAAACGGTTTCAGTTGGTGTGATTTCTTAACGGATTTGGAATCAGCATAAAATTTCCTAAAACTTATCCTATTTTACCGACTTTGTAGCTCTTACCGTTTCCGAGATCCCACTGGTGAGCATCGAATTTGCGACACAGTCCTTTTATACCGACGAGTCCATTATTGTCGTATTATTTAAAGTAGTGCGACGAGTATAGTACAGAGTACAGAGTACAGATAATTTGATGAATTTTACAATTAGACAAGAATGAAAGTAATATCGCTTATCGTTCCGAGTTTTTTGTTACGATAATTGTCCCTTGTTTCGTTGAGCGTCAATACATCCCAAATACACGTATTAGTGGTGAACTAGAATTCGTCATCGATATGCTATACTTAGTTAATTCAGTGTGGTAAGGTTAAACAGACAAGGAGTGAACAGTAGTTTCAATATTCTTTGTGGAACTTTGAAAAAAGTGAATTGTTGGATTAACAATATTTTGGAAAAAGGATATACAGTCTACCACCTACTGCATCAATTCAAATTATTGTAAAGATTATGCAAACAAAAGGAATATGGCTCGAGGCCACCCTTGAATATCATTTTTTTGTAAACAAAATTGAGGATAATTTTTGTAAAAAAATTTAATGCTAAATCTCGTCGTGTCATCGAATTTTTATTCTATTATCTGACAAATAACTTTTAAATTATTTTGTTGTTAGGTAATACTATCAAAAGCGCCCTCTATAAGTTTTGACAAAATAGACGAAGTGCAACAATTTTCTACAACATCATACCAAATATGACACAAATCAGATAAATAGAGCAAAAGATATCTACAAAAAACCATTGTAAAAATTCATCTGAGAGGGGGTCATCTCAACCCAACAAAAAGAAAAAATACGGGTCTTTTATTTTTTATTTTCTATATGCCATTAACTTTCGGTCCCAACTTTGTGAATCACCCTGTAATTAATATAATAACATGTTGAATCTTTATGTGCGTCTCTGTATAAAAGATGCCCAAGACGACTAAATGACTTCTGAAGTTATTGAAGACCACCTAGTGATTACACTATTCTATTTTTAACACGCTTTTATATTAGCTTCACTTGTATGTTTTTTTTGTTTGTTTGTTTGTAACCGACTCTTTGGACTCGATTTTGACCCACTTTAAACGGACAGATTTAATTGAAACTTTGTACACTTACGAAGAACCGGTAACAATACAATAATTTGGTAAGTTCATATCATTATCCTGATCAGGATCGCCAGTCCTTTCCTCACGTATCCTCTGCGTGAGAGCAAGAGGCTTAATATTGTAAGGATATTCCGTGATTCTCAGTTCGGTCGTTGGCCGAGCGGGCAAGTCTTAGTCGACGCGAAACGACGGACTCCTCGGGCGTGAGTTCAAATTCTATGGCTGAAATAAAAAAATATTTTTTTTTTTCAGAAATATCTGTTGGATCGTAATATGTTATAATATCAACATCAATAAGCAATATAAATATAGTTTAAAAAAACTACAAAACACGCTTTCATAGCACATCAAACTAAAAAGTGAAAAATAAATATAGTTTAAAAAAACTAAAAAACACGCTTTTAAAGCACATCAAACTAAAAAGTGAAAAATAATTATTAATATAAACTGAAAAAATATGAACGAAAATACTAGTATTATTGTGAAAAAAGCGTGGGGCGCTTTGTGCCATATTTTTCGTATATCGAGCAACCCACGCTTTTTTCACAATAATACTAGTATTTTTCGTTTATTATTGTTTTCAGTTTATATTAATAATTATTTTTCACTTTTTAGTTTGATGTGCTTTAAAAGCGTGTTTTTTTAGTTTTTTTTAAACTATATATTTATTAAATTTATTCATCAAAACTTAAATTTATACATATGGTATATAAATATGAGAATAAAATAATTCATCACGTATTAGACGTTATCATTATTTATTAAAAAAATTTTCGTCGATCAAAAAAACCTATAGATATAAAGATTAAATGTATAGATTGTATACTAAATTTAATCCTTCTAATCTTCTGTTTTGTTTCAAATTATTTGCACAGAGACTTACTTATAAGGTCATATCCTGTAGATACGAGAAATGTTTGGTAATAGGTTTTTGATATTTAAATGAATGAAAATCCCCTGAAAAAAATGTTTTTCTTTAAAATTTTCGAGGACAGTTTGCACAATATTCATTTTTTTTCCTCTTACTAGTCATTTAATCTAGTTTTGATAAGAGATAGTAATTACCTGTATTTTTTACGCCAAAGATAATGAAAGGATATACCTACTTATATGGGGAGGAAACAGTACAGATTAATATTCATTTCAAAATATTATATTTTGCAATTCACATAATTTGCGCACCTGATCAATGATCGTATCACATTAGATTTGTTTTTAGGTCAACTGACAAACATAAAATATTTGTTTACTGCTGTAAGCGATTAATTTTATCTTAAAATTTCTACGGAAATAAAAAAATGCAACAAATTATTACAAAACTCCAATCTGCTCTGGAAATCGTTTCCACGTAATTCCCGGTGTAAATCAAGATAGGGGTGATATTTATACTTTCTCGTGGTTCTGTTGACCCATAGATTGGGAAATTTCCACTAGGTATGAACTACCTACTATGTAGTAATTCTAGTTATATTTGTAAGGATTTTCTTGAACTTGAAGCAAAATTTATAATTCTTTATCTTCGGTAGTTATATTTCTGTTAATTAGTGTATGTTTGGGATAATCAACATGTCTTGCAGCATCAAATCTTTCCATTCATTTTTTGAAATACTGTTTTGTTTGGTATATGTAAAATTTACTTCAAACTTATTTGTAACACAAAAAACTTCGGCTTCTTTGGTCCCTTTACCGCCGTCAAAGGCCGTCGTTTTTTATATTGCAAATAAGTTTGAAAGAAACTTTACGTCGTTCAGGGAACTTCATATGATAGATTCGAGATGCTAATAACCAGTTTTTTTTGAGACATCTAAGACGTATGACACGTCAATTAGTTTTTCTTTAAGATATCTTCATTACATTAGAACAGCAAAACCCAAATTATAGTTGAATACAACAGTGAAAAATAGGGACACAAATCGATTTTGGAAATTAGTTAATGTTACAATGTTATAGTTAACATCAAATTATTTTCGTCGCCTACTAGTTTAATTCTCCAGTAGAGTAGCCCATCCAAAATATGAACATAATGAATAGAAATGTAATTAACGAGGAAATATAATTGAAAATTGCTGATGAATGTCATCTAAATAATGAATTTTAATTATTATTTATTGTCTTCTGTGTCTCTAGCTTGTTTTTCCCATGATAATGAGATTTAAATGCATATACGTTTGATTAGCTTCCTTCTAGTGGTTGACTGTAAAGTTTATATTTGATGGCGGTGAAGGGATCAAAGAAGCCGACGTTTTTTAAGTTGCAAATAAGTTTGTAATAAACTATATATGTTTATGTACGCCGGCCATCGACAAAAAAATCACTCATTATGAAATGTGCACTTCTTGCTGGTAATGAAGATAATAATGTTAGTTTTAGTTTGCATTATTTGATAAGATTATTTGCATTGCAAGAACATAAAAAAATTGTATTGAAAATCGCATTTTATATACACTGACCGGCACAAAAAGTGGGGCAGCAAGAAAAATTGGTATATTTTTAATTAAAATTTTTCTCAGTGTACACAAAATATGTAAAATCATTTGTTTTGCATTCTTTTGTTAATTTTTTCTTCCTATTTTTTTTTCTATTCGTTATCATTTTAAAAACGAATGAATTTTAACATTTTTTATCACTATGAGAAATCATTCTTTAGTATTGGCTTGCAAACTGCCAGTTGTTTTAAATGCTGGTAATTTCCGAAAATGCTCCTTGGAAGATTTCGCTAGAGCAGTTGCTTTAATTGATGCAGCATCCGCAAGGTCGCTGAGGATTGGGTTTTCCTGGATCCAGTGTCCACAGGGCAGTTGTTTGTTTTCGAGAAACCGGTGGTGGATAGCTCAGAAGGCCGGGATCTGGAATAAATCGAAACACAACTCCTCCCGATGATCGATTCATCGTGATTTCTATTTTGCGAGATCAACATATGACTGCCGTTCGAGTAAGGAATGAACTACAAGAAGTGCACCATGTCAACATAAGCGATAAAACTGTTAGAAGAAGGCTAGGCAAAGGCCTGGCTCAGTTTCGGACGCAAACATTTCACTTGGAATATTGAGCATTTTCTCCGAAGAATTCCGTTTGCTCGGAGGTCTCCAGATGGACAAAAGAGAATGTGAAGGCGGGGAGAAAGATACGCGTAATGCAATTTTAGTGAGAGATGAGCTTGGGTGGTGGTCTCTATTGGTGTGGGCTGGCATATCTTGCGCGGCTCGCACAGAGCTTGTGTTCGTAGATGGAGGTGCTTTAACGGCTAGAAGATACATTAATGACATTTTCGAAGAGCATGTGGTGGTTTTAGCGAGGTTTATTGGTTATTTTAATGCACGATAATGCTCATCAGCATACGGCCAGAATTGTCAAAAACTACCTACACATAATCCTGACCTAAATTCCATAGAATACGTATGGGATATGATCGAGAGACGGATCACACAACTTCGTGGGCAGTTTTTAACACTTCAGTAACTTAGGGATGCACTACAGGAAGAGTGAGATAACATTCCTCAAGAGCCCATCCAACGCGTAATTGAAGGCATCCAATATAGACTTGAAAGTGTAATCAGAGCTAGGGGAGGTAGTACTAGTTATTAAATATAGAAATTTCATTTAATAATCGCCAATTTTTTGTTCATGTCATGTACCCAAATTCTCGTTGGACACCTTCGTGATTTCTGCGAGAGCGCGTGCGTATGCGTGTGTGTGTTTCTTCAATATGCATCTTATTTTCAGTTTCTCGAGCAAAATTCAAAGAAACTAATATATAGTGAACTGTCTTTACAAACCTAACACAAAAATTCAAATACATAAAGTAGTTTTCGAGTAACAGGCAACCAGTTCCTAAAGATTGCTATTTAATTTGTCAATAACAACTTTAACTACAGTAATATTGAAAATTAAAACCAAACCAAACATGTTCATATATTTTTTTACGATGTATACAGTTAAGCCTTGTTACTAATATACCATAAACAGCCTATGCTGACAAGCTGATAAAACGAGGTGTGGCATTTAAATCTAACCCCATAAATACATCTTTTGTGGGCAAATATAGGGATATCAATGCTAATCATTGGACATTTCAAGAAGTTTCTCGATGTGTAAATATAAATTTATGATGGACAGTATCTGGTTGTATTTATCAACGGAATATATTTTTATGAATGACGATGTTCCACTGCTTTCCAATTTCTTATCATTATCAATTATTGGCTGCTATCATAAGTATATATGTATCTGCCTCGGAATCTATCAAAATTATAATATCATTTTTAACCCACTTTAAGATAATCAGAGTAATAATTATTTAACGATGATAAATTAGTCGTACTAACATTTTTTTATTCTTGCATACCACATTATACATATTTCCAGAACGTTACTGTTCGGAAGCCTCATCATTTATAACATGTTTAATTTATGCAGCGGTATATTTAGACTTCAGACGTTTAATTTTAGGGTACATATTTTTAATTTATTTAATCATTTCTAAAATAAGATACCTTTCGTATAAATGTTAGCCCAACAATTGTATGTAACTTGAAATATATTATGGAATTATCCCCATTTAAGATATAAGCTCATAAGAATCGTGAATCTTTTATTGAAATAAGTCTTCTACCAATAGCCCATCCCTTTGGTATTTATTTATTGCATAGTTTAATTTCGTTTGTATAATCCTGTCTTATTTGAACTTATAGTTTTATTTTTGAACTTTTTAAACTGGAAAATCCCAGAAATTCAACTAATATTAATTATAAAGTTAAGAAACCAAGAGGGGACGTGACGCAAGTTCGAACTACCATTTTTCTTACAGACTCCTTTAAGATCTCATCGTATATAGTTTTTCTCAATATTAAACCGTATCCGTCTTTGGCTTTACATGAGCAAACTATATATATAGTAATAATAATAATAATAATAATAATAATAGTTTTTTTTAGCAGATGTTACAAAAAAAAAATAATAATACAAACATTTCCACAGTACACTATAGTTTGCTAAAAGGCAGTGTTTGGAGAGACTAAGCCACTCCACTCTTACACTCAACATATAAAATTAACATGTTCATTCTATATTAACTCGTTTGTAAAAAAATAACAATTAAAAAGATTTAGAATTTAAAATGACAATATTTGATGGCATTAAATTGACTGTTACTGAAATTTAATGTTACCATCCATTAACATTTTTTTAAGTTTACTTCTAAACTGTGACAGGGATTTTAAATCAGTGAGTAAATTATTGTAGTATTTGGCAGCAACGTAAGAGAATGAACTTTGATACAGAGATGTTGTATGAGAAGGAATAGTTAAAAGTTTATTATGTCACAGGTTGAGGTGTACATCAGTTCAATATGTAATTTTATTATATAGGTACGGTGGTAATTTATTTATAATCAGCTTCTGCAGAAAACAACAAATATGTAGAGATCTCCTTTGCTTAACATTCAACCATTTAAGGTCTTTATATCTAGGCGAAATATGTTCGAACTTACGAAGTCCGTAAATTAGTCACACACACACATATTTTGAATACGCTGTAGTCTCATATTCTTCTGGTTACTTAAAAATGGACCATACACCGCATCAGCATTGTTCAAGTGAGATATAACTAGAGACTCATAGAGCATAGTACGATTTGCAGCGGACAGTACATCTTTATGACTGTAGATTAATTTTATTTTACTAAAAGTTTTCCTAACTATATTAGTAACGTGAGAAGAAAACTTCAACTTTGAATCTATGTATACCCCTAAATTCTTTGCAGTATCTTGTATTTGAAGACGCTCCTGTTGATTATAAATATTTATCAAGTTTAAAACTTTAGTTTGAGTTAGCTTTCTTCCAAAGACCATTACCGAAGATTTAGTTGGATTAACAGATAAGCAAAATTTCTCAGATCTAGAAATTAATGAATGAATATCTTCATTGATTCTTTTACAAAATATTAAAACATCATTAGGAGAAAAAGAATATAGATGAGTGTTGTCAGCGTAGAAATTGGAACTACAATATGCCAAGAAATCTTTCAGAGTTGTAGTATACATGGTAAACAATAATGGTCCAAAAATTGATCCATGGGGAACACCATGTTCTACATTACGACATTCAGATATAGCAACCTTTAGCCTTACACACTGTTTACGACCAAATAAGTATATTTCCATTAATTTAAGTGAGCCAGGACTAAATCCTGAATAATGCAGCACGGCCAAAAGTAACTCATGACTGATCCTGTCAAAAGCCTTCGAATAATCCAGCAAGACAAGTATTGTCACTTCGTTTCTATCAATTGCAGATAGGATATCATCAGTTAATTTTAACAGCGCTGTTGAACAACTGTGATTCCGACGGAATCCAAACTGGTTATAGGGAAGTATATCAAAGTGGGAGACATGCGATTTAATTTGATAGGACATAATTTTTTTCCATCAATTTAGAGAGGACGGGTAAAATGCTAATAGGCCTTGGATCCTTCAACTCACTGGGATTGTTTACTTTTGGTATAGGAATGATTTCTGACAGTTTCCAATACGATGGGAACACGTTAAGTTCAAGGTAAGAGTTTATTATATGTGTTAAGAAGGGAATGATATACGGGCAACAAAAGAACAGCTAATTTTATCAGATCCAATCGATTTAGACTTTATAGACAAAAGATTTTGATAAACCACGGTTTCCGTTAGAGGTGCAAAATTGAAATCATTCACACTATTTATGACTTATTTTGAAAAAAGGTTAATGTATTAATATCAAAATTGCTAAGTGGCCGGCTGGAGTCAATGTAATAATCATTTAGGGTGTTAGCATTACTTAATTCAGGTTGAAGGTCATGTTCATGACATACTGGAATTACCATAAGTAGCTCACGTAAGACTTTCCAGCTGTTACTGGCCTTATTACTGCGAAAATGAAATTCCAGATAAGCTCGCTTTTCATTTTTTATAGCTGTTTTCAAATAATTCCTAAGGTTCTTATAATATTCCCAATGAGCTGAGTTGTTAGATTTTTTTAAATTTAAGAAGTTTCCTATCGGTTAGTCTTCTTAACAACTTGATATTTTCAGTTAGCCAGGGTGCTCGTTTTTTAGATATTTATACAGTTTTTAATGGGGCAAATGTATTAAATTTGTTAAAAGATCATTTAGAATATTTACTTTTCCATCAAGATCATTGGATTCGTATATTAAATCAAACAGTGTTATAATAAGAAATTGTTGAAAGTTAACATGATTAAAGTTACTGAAGTCACGATATGTGTATAAGAAAACGCTCAATTTGGATTTTCTCTCGTTTTATTTTACACGAAATTAAGCAGTGATCAGCTAAAAACAGGGTAGTAGATACTTTAGTATTCATTATTTCCAAATCATTGGAATATATGATCAAGTCGATTAGGCTGGCGCGATTTGCACTATATCGTGTGGGTTAATTAACCAGTTGTAACAAGTTATAACTCTCCAACAAATTATAAAAAAATTTCGTGTTAGTATTATCTACCTGTTTGAAATCAATCTTAAAGTCTCCAGTACAAATGAGCAATTGGGGCTACTTTATTTACGATATTTTCGAAATCATGAAAAAAATCTTCAATGGATTGCCTGGGAGGGTTATAAATAACCCCAATAGCATATTTTTTATTGTCTACATTTATGGATATCCAAAGCTGTTCAAAAATACTTAATTCAACAGTAATTTTACTACACCTATATCTCCCTTTTACATACAGAGCGACGCCACCATCTCTATCTGCCCTATCTTCTCTAAATAACTTATAACCTTTAAGTTTTAATACATCATCATCAATGTTATCAGTAAGCCACGTTTCAGAAGCAGCAATAACATCGTAAGTACTATTTGCAAAATTTTCTTTAAAGCTATCAAAATTTGCCAGTATCTTGTGTTTAAATGTGCTAAACTAAACGATTTCATTTAAATCCTAAGAAATTATAAAAATAAATACAAAATTTTATGTCTACAATTACAACTAACAAGAAATAAATTAAGAAAATAACAAATATAATATTATGAATGCATATACTTCTAGAAATATGTTCCACGGTTTCAGCTCCATCTATACAGGAGCGATGTACGTATCGCTTTCAATTTTGCCCATTTTTTTTTTAGGTGGTATTTCAGTTGGCAGTGACTCTGATTTGCTAAGTTCAAGTAGCTCTCTAGCTCTGTTTTGCGAGTAGTTTATAACCTTCACTTGTCTTTGACCTGGAGTTAACTTCCAGTAGGAGGATTTATATTCCTTTTCCCATATCCTGACCTCTGTTGTATAGTTTTTATACCTATTTCACAAAACGGGTCTGGTCCGGTAAATGATGATTCTTCACCTTACCTTGCAAGGTTACCAGCAATAGCATTCCCTTCTATTTCTCCATGTCCTGGCACCCACATCAAGGTAACTTGTTGTTCCTTGCCAGTTGCTTTAGGGCGAAAACACAACACAGCGGTGCGACGTCGCATCGCAAAAACGACGTCGCACGGCGATGCGATGACGCAACGTTAAAATTTCATCGCCACGGCATCGCAGAGAAGACGCTTCTAGTGAGATGTGGACCGCACAATACGTGTCCTACGTCTATTGCAGGCCACAACACTGCGGTGCGACAACGCATTGCAAAAACGAAGTCGCACCGCAATGCGATGCGATGAACGTTCATTGCACGGCCACAGAAGACCTATACCAGAAGCGACACGTTTGATGTATGTATGGCGTGTTATAATTAAATATAAAAACCAAATTAAGCTGCTGGCAACATAAAACATTTTTTCCAATTAAATAAATCATTTTTATACAATACTAAAGGATATAAACGAGATTTCTGTTTCGCAATCCGCAGTACAAATCTAGCCATATGCATAAATATAAAAATAAATATTTGATTAACAATAACACGCAAAATACAATAAAAGATTTATAGGTTGACAATAATACCACCAAAAGTCGCGTATAAAAGACAACCAGACTTCAGTGATTTGCGCGTGCGTTGCTTGAGAGAATTATTGCCGATCTCATAAGTGAAAACACAATACTGCGGTGCGACGTCGCATTGCAGAAATCAACGACGTCGTGGAAATTTGCGATGCGTCGTCGCACCGCAATGTTGTGGTTTCGCCCAGGATTTGTACTAAGCGACGTCGCATCGTAAATTTCTACGACGTCGTTGATTTCTGCAATGCGACGTCGCACTGCTGTGTTGTGTTTTCGCCCTTACTGTTTGTAAAATTCATCGGACCAGAACCAATACTTGGAATATCCCCAAGTACTGCCAAGATGGCTATCTCAACCTGGGCTGAAAGGCAAACTCTCCAGTATTGGCAAGAGTTACCAGGATTAGTTCATTCGAAGGCGTTTATAAAGTACCCTTTGAAATCAAGAGCTAAGAAACTTTTAGAGTTAAACAGGACACACCTGAAAACTCTAACAGGCCTATATACCGGGCACTGCCGACTAAACTATCATCTGCATAAACTCGGCCTAGCGGAAAAACCCGAGTGCCGTCTATACCTGGAGGATAATGAGAAGGCAGACCATATCTTATGCACCTGTCCCGCTGTGGAGAGGATCCGATTCTCAATATTTGGCAAAGGGCAACTGCTGCCAGAGAATCTGGACACATTCTCACCCAATAAAGTTATCGGTTTCAGTAAGAGACTGAACTTATTGGGTGAAATATAATTAGGCGTGAGCCACAATAGGCCTGCTGATGGCCGCAGTGGAGGGTCTACTGAGACCCACTCACAACAAACCTAACCTAACCTAACTGTTTGTAAACATTCCCAGACTCTCATTCATCTGTATACTAGATAAGATTTAGGTTCTACAGAGCTCCATATTACGCGATCAGTTATTATCACTTCAGATATTAGCTCAAATTTGAGTCCCACTGACAAGATGGATAGATAATTCTTAAATATAAAAAGTATTTTCGTTTCCATTTTAAAATCAATACCAGAACAAAGTGTTACTTAAACGATGCAAGACCAAAACATATTCATTCAGTGCAAAGGTCGCAGGAACACTATATGAACAGTTAACTACCTATACAATTGAATACATATCAGGGTACATCCAGGATCAGTTTTTGGGAAATTCTCAATTTAATACTTTAACATTCGATTTGAACAAAGAACAATTTAGTAGGGTGCAAGACGTATATGGGTGTAATGGTTCTTCCTTTTTGAAAAAGTATTGACAAATCATGTGAATATACACTCGTCGGTTCTCTTATGATAAATTACATTAATTTTTCAGAAGAGAAAGAGAGAGATTTGTTTCTGTTGGTCCGTGTTTTGTTAAAGATTCTTATGAAGCGAAACAGTTCCTAAAACTGCGTTTGTGAATAATATGGAATGATGGTTTTCGTTATGTCCACTTATAGTAACTTGTTGCAGAACCAGTAGCTAAGTCGTTTGCTTTCTTTTATAAAAATCAGTATATCAAATTAATGATGATAATCTTTAATGTATCATTTAATATAACACTATTATAATGGTAGATCACTACCGAAAGTAAACATTATATTATAAAATAAATAAACATACACGCGTATAAAAAGTGGACAAATAAAACAAATATTTTTACAAATATTAACGTTGAATCACAATCAAATTACAAATAATGACAATGAAATAATTATGCTCTTATGTTTGCAAAATCAGTAATAGTATATTATTCAACGAGCATTCGATGGGTAACGTGCAAGAGCTAGTAAGTAGATATTTTTCATTTTCGATCTTTTTTATATTAAAAGTTTATAAATATTGATATCTTCACAACTACACAACCATATGAGTCAAAATTCAGTTTTTGTGATTGCTAGCTCCATCTTTCAAAACCGAGTAAAACTAATTTAGCAAAATATTAAAGTATAAACCTCACAAATATGATTTATGGAGTAGGGCTGTTAAAAATGTTCCGTGGGACAGTGGCGTACGCGAAATTAACTAATACGAGAAACAATAAACTGTTACAATTTATAACAATGTATGTAAAACTTACCCTCTTAACTAGCTTGATGAACTAGCTTGCTTATCATAAACTAGAGAAGATGTGTAGCCATTTTGCGGCATCAGGTATGTTTCTATGGTTGCCTCCATGAGTGATGTTCGCTTTGGTGAAAATATATTCTTATATTTTGAAAACGACCGTTCGACACATCTACTAATGTAATACACGTATACGTAAAATAGTCTTTGAACGTACTTCACGGATCTGGGGCTGCACCATCACATATTTGTCTTAATTTGGTAAAACCGGTGTCTTTATTTAACACACTTGCAAAATTTTCTTTAACGCGCTCATTTGTTGCGTCACCTATAGCGTGTAGCAGTAGATTTACTTCGTCCACTATTTGCAGTGACTCCGCTAACGACAACGCACTGTTTTCTAATTTTTTTATGCTTTCATGTAATGGTTTATAGTTCTTCGCAATATTTTTTAAAGCTGTTTCAACGGAAATATCTTCGAATTTTGTCTGGCTTTCCTTAATAGCTGCAGCCTCATCTGGATTGAATCGTAGTATCACAGCTTTTATTTGTTGGAAATATTCAGCATAATAAAAAGCTGCCTACAACCATGTTTTCCAACATGCAAGAATCGGCTATGGTGGTTCAGAAATACCGGGACACGCTATGAAATGCACGGACACGTTTAGGAGATTTAAGAAACACTTTTTTTATACTTGCTATTAATGCATCCACCTCTGGAAAACCTTTTCGAATAGTTTCTGCTACAAGATGTAAAGCAAGCACTTTACACGTAACATGTATAAACGTACAGCCTTGTTCTTGCAAAGAACGGCCTACCGAACACATTGTCACGACGCCATCAATCACAAACATCAACACTTTACTTTTTGACAGTTCAAATTTTTCTAACGTCTCCAGCACCACCCTGGTAATTGTTTAGCTAGTACACTGACTTAGTCTTTTGCTAGCTAGTAACAGTGAAACTGTCGGTGTAAGAAGGTCAATACTCGTACTATAACATTTAAAATATAATTTTTTTTACAATCTCTTGTCTCATCAACAGTTAAACACAGCCGTGTATTTTTTAATTCACATTTCATGTTATTTACCATGTCTACGTGTACAGTTGGTAGATAATTACATAACGTTATGCGATTTGGTAAGTTCACCTGGGCATTGTATTTATTCCAGAACTCTCGAAATGATTGTTTATCGAGTATGAGCAGCGGAACATCACAGACAATCAGCATTAATAGTAAATCAAACAAACTGTGTTGTCGAAGGCACGCCATTTTTTTTTATTTTTATGCTGTACACTATTTACGTGAAGTCCACAATCACGCTTATCCCAGCACATCAAATCTTTCTCGCACACTTTACAAATTATTTTAGCACCATCATAGAATAAATCCGGGAATTCACCTACGAATTTATTCACTTTGTCAGCAAATTGCCGTTTTTTACCCCTGCGTACGTCTGCCATGCTTTATTATTAATTTAATATCAACAATACAGTACAACAAATAAAATAAAAACACAAAAACAATATGCAATACGCCCAAGTGACTTAACGTGTACACAACTCGAAAGCTAATAATACACTGGACTGGAGAAAGAGTTTCGCGGTCAAGGTGAATGTCGGCGACAGTAAGTACATCTGTACTCTACGACCATGATACACAGAAACGATTTGCAGCTTTATTTATGAGGTTTTGATATGAAGCAAAATAAGTACCTATATCTAATAATATCAATACTATAAAATAACTCATATTCCAAAAAATAAATAAATGAATAAAAAACTAATACAAGTAATAAATAAATATCCTAACCGTTTTTCCTTATCCTGTAAAATTTAAAATAATCGACTTACTAGGTTTTGCACTTTAACCATCGAATTGTAATGACGGCTATTATTCACGAGGGTGGATAATAGTCATTAAGTACATGCGAATAGAATACTATACTTTTTATCCACGACTATTAAGTAATAACAATTCTTGGTAAAATATCGCGATAAAAATTCTGTCAAATTTTGCTGTTTCAGATCAAATAGCAATTCCGTCCGTTGACTGACGTATCATGGTATATTTGATGAAATTTTAATAAAAAATTTCAGAACCAGTGAATAATAAAATCATTATACACTCCGGTGAATACAGGATAGCATTATCCTTGAGAAAACACAATGGATACGTATTTAATAGTCGTGGATAAAATACATTTTCTAACAACAATAATTCTCTTACTACTTTTTTTATAATCGACATGTTTGGAGATGCATTTGGATAATTTAGGAACACCCAATAATATTTAACACTCAGTTGAAGAAACTGCGTTATGAAAATGTTGAAAATGCTCTTATTCATGAATCATGATATTCATGACATGATGACTGGATTGGTATATACAAATGTGTCGATTTACATATGTCTATCCTGTATTTGTCAGTAACGCATTCCGCAAATGTGTTTTCTAATGAAATACATGATGTCTGTAAAAATATTTTCTGCCATCCTACAACGACCCCATTTTGAATTACAATAAAAAAAATATTTTCTGCAGGCTGCGAAGCAAAATTTGTCATTTTGTCCTCGAAAAGTGGCTATAATCGATAATAAGACCACGGAAGAAAATAAGAGATATCAGTTTTTACCCCAAAATGAAAAAATACGTTTTTATTTCTAACTAATAAATATTGTGTCAAAAATGATTGGCAAAATATTTCGCAACCAATGTAACATTCAATCTTAACGTTTTCAGTTTATGAGATAAATCTTTCTAGGGTTGTCCCATATAAACGTTTGTAAATATTGATGTTCTTCTCCGTTCAAAAGCTAACGAAGTGAAGTTGTTCCAAACATAGAAAATTAAAAAATAGATATTTTTGTTATTAGATATAAATGTAAACATTCCAATCGTTATGATGAATTCAGAAGTTATTTTTTACATAGTCATAGAAAATAATGTTGACAAAGGTATGAGTAAGCAGTATTAAAAAAGTTACGTGTGTCTTTACTTTTTACATATTTTAAAATAATAATAATAATAATAATTTATAATAACGGTTATGGATTCTTGTGTATTATATCAGTATGGTAGTAGAAGTGCAACTCGCAATAAAACAGAATAATGCCCAAGAAACTATAATAGTAGTAATAATAATAGGCGCCGGAATCGCTCATGCACTCATTTTCTGGACGCGATTTCAGCCTACATCCACCAACATAACGGGGTGTTACTATATTACCACCTAAAGTCCGCAATGATGTTACGTTAAATCTAAGCGATTTATCTACACAAGCAGATCTGCATAATTAAATCGCAGGCTCATATAGCGAACACAACGTAGCGAACACAGATCTACTTGTACAGATAAATTGCTGTTTTATCGTTGCGTGTGTAGCATCCTTAAAGCACTCGTAAAGTATTGACCATACACCAGTGCTGCCTTACATCCCCGGAGATACTGAGACCGTTTGCGAGATCGTATTTACTGGAACTACTAGTTCCTGACTGTCAGGTGAATTGCAGCCAATAGCTCGACATAGTCCTCCTCGACCATCACACCGAGGTGATATTGTTATCGAATTCTCGACACCTACAAAGGAAGACATTACCTTAAAGGAGGAGAAAAACGGACCAAATATCGCGACCTCTGATATGAGATCCAAGTGCTGTACCCAGGCTACTCGGTCAAGTTTTATGTTGATAATCCTGACGACGAGAGCGTGCTAACGCAGCCTTAAACCAGTGGCGTAGCTAGGTGGCCAATGGCCCTGGTGAAAACTATTTTTGGGTCCCCAGTTAAATAAAAAAAATTATCAAATTATAAATTGTTTAATAATTATGAGCACGATGTTCTTTTGTCTAGTGCAAATTTACAAAATATGTTATGTATCCTATAACAAACAATAACAAGAATAAAGAGATGTAACGGTCCGTTTTAGGAAATAATTAATTTGGATCGAATTCGTTGTAAATTAAATAAAATGGTTCGAGCATACCTTAAATTCCAGATTTGATTAGAATATTTTCGATAAACATTGTTGTATTACCCCTGTAGCGTGGCGCTACTGGACCATTGGATTGTGCCCGACGTTTTTGTAACTAGTGCGCGCGTTGGTGAGACGATGTTTTCGGGCAGTGTTTTGAGCGCGAAAGACGGACAGTTGAGGCTGAGCCACGGCCGCAGCAGGAGGTCTAGAATGGAAGACGCTCGGGAGCCACGGTCCAGTGTGGATCGCTGAGTGAAGTACCTTACGTTCTTTTATATTTAAGCATGTTATGTTACCTTGAGAGACAATACTGAGGCTCAAGAGAGGGTGTGAGTTTTGTGTATGTTGCCGTGTCCTGTTGGAGATACGGGGTCGTGCACTTTCTGCGTTTAAGATGACCTGTTGCCTTGAAGTTTCCTGAAGTCTTGAGAGTAAGAAAGTAAAAGATGTGCTATCTGTGCTCCACCCGCCGGTAAGATCCTCTTCATTAACTTATAAAGTAACTGGATACCTAGTAACGAAAGCATCAACAGGTGCCTCTAAGATGCAACGAATGACTTAACGTTAATAATTTGCAAATCTGCCTGTGTTCATGAACCTTACAAATAAAGTTAATTTGACTTAATTGGACATTATAATCAACATAATGAGAGACTGTTTGAGGTCGTTACCCGTTTTTCCTTTATTTAACGGTAACATTGGTTTTTGATATAGCCAGAACTTTGTTAAAAAACGCATAAAAAAAGGTGCCTAACAAAATTCCTTAAGTATGTTGGACAATAATTTATAATTAAATTGGTCGACTGTCTATGCATTTGTTTAGTTTAAACTTTATTTTAAACCTTGTTCTAGTTAATAACTTGCTTCCCCGCCCGGAGATAAAGAGTCTGAATTTGTAGTGATTTAATATATGTATTTGTTTGTAGATTTTGTTGTATTCCATTAAATAAATTTTGACTTATTAATTTAAATAACAGGGCAGGAAAACGCCATTGTTATAGTGAGCATGAAGTATATAAAAAAATTAAAATAGTTTCTAAATAATAATTATTACCAATGGCATTGCAATCACGATCTCTTCGCGCTTTTATTGTTGCAAATCTATCAATAACCACTCAGATCCAACTGTGATGCTGCCGTATTCTCGATTACAATTTAAATGTTGGAGCCGATGTTGTGCAACATATAACTTAAAATATGGTAGTACGGCAAAATATTCAATGTCCATAAATATGGAACTCCAAACAATAGCTATCCAGATTATTGAGTCATGCTCATAAACCAAGTTGGTATTATCGGAAAATAATTAAAATTACATGTAGGTACGTTGGAATATAACGTCAGAACAAAATATAGATACCATTTCAACTAATCTAGATATTAAATATTTATCACATAAAAGCAAAAACACGTTATAATGTCTAATTTTAAAAATGGAAATTATTAATTTGTAGCCATAAAGAATAGATAGCATGGCCCTATGATAGCTACACCACTGCCTTAAACTACTTCAAAGTATTTCAAGTACTTTAAAGTATTTTAATTTAAAGTATTTGAAACAATCTAAGGTATTTCAAGTATTCTAAAAGTATTTTGAATACTAATAAAAGAAAGTGGCCAGGGATTGGAAAATAGCTGATATTACAACAAATCTGATCATCACTTTACAACGTTTGTTACGGTTATCATTAGGAGATATAGATGGAAAAAAATCCTACTAGAAGAATTAAAATTTAGAGATAAATAAAAATTACATTTATATAACAATATACTGTTAATTTTCATTGCTTTTTTATAACTGTATAACAGTGACCGTGACCTTAATTGAACACACATAATAATGAACCTTATGTTAGTTGTGTAGTTAAATTATCTGATGACCTCTTCAAATTAATATCAATATAGTTGGACAATGTATTGTATTTTTTACTACCATCAGATTTTATGGCGAATTTACAAGTAATAGATCTATAATCAGGAATACACTTTGAAATGATATTTTGAATTCACACACATGGACAGATAGTCAGACAATTCCTCAAGCAATTTTTACATAATTTAAGTAACTTAAAACGTTTCCTTAACCATCTTTAGTCACCAAAGTAATTCGCTAAAAATCAGATTTTGTGTTAGGATAAAGACGAGACGAGGTTCTTCAGTTTATTGTAGAGTCCGAACCACATCTAGGGCATCTTATGTGTCGGAAACAAAATTTAAATAAATTTTCAATTTGTGCCAGGATGAAGTGGATCTTCGCTACCAAGTAAGTATAAACGCCCTTATCCACCCAGTTGCGATGCCCACCCCTACTCTAAAGTCTAAAAATATCTATAGTTCATTTATCGATTGATAACGAGCCATTACTCCACCATATACCCATCAGTCATGTTATTTTCCTTGAATGGTAGATGCTGTTAAAACTAAATTCCTTAATTTCCCATAGACGACTTTTCTTTCTCTGGATGTTTCTTTGGCTTGTGTCACATCAGTATGTTGTTACATTTATATGTTTTTTCTTAGTCTGGAAACTTTTTGCACTACGCCTATTTATTAGTTTAATAATTATTCCCCGCCTTGATTCGCTCCCTTCCTCTTGCTTCATTCTCTTTAATCTCATACTTGATTCGGCTTCATATGCCCACTGCTTTTCTTCATAGTTCTTTACTCTTTACATTGTCGTATGGTTAAAGTGACAAAACAGAATGTAAACGATCAGAACACAGAACTAGTATGTTCTACCTTTGTCAAATGAACACAATCATAAAAGTAAATATAATAAACAAATAATTCTGTATAATATCTACTTTTAAGTAATCTAACAACTGATATTGGAGTGATTTTGCAGTTAAACATTATCTAAAACACGGATCGATTTCGAGAGTGTCTGCTTTATTTTCTTACGAGAAAATGGTTATTGATTACCATAAAATAATCTTCATTTTTGTTTATATAAACAAGGGTGTATCATATTGATAAGGCACACTATATCCTCAAAATATGGGTTTATAAGGGTAAAACAAGTCGAAATGAAAGAATAAAAATTTTTTGATTTTGCCTTCGTTGTCGAGTTATTGTCAAAGTAATTACAATACTTTGATCAAGTAGGCTTGAATACTGAAACAATATCTAACTGTCAACGTAAGTTATAATCTCTGTCAATGTGTTTTTAATTGTGGTAATTAATTTAGAATTTAGCTTTAATATAATCCAAATGGATAGATTTTGATTATACCAATCAAGAATATGTTGATATCTTGAAATCATTTGAGACTTGCAATGAATGAAAGAGAAGTTCTTCAAAATCCATGTGTTATTTGATGGTAATACAGAGCTTCGGATAGATTTTTGTTGTTGGAGAACATGGATCGTAATCCAGACCTTACAAGCAATATCTTATGGAGCGACTAATCAACCTTTACTCAAGAAAGTATTATTAATTAATTTGCACAATTTACACTTTTGGTGTGATGAGAATCCGCATCAATATCGTCGAAGAGGTTTTTAAAGACAATGGTCCGTAAACCTCTGGTGCGGAATACTTGGCAATTTAGGAATCGGGCCACACATTTTTCCTGATTGCCTTACTGCTGCAAGATATCGTGAATTTTTAACTGAAGATTTACTCCCACTACTTGAAGATGTTTGGTACCAATTTGGTAACATGACAGAGCGCATTTTGGAACTCAAGTACGTAATTTTCTAACCCAACATTTTCCACAACGACAGATTGGAATAGGAAACCAATTCGTTGGCCCCCTTGGTCACCTGATATAACACCGGTCGACTGCTCTCTCTGGGCGTTCATCTAAGAGAAAGTGTATCAGGTACCAATTGAAAATAAGGCGGACATGCTACCCTGAATTCGAGAAGCAATAGCATTAAAATGGGTGAAGTGCTGCAGTGAGTTAGAGATTCTCTCTTACGGCGTGCTAACTTCTACATACAAGTTGGTTTGGTAAAAAAAAAATAAAAAATCCAAATTATTAACTAATTTTAACGTGTCAGCATTTTAGCAATAACTCGATGACAAGACGAAATAGAAAACTATTTATTATTTCATTTCGACTTATTTTACCCTTATAAACCCATACCTTGCGGATGGGGCGTGAGTTATGACCGTGTATATTAGTTTGTAGCGTTGATGCTACTAAATAAAATTTGAAATCAGGAGAAGTTTTTTTATTAACGAAAACAAAACAAGTATGAAAATTATACTTGCGTGAAGATACGTAATGTGTATCTGTCGAGAAGTGTGATAAGACTATTATTTTGTGTTGGTCAGGTAAGGGTATTTATGTAAAAGGGTTGAAAGCGATGAACGGAAATTCCTTACTTTACTTCGGTCATTGATACCTTGTTAAATTGCGGGTTATTCTAAGTTGAATTAAAGGTGTTACTATTAGAGAACCCAGATTGTAAACTTAAATAATTATTATTGTGTTTCCAGGAAGGTGTGTTAGATTGTGGTTTCTATAAGTAGAATTGAAAGTGTGAAATATTGGGAAACACTGACCGTAGACTTAAATAAGTGTTTATTGTCGTGTTTCGAGGACGCTTATTTGGTGTGATATTCAGATTATAAAAATAAGCACTTTTATAATCGCCTTTCAGGAACGTCCGCCACATAGTCTAATTGGGTTTAACGTTCCGAAAAAAAAAATAGTAATGTTTCATGTTAATACACATTTTGAAATTAAATAAGAAAAAAAAACAACTGCAAAACTGATGTAAACAAAAACAAAATCATTTTCTTCTCCTTTTTGTTGTAAGTCTTTGTTTTCCTCCTCAGTCACTGTATTGTTCGAACAGTTCTACTTTCTAAATCATCTACATATGATATCAATTTCTTTCTTTTCCTGTTCACTATCTCATCAGTAGAGAATCTTCTGGCTCATTGGGATTTGGTAGTAGTATTTTATCTGTTGGACAAATTTCTTTTCTTGGGGACATCGTTAAGTACTGGACTCTGTTATATATAAAAACGCACGTCCTTTAGTGTCGCTGTCGGAAGGGAGAGGGGAAGGGGGCCAGGTGAAACCTATCTGGCTCCTGACTATTTGCAAATGAATAGGGTATCTGAATCAGTCGCGTCACAGTTTAGAGTGTAAACAATATATGTACGAGCCCTATATGTAGGGACAAACTATTGTTCTTCAGAAATGTTCTTGAGTACTTACAGCCGATATTTTTGTTGTTGTAAATAAGTTGGAAATAAACTATAAATATGTACGATGATTCTTCTTTAAAGTTTAAAGCTGCATTTATGCAGCACATTTGGTTTCATTTTAACTTAGATTTTTTAATACACTGGATTGAATATGTGGTAGGTTCCTTGTGAAACATCTTGAAAATAATAATTTTAAACAAAAACACTGCTTTTAGATGTTTCAAAAATGTATTTCGATACACTCTACATATGTTTCGGCTTGTTAGGCCTTACAGATGAATACTAAAACTATGCGTGCGATTATTCTAATATTTATGCATTAACACCTAATCAGGTTAAATTACAGGCATTTCCAGGGTAATAAAACTAAGTACCTACCTACTCGGAATATAATTCAATGGGGAATTCTTAATACCTTATCTATTATAGGTGTGTTTATGAAATTTAGTTGGTCATTGGTGGTACAAGGATTGTTTTTAAGGGATTTTTTTATTTCTAGTTGTTCAAGAAGGTTTAATCGTTTTCCTTTTCTTTCTGTATGCGATTATTTTCAATGCAATGAGTTGACATTCCTGTATTTTTATTGTTATTTAAAATTGATTTTTTTGTGTTCATTTACCCTATTAGCTATTCTTCTACCACTCTGGCCAATATAGACCGCGTTGCAATCCTTATATTTAATTTCATATACACTCGATTTGTTAATTTCATTTATTTTTTCTTTATTGTTGACCAAAATGTTTCTTAAGTTTGTTTTCTTTACTCTTATTGTGGAGGAGATACCTACATTATTTAATTTTCTACTAATTTTATCACTATACTTCGGAATATAATTAATGAAATTGTACTTTGTCGTTTTGTTAGGTATAGTAAAACCACGGTCTTCCAGGCAGAGGTTTACGCCATCCTAGCGGTGGCAGGTAGGGCTGAGGTTAGGAATGGGGCGGAACAGATAATATACATCTGCTCCGACAGCCAGGCTGCTCTAAAGGCGGTCTGCTCCCCCAGGACGAGATCAGCTCTCGTCCAGGAGTGTGGGGATGCCCTAGAAGAGCTGGCCAGGCATAAACAAGTGAGACTTCTGAGGGCTACTGCAGACTTAGGAGGCATCTATCATTGATAGGTATTGAGGAAGACCCTACATGTCCAAGATGCAGGAGTAATGAAGAGACATCTTACCACTTCCTGGGACAATGTGAAGCGTTTGGGCGCCTGAGACACAATATCTTCGGTTCTGAGGCGCTTCTAAGGGAGGAGATGAGCTCCCTCGCAATGAGTGACATCCTGACCTTCATCAGAAGGTCGGAAAGATTCGATGAGGGAGCAAGAGAAGCACATGGCTGAGGGGACAGCTGGGGGTTGGTAAAAAGGGCCCATCTGTGGCATACTTGCCAGGCGTCAGCCTCCCCCACCATTACCATTACCATTAGGTATAGTAAAAAATCATCATTTTTCACAGTTTGTTTTTAACCATATTATCTATTGACTCATTATATATATTATTTCTTGCAATTTGTTTGATTATATTTAATTCCTTATTAAAATCATCTTCATCCAAGGGAAAATATGTAAGTCTATGTATTAAACTATGAAAGGGAGAGTTTAATTTGCCACGATTGTTGTGAATTGTAATGAGTGACTGTGTCTGTGGTAGTGGGTTTTCGATATATGCTAAATTTTAAATAATTACAATGTTTTTTAACATTAATATCTAAAAAGTTTAATTGACAATTGTCTTCGGTCTCCGTTATGACTGAATTCTACTATTAAAGGAATTCAATAAATTTAGGTGACTACTTAAATTTCTTTCTGTACCGGTCCATATACAAAAAATATCATCTACATAACGAGTCCAATAGAAAACGTGTGCTTTTAGGTTGCTATTACTATTAAAAATTACATTTTCAAAATTTGCCATAAATATCTCTTCTAACAAAGGAGAAATAGGGGAGCCCATTGGTAAGCCGTCTTTTTGTCTATAAAATTCACCATTAAGTTGAAAATAATTCTGTTATTTTTAGTAACGAATTCAAATTCTACGTATGCCTGCCTTAAATGGACTGTAAAATTTCTCAAAGGTGTTATGGTTTGGGGATATTTGTCTGCAAAGTTCCCATTTAGAACTAAAACTTGCGAAAATCAACCAACTGCGTCACTAATCCACTTGCTAAAACAATGGGAAGCATCGGGTGATGACTTGACTGACAAATCACGTGTAGTACATAGTATACACACACACAGTGATGTTTATTGAATCTATTTCAGGGTCAGTGTCCCATCAAGCTCCCTTCAAGTTGAAATATTTTATCAAATATTTAATGTATAATTCATTGTTTTACGGTGAACAAAATAATGTACAATATGTTTTGTTTATTTTGTCAAAATTCATCATATTTCTAAAACAGTAAACGATTTTTCGATGAATCATAGATAGTACAGTGTAAAGAGCAACACTTAAAGTAAGGCGACGTGTTCGATAATCAATAATCACTATTCTATTGAAATTCAAAGGTGTTTTACGTACATATTCTAGAATTACTCGTTCGTAATCCAAATATTTCAGTATCAAGAACTTACTAGAATCCCAGTAAACACCAAAGTATGAACCTTTGCTGGGCTTTTACCGGGCCTTTATTGGGGCTTAATGAAGGCCAAGTAAAAACCCATACTTTGGTGTTTACTGGGATTGCATTCCCTTATAAATAAAATAATGATTCCAATGACCAGTGTGGCCACCCAACTTGACAGTATTGTCCCCTGGTGGTATCCTTGCAACGGCGAATGACGAAATACCTTCTAATGTTTACATGGCCCCTAGATTTTGCATTATATCTATATATAAATCAGATAGATAAATCAATCCTCTCTACAAAAAACATGACTAATTTGTTCTGCTAAAGGTAATAATAAATAAATAGTCATATGCTAAACATTGAACTTAGTTTATGAGTTAATAATATTCTCTGAGGAATGCATCTTAGAGCCGACACGAAGAATAATTATTGACCTAGGTTAGAAGTTATTTTCCCATTGCGCAAAGGAATTTATTTGCCCAGCTCGTTCGCATCACAACAGGCACGCAACAATCAAGCAACCGCAAAGGAACTTTTGTTAATTTCGTTACCTATTTCATTCGTTTTCTCATTTCAGTGAAGTCAAAACTTACATACCTTGGTATTTCTCAGAAAATTGCAGCACATTGTATAAAATTGGGTATGGAACGTGACATCACACATGCAGACGGCAACACACCTCTCCTTGTAGCCAATGAGAGCTGGGTGCTGAGAGGCTCGGCAGGATAGAGAGAGGCAAGGCTCCCTCTCCGTCCCTCACGAGTCACGACGCTCACGCTCTCACTTATTGAATGATTTCTAACCGGCATTTCGGGCGCGCAAGTTAGTTCTCTCCGAGCCAGTGCAAGTGTTAAACAGTAAATTGTAGGCTTGTAAAGTTTCTGCATCAATTTTGACGTAGTAAATAATTTTTTCGGTAGTGTACCGTTAAAAATGGGCTACAAAAGACATGTGCAAGCAACGCCATTGGTAAGTTGTTTTTTTTTGCTTTAACCGGTGTTTTGCCAATCTCGTAACGGGGTTGGCTGGAACTGGGGGTGTGTAGCGACTATCGACCGGACCTATTCATGAAAGTTCTAGAACACATGGCCAGACTATTTTTAACTATCACGCTGTTAACCTTTATTTGCGGTTTCTGGTAATTAATTTAGACAAGTTTTAACAAAAAATTATAATGAATGGGTATAGGTGTCCGCGCATTAGAAATTATAGACAAGTTTACGTCAGATTTGTGTGGATGTGACGCAATATTGTGTGTTTAGCGATAAAAACTCGTGCTAAATCAGACAAAAATTATTTACATATGTACGTGTATTTAAAATACCTGGTTTATAATAACCTCTGTAATCTACAAAAAAAAGCGTGTCAATTATTCTTCTTGGCGACAGGATTTTTTACGTGAATTTTTGTTAATGATATTGCTATTTATCTTTAATTAATAAAATGACATAGTTTAATAGTAGTAAAACGATTTTTGCAATGCAAATTTCTAAATACATATTAACATTTTATTATTTTTATCTTTACCTGTTGGATTTTTGTTACTTGTATTATAATAGTTAATATACTTGCAATATTTTTTTTAGGAAAAAAAAAACATTAATTATGTGGATCCTAATCTATTTTACATACACTGAGTTCTTTAACAAATTACATTTTATATTGTCTTCATAGGAAAGCAAAATATTTTTTTTTGCATTTTATTTTGTGTGAAAACAGCTACATATCATGTTTCTCTTGCAGAGAAATGTAACAGGTTTAAAAGAAATTTAAAATGTGTTGGGATAGTTTATATCATTCAACATCGTATGATGCGTCATTTCATTAACTAAAATAATTTATGCTTATTTCATAAATAAGTATAAAATGGCTGAAAGGAAAATGAAAAATGATGTATATTTTTCGTAAATTTTGGTATACTATACCGGGTGTCACAGATATGGTTTACCCCCCTTTTGCTTTGTTTAATTTTTAACTTAGAAAAATGATATTATCCGTAATCAAAAAATACACAAATAAATAGACATTATTTGGCATAAAAAAAGTATTTATCATTTTCGGTTTCGACGGAAATGATAGCAACTTTTCAATTTTTATCATGACCACTTGTATATTTTTACAGTTTTGGAGAGAACATTTTAAATTCGAAGATCGACAATGTGACGTACTTGAGTGTTTGGTTTTTGTTTTACGTTAGTATTAGCGATAGGTAAATGCAGAAAACTCAGTAGGCTTAGAAAAATTTGAAATATACGTTTCAAATAAAGTTGTATTGTTTTTTTAATAACTATATTATTGAATTATGTACAAAAAGATATAAGTACAATGACTTGAAATTAGCTATTTTTCTTTGTTTCTATAGTGCAACTTTTTTTAAGGGTTCTGTAATTTAAAAGTACATATAATTCTGATATTTCACATACAGTGTGGGCCATTTTGGTGATACATGTATTGGGATCTCGGATATAAAAAAAAACGGTTAAATGGGGAAAGTTTTAGACTATTTTGTTACCAACTAATAGCCACCCTCAAAACTATTCCAGCTGTTGGAAATTTTGAGATATCGTCAAAAAAGTTGATTGTTGCATTTTCTAATCTCAACTCTACCCAACTTTTTATTTTTTAAATCTGTAAAAACATTCTTAAACCAACTTTTTTTGTAGAATTTAGCTGTCTTAGTCAGATTTTAGTTTCAACGTTTCGTTTATTGAAGACCATCATCAGGTTCGTTTTTTTCTTATGTGCGCCATATTGGATTTTTCACTCATTAAAAAGAGCTCGATTTTAGCTATTCAACGATGCACCATATGTAGACAAAAAATGAGAAATTCTTTGAAAAATAGAAGATAACTAATTTTTCGGCTAGATATGGCAACACCGAGTGACGGCTGGTGAAATTTAGGCTATGTCGTATCTTAATATTGGAGCATGAGACCCAAGCGATACTTGAAAGGCGTAACTATCAAGACTAAATGAAGGTTTGCAGAAAAAAAATTGCGATTGAAATTTGCGAAAAAAAGTTGGAAAAATTGTGTGCCTCAAAGGTTAGTTTTTAAACGATTTGTAAAATATTACTAAAAACTTAACAATATTTTGTAAATAAGTGCTACTAGTTATCAACAAAAATATCGTAAGCACTAATCTTTATTTACATCAATAAAATACGTAATAAAATATCAATTCTACAGACATGTTTCTCCACAGAAAAAAAATAGGTATTATATCTCAAAATTCCATGCACTAAAATAAAAACTGTGAAATATCAAGTAGACTGAATTTTTAGGTCAAACTTTTGACAACAAATATGGTTTACATTATTCCAGCGAAGAAAAATTTGTTATGTTGTTGGTTTATGTTAAAAATAATTGAAGTGCGAATATGGCTTCAAATAGTTATTGTGAAAATTTCCCAGAGAGGCAACAACCTAATGAAAGATATATCTCAAAATTTGCGACAAATTTGATAACTTTTGGAAGTTTTGAAAAATCGCTTGTTAAAAGTTGTGAAAAAGAAAGTGATAAGTTATCACATAATTACCATCATTGGGCTACTGAAAACCCTGGATTGCGCTAATGTATGGTGTGACATTTATGGTAAACATGTTTTCGTTTCCTCTGTACATTAAGATCATTGCAATATAACAATAATTTTATAACTTCAACCAGCGTATACGTTATTATTTATTCTTTCTTTAAGTAAAATTAGCGAGTTTTTAGGAAATGGACTTATTGGACCATTTTTTTAACAATACATTAACCGGACAAAGGTATCTAAACATGTTAGAAAATCAAATTGTACCGACAATTAGAGCAATAGTGCCAGAAAATCAATTTCATGATGTTTGGTTCCAACAGAACGGTTGTCTACCCCACAATTCCAGAGAGGTTAAAAACTTATTAAGAATGACTTTCGGAGACAGACTTACTCCCAATGGTGGTCCAATATCATGGCCTGCTAGATCATCAGTCATTACCCCTTTGAATTTTTTTTCTGTGGGGGTATGTTAAAAACGAAATTTATGTGTTTAAGCCTCCTGAGACTATAGCAGTGCTTGAAGAAAGAGCACAAGACCTATGTATTTGCTGGCATTAATAGTAATACCATCCGGCGAGTGACCAATACCGTTTTAGAAAAATGTCAAAGATGTATAACCAAAAATGATCAACATTTTGAACATTAATGTAAATAGTTATGTTTTAACGTATTTTATTTTGTTTGTCGTAAGATTTTTAACGTTAATAATATAGGCACATTATTTAATGAATTGGTAAATTATTATCATTTATATTATTTCTCTTAGTTTTCATTTATAATTATCAGTAGTTATTTAGAAAAATTAGTTTTCCATCAAAAAGCAGTTTTTATTTACGTAACTTAAAGTACATTTCCTGTATTATAGTATTTTTTATTTTGCACATTGCCGAACTCAGAATTTAATGCTCTGTCCAAAACTGTAAAAATATGTATACATCATGGTCATGATAAAAATTAGAAACTTTTTATCATTTCCGTTGAAACGAGAAATGATAAATACTTTAACTGAATGTTTGGTTGCCTGTTATATGTATATATTCTTTAGACTTGGAATTGAGGCCAATAATTAAAACAACATACTGTTTTTAAAAAAGTCGACGTTTCGAAAAAATATATTTCATCTTCATGACACTGAAAATACTTTTGTCAAATAATATGTTTTTATTTGTGTATTGACTATTATACATATAACACCATTTTTCAAAGTAAAAATAAAAAAAGGGGGATGAACCGTATCTCAGTGATACTCGGTATATACATAGTTAAAATTCATTTACGATATGTTTGCATTTGAACAGGTTTCCCGCTGTATACCTAGGGTCTGTTTTTCATTTCCTGATTAAAGCACTTGTCAATATCTAACCTGAGACTGCAAAAAATGGTTTAACTCTGGATATTTTCAACAGTAGCAATAATGTCCCTGAAATGAGTCACATTTAAAAAAATATTCATTTTGTATAAAATCCACAAGCTGTTTTATCAACCACATATGTAGCTGTCAGGAAATGAAAAGACCGACACTAAGAATAATGACACATCATTAGCGGTTATGTTCATTTAATTTTGAGGTTAGGGTTTCCCACAGACGGCGTTATTTATTGTCAGGTTATTTACAGTAATTCCCAGTGTCATAACACTTATGTAAATTTTTTTAGTATCTCCATACATACATAATTACAATTTGTAGTTAGATATGGCTACATACAGGGTATTTCAGGTATGCAGTCATTAATTTTTAGGAATGATTTTACTTCAAAAAATATTTAAAAAATTTCCTACAACATCCGGAAATCCCTCTTAAGTGGAGTTTTTCTCAAATGAGTATCACTTCGTAGTGTATCTATGTAGCAACCTGTCAAGCCTAGTTTTCATTAGTAGAATTAGCTATACGTTTTAGCCAAATTTTGGGAGAGTTACTTTCTCACTATGCAATCTTACTCCACTCTACCATGTACTCTACTCTACCAATTACGTTTACATTGGTAGAGTTAGAAGGATAGTAGTTAGTACTTGCCCTTTTACTCTACCTCTAACTCTACTAATGAAAACTAGGCTTTAACTTTAAATGTCAAAAAAACTACAGAGGTCGGACTTGACGGATGGGTTGACTTAGCTTCAAATCTCAGTAAATGACAAACTTCTTTTTTGACAATGTGTATTGCAACTGAAAATTTTGTAAAATAAAAACTTGAATAATTATGCATCGATAGTATAATATTCTTACATATTCATAAACTATCATGTTAATACCACAGAATTACATGGTTAAATAAAATCATGATAGCTATTTGCCAGTCATGTATATTAAACAAACATTATCAGAGTACCCAGAAAATTTACTTTGAAGAAAGTACATTTTGCAATTGATACAACAGATATCATACATTTTTTTATCTGTGATAAAAATATTACGTAGGATTATTGTGTAATCTTTTCCGTTGAATTTTATAATGTATTCTCATTCTTATCGTCGACTGTTGTTTTCTAGAACTCGAGGGAGGAAATTTGATTCCATCGTATTTTGCATATGAGGTCTATTAAGGATGGTTCGGATTACTCTGCTGAGAATTTAACAGGGAACAAGACATCATAATACGCATCGAAACCTTGACTATTGAAAAACCAAACATTTTTCAACAATAATTATCGAAATTATAGATATGATAATCAGTACTAACTGTTTATAAACAAATTATATCAATTTCGATACTTTTAAAATCTTCCTCACGTTTGTCAACTTTTATTTGCTTTAATGTGTCTCTTTTCTTTACAATATAAAACGTTTAAACAAACTCCTTTGAATAAATATACAGGTTGTCCCAACCAAAAGTAGGCACCCTGAATAACTTTGGATAAATTTTTTTTGAAAAATTGGTGAAACACGTCGACCTTGTTTTAATGTAATACTTGTATACCTATCATCATCCCTCTACCCTACACGGCCACCCCTTCAAAAAATTCAAATAGCAAGGGAGTCGAATGATACATCTTTTGAAAGGTCTTTCAATTCCCTACATAACTGTGTATTTTTTTTTAACTTTTATTGATTCGTTCTTAAGGAAAATAATTTTATTTTTGATGATTACACACAATCGAAATCTAAAATACATGGTAGTGGGTATTGGAATTTATAAAAAAAACTACATTTTTTAGTGCTCTCAAATCAACACGAATTTTTTCGATAAAAAAACACATTCCTTGTCCGTTTAGTTTTAGAATAATAAAAGAATCATAAGTATTTGATAATCCTTGAACATTAATTTGTTCAGAACCAATTTTAAATCGAGATACATTTTACCAGAGTGAGTTCTCAAAATGGTTTATACCCTTCAGGAGAGAATAGAAATTGTCGGCATTTATTTTAAAAACGATAATTGCGCTAGAGCTACGGAGCGCATATTCAATAGAAATCACCCAGATAGAAGGGTTGGTTCTCAGTATGTTTTACAATTATTGACAAAATTTATGGAAACAGGTTATGTAGGAAACAAAAAGCATGAACCTCAGCGACCGATTAGGAATGAAGCAGTCGAAGTGGCAGTTCTGGGTCATTTGCAGATGGATAATACTCAATCGATGAGGAAAGTAGCTGAGGCTTCCGGTGTATCACGATGCAGTGTTAATCGAATTTTAAAGGCCCACAAATTTCATCCATATAAATTTTAAATTGGACCACGAATTAAACGAAGATGATCCCCATCGTCGGCTTGAATTCTGTGAGATTTTTAGTGAACAATTAAACAGTAATGCCAATCTACTGTACAATACGTGTTTTTCTGATGAATCGACATTTCAGTTAAATGAGGAGGTAAACAGGCACAATTGTAGTTATTGGAGTGAAACCAATCCATATTTGTTCATGGAAACTCATACCCAAAGGCCTTAAAAGTTAAATGTTTGGGCTGGCATCTTAGGGGATCACATTGTCGGGCCGTTTTTTATTCCTGACAATTTAAATGGCGAAAGGTGCCTCGATCTGTTAGAAAATAACATCGACCCAATGATTACCCAAATCCTCGAGGAAGACGATAATATTTTAGAGGGCGAACTGTTTTTTCAACAGGATGGGGCACCCCACATTTTGCTATAGTAGTCCGTCAATTTTTGGATAATCGGATTCCTGAGCGATAGATTGGAAGAAGAGGTCTTGTGGAGTGGCCCGCTAGGTCGCCCGATTTAACTCCCTTTGGGGACATTTGAAATCGAAGGTATTTGCAACAAAACCCGCATCTCTGGAATAGTTACGTGAAAGAATTTTTCGAGAATGCCCTTTATTGACTCCAGATGTGTTCAGAAATGTTCGTATACAATTTCAAGACAGATTATACTACTATATGGAAGTCAGTGGGGGTCATTTTGAACAATACATACGATAATTTAAACTGCTTCTTTTATTTTTATTTCCCGAACCTAAAATAATGAAACAATTATTTCTCAGGAACGAATCGATACAAGTTAAAAAAAATATACAGTTATGTAGAGAATTGAAAGACCTTTCAAAAGATGTATCACTCGACCCCCTTTGCCATTTGAATTTTTTGAGGGGGTGGCCGTGTAGGGTAGAGGGATGATAGGTATACAAGTATTACATTAAAATATGTCCCCATTGGAAACAAGGTCGACGTGTTTCACCAATTTTTTAAAAAAATTTTATCTCCAAAGTTATTCAGGGTGCCTACTTTTGGTTGGGACACCCTGTATATTTGTAAACAGATTTCATCAAGAAATTATAGAGGGACATATTTAGTCCCATTCCTCCTTAAATAAATTAAGGATATAAAACTACTATAGTAGAATGTATTTGCATATCGAGTGATTTTTAATAATCATTACAAAAATATAAAAATTAGTAATGGCAATAAACTACCAGCAAGGGATTAATACAGTCAGAGAATGCCCGTATGGACAGGCAAACACAATGCCATCCACAGTCCGGTTTCATGCTATTGTCATCATCAGTCATCACTAGAGCTGTCCGAGGTCACCTGGCCGACAGAGCCGTCATATGACTCATATGTTTACATCATATCATAATACCTGAATAAGTACAGTAAATGGAAATAAATTTTAACAATAATGTTACATTTTATAAAAATTTGTATAAAACTCACCCTTTTAAGCAGATTTATGAAGTAGTTTGGTTGTCGTCATCACAAAGTGGGGAAGATCTATAGTATAATAGCATCAGGTATGTTTCTACAGCTGTCTCCGTCAGCGATGTTCGCTTTGGTGAAAAAATATGTTTTGCATTTTGAAAATGACCATTCGACATCTACGGATGTAATACAGGCATAAGTAAAACAATCTATGAACTCACTTAACGAAGTTGTAGATGCACCATCACAAATTTGTCTTAATTTGCTAAAATCAGGATCTTTCTGTAATACACTCTCGAATTTTTCACTAACGCGATTATTTTTTGCGTCATTTATAGCCTGTAGCTGTGTATTTACGTCGTCCACTATTTGCAGCGATTCCACTAACGACAACGAACTATTTTGCAATTTTTCTATTGCGTCGTGTAGTAGTCCTCTATAATTGTTATTAATAGTTTTTAAATCTGTTTCAAGGGAAACGTCTTGAAAGCTTGTCTGGTTTTCCCTAATAACTGCAGCCTCGTTAGGGTTGAACTGTAGTATCACAGTTTTTATTTGTTGAAAATATTCAGCATAATAAAAAGCCGCTTTCAACCACGTTCTCCAACGTGTAAGAATCGGCTCTAGTGGTTCAGGGATACCAGGACACTGTCTGTGAAATGCTCGAAGCCGTTTAGCAGATTTGAGAAAAACTTTTTTTGTATTTGCTATTAATGCATCTACCTCTGGAAAACATTTTCGAATCGTTTCTGCCACAAGATGTAACGCATGCACTTTACACGTAACATGTAAAAACCTACAATTGTCTCTTTGAAAAGAACGGCCTACCATGCGCATTGTCGCAGCACCATCAGTCACAAACATCAGTACTTGACTTGTTGAAAGTTCAAATTTTTCGAATGTCTCCAACACCCCGTAATTATTTCGCCAGTACACGCAGTTAGTCTTTTACTAGCTAGTAAAGGTGGAAATGTTAGTTTAAGAGGGCCCAGTACACGTACTATAATATTTAAAATAGAATTTTTTTTACAATCTGTCGTCTCGTCAATACATAACCAGAGCCGTGTATTTTTTTAATTCACATTTAATCCTATTTACAATGTCTTCACGAACAGCTGGAATATATCTACGTAACGATGTACGACTTGGTAAGTTCACCTGGGGATTGTATTTATTCCAAAACTTCCGAAATGGTTGTTTATCCAGTATGTGTAGCGGAATATTACAGGCTATTAATATTAACAATAAATCAAACATAAACTGAGTTGTCAAAGGCATGCCATTTTTTTTATTTTGATGTTGCACGGTGTTGATGACGACGACAATCTGTTTTGTGCCAGCACATTAAGTCTTGATTACAAACTTTCCAAATTATTTTGCATCCGTCATAGAATAAATCCGGAAATTCACCGATAAGTTTATTCACTGTGTCCGCGTACGGTCGTTTTTTACCCTTTGGCGCGTTTGACATTATGTATAATTTATAGGTACAACCTCACGCATTAACCTTTCAAATAAGACTGCGGCGTAAATCACTTCTAAATCGGCACGTGTGACGCCATCGCAAGACCGTGGCTGTACTCCAGCCACCTCGGACAGCTCTAGTCATCACTCATAAGTCATGAGTACACGGAACAGTCAAACGCACTTACGAACACAGTTTACATTTTTTGCATATGACGAGACTCCCGCGGTTTTTTTTTGGAAAAAAACCAATAACGGAGCTGGAAGTAACACCTTTTGCTTAGTATAATGTGAAAATTTCAGAGTGGCACACTTCGTAGTTTTCGAGAAAAAATATTATTCTTATGTTGTCGCGGATCTCGGTTTGAATTTTTTTGCACATGATAAGATTGGGGAAAACCGATAGTAGATCTGAAAAGAACGTCATTTGTTTAGTATAATGTGAAAATTTCGGGGTGGTACACTTTGTACTTTTTGAGAAAAAACATCATTCTTAAGTTGTCGCGGACCTCAGTTTGCATTTTTTTGCATATGACGAGACCCCTACGGATTTTTGCGACAAACTGATAGCAGGGCTGAAAACAACACCTTTTTAACAAAATGTAAAATTACAGGGTGGTACACGTTGTAGTTTTTGATAAAAAAAAATTATTATTCATAAGTTGTCGTTGGAAAGAACACCTACTTTATACTAAATTCTCTGGTGGCACATTTCGTAGTTAATTATTTAAACTACATTTTTTGCATGTGGCGAGACACACAGATTTTTTTGGAAAAGCCGATAGCAGGGCTGGAAGAACATCTTTTGTTTAGTATATCGTTAAAATTCCAGTGTTGGCATACCTCCTTATTTTCGAGATAACAGCGTTTAGGGAGTGAATATATTTTAATATAATTTAATTATTGTAATAACCATTGCCGGAAAATTATCAAAAACACTTTTGAATAAATTGGCCGTCTCTTCGGAGACCATCACTATCCGAAACGTTTCTAACTTCACATTAATGTTTGAACGGCACGTGATCGGATCGCATCCATGATACATTGGTAAAAGTCTCGTGTATACTTTAAGTGTTTAATTTTACCTTTAAGTTTAGGAACATATTAAACACTTAATATAAATGTTTCTTTATTTACCGTTTTACGTTTTGTCAACACTTGCACCGACATTAATGATATTTACCAATTTTCCTAACAGTTACCGTAGTGGCACCCCATCTTGGAGAATATCTAAGTTAATTTAGTGTTTTTGGTATTCACGCCTGGGGTCATTATGCTAGAGGTCCTAAAACTGTCTCGGCGTCATTGACATTCATTTTACTCATGCTATGATAGCGGTTTCTGTTAATGAGCGTCTTTCTTTAATTTTACTTTTTGTTTCTAACGCTTGGGTTAGTAAATAATACCATTAGAAAACATGATTGTTGTTTCCTAATTAAACCGCATATAGTAATTCTACAATCTAATTTTTTTATCATTAATTTACTGTTGTGCAAATAATAATGTGAAACAAAACAATTTTTGTTGTATGTTTCTCTTATTAACCTATTTTTTTTTTTGTTTCAGATCCGCGATAAATGTCGCGAATTGATCTTAACCGATGAAAAACTTAAAAAGCTCATGGAAGTGTTCTTGGATAACGTCCATAGGGGATTGAAAAAGGACACCCATTCCACTGCAGTCGTCAAATGTTTCCCTACTTACGTTCAGGATCTTCCCAACGGCACAGGTATTGTGGTTTACATATTAGTTTTATCAGAAAAGCACCATTTTAGAAAAAAAAACGGACAGAGTTATATGTATAAGATGCTGCAACATTTTATACTTCCAAAACAGAATATTTTGTGAACGGTAACATTAGTCATTAACGAACACAAAAATATGTTTAGACATAGTGCAATTATTTCAGGAGATTTCGCGATTAATGTGTAATTGATAGGCGTTCGCAGATTTTTTTCAAGTGTGTAAAAATTACAGATACAGCAAAAACTCTAAAACACAATTGCAAATAATTCGAAATCACAAAAAATATCTTCAACCCCCAAAGCACAGTAACACGGGAAATATGACAACACCGGTTCGGCAACAGAATAGCGATGATTATTCCATTGATGGCAATAATTATAATTATTCTGAATTACTCTTTTTTAACGCCAAAAAAATTAGTTGTAAAAATTCATTGATTTACAGATTTATACAATTTTAAAATATCCAACTCTCAATATAGTGGGGTGTCTTCACTAAATACGACAAATACATTTTTTTATAGTCGTAAAAAACCCAAGCCTAATACATAATTCATAGAACAATCATTAATAGATATATATGTAGGTGCAATGGCCTGTTGAAACCGATATAGAATTCGCAAACTACGCCTTAAAAATTGTCTAGTTGTAATAATTAAATTATTAAATAAAATACTTCCACCAACAATTTGCAAGTGGAAGTATTTTTTAGAAAAAACATATTTGATATTTATATAGTTTGTTCCTACGTACATTCTAGTTCTGTAGTTAGTCGAAAACTAGATATAACCGGATATGTTACGTACCTTGAAGCAGATTCCTTAAAAATTATAGCGTTTCTCAAGTCATGTTAGTCGTATTTATTTTGTCAAACTCAGTACCGGATCTAATAACAAGGTCGATTTTAGCGGAGGCCATACAAATGTATCCTAAATTATATTTAGCCATAAAAATAAAGTTTGGAATTATTGAATACAGTCGTGTTTAATATTGTTGCAAATATTTCGGTCAGCTCTGCTAATAAAAAATATATACACTATTGGACTAGATTTCATGCAAAACCTGCGCTTAATGTAGCAGACAGTGATGGAATAATAGAAAACCTTTAGACGACAAAGACAGTTGCTCTGCGGTAGTGTTCAATTCGACATTCGCTTGCGCTTTGTATCGCGCCGGGCGCCTTTAGTGACAACGAAACTATATAGTCAACTCTCCTGCATATTTAAACTTTAATTCTTCTCTTTTTATCGCATTAAACGCAGGTTTTGCATAAAATCGAGTCCAATACGGTAAAGGGTCCACCAGGAGATCGATCAGTATTGATAGTGATACTGATATGTCGGCTAATGATTATATCACTCATGGTATATTATTTTCCATATATTCACGTGATTAATATGATAATCACGCACCATGTATTTGATTTATAACTGACAAATAGAAACCTCATCTCAGGTAGTCGTTTCGCGAATATTAGGAATAAAGTACGTAATGTTCTATTTTATTCATAATATTCCCGAAATGATTATCTGCATGCGGTCTCTAGATAAATAATCAAGCGTGTTGGGATCGGTACATCTAATGCATATTTAGTATGTTTCTGAGCAAAATGATTGGCGTTGACAATTGAACGAAATGTCACGTCATTTAATTATTCAAAATGCTTGTAATAAATAATTTTCTTAATGTTTGAATTTTATTAATTCGTGATATAATTTAACGAATACAACCCCGAATACAATCTTTGAAATACTGATTATATAGGGTGCGGCAAAATATACCCAGGCGTTTTTTTTAAAATAAAAAAAAATTATGAATACTATTTATTAAAACATGTAAAATTATTTATGAAAAACAACATCGATTAAATGACCGCCACGGCAAACCAACTTAAGATAACTTTGCGCAATATTTTAGCTGAAATTTGCGCAATTTCTTCACGAATATTTGTCTTTAAGTCTTCTAACGTTTGTGGGCGATTAATATAGACTTTATTTTTCAAGTATCCCCACAAGAAAAAAATCCGGTGCCGTCAAATCAGGGGAACGAGGCGGCCTTCCAATATCTCAATTTTTTGAGAGCAGCCTAGCAGGGAAAATGTCTCTAAGAAGAGCGACCATGTCACGCGCTGTGTGGCATGTAGCGCCATCCTGTTGGAACCAGAAGTTTTCTATGCCAAGTTCTTCCAACTGTGGTTGCAGAAATTCTCGAATCATTGTTCGATACCGTTCTCCATTAACAGTAACTGCATTGCCCCTGGCATCTGCAAAAAAAAGGGTCCAATGATTCGTTCGGAGCATATTGCGCACCAAACAGCGACTTTTTGGTCAAACTGCACGTTCTCTTGAATAAAACGAGGGTTTTCTGTTCCCCAAAATCGATCATTTTGCTTGTTGATACGACCAGAAAGGCAAAAATTTGCTTCGTCGCTCATTATAAAATTTTGCCAAAAATTGGGTTCTGCCTCCACTAAGTTTGTAACGATTTGTGCGTATTGCAAACGTCTTTGAATATTAATTGGCCGTAGTTTGAACACAGTTTGAATTTTGTATGGATACATATGCAAGTCTAAGTGCAAAATTCGCTCAGACAGCCCTAATTACGCCGCACGTCTTCTTGTGGGAGTTTTTGGTTCTGCCTGAACATCAGCCCAAACAAGCTCAATATTTTCATTTGAACGACCAGAACAAGATCTTTCAGTATGCTTTACGTCAATTACTGTGCCATTCTGTAAAAACGCGTTTGTTAAACGCCGAATTGTTTCTCCGTGTGGAGCTCTTCGATCGGGATACGCTCTCCTAAAAGCGCGTTGAGTTGAAATTATCCAAGAAAAGTTTTGGAAATACAATTTAACAATTTCTGCGCGTTCTTGAGGCGAATAACGTTCCATAACAAAATTCTGTATCTTTCTACTTTGATATAAAACTTCACTTTTGACAGTTGTCAAGGAAATAACAAAATTATAACAATATTCCATAGCTGAGTATATTTTGCCGCACCCCATATTATCAATAATCTTATAAGTTGTTGTACTAAATAAGTTAAATAATTCCACTCGTCCTCGGACTCGTGTAATGAAATGACGAAGTTACGAGGGTAAGTAGATTCATTGTTTATCAAAATAAATGTTCAAAATGAGCGCCATTCACATCCTTGCACATCGCTAGGCGATTATGAAATTCGTCCCTCACTCTGAAATGTGTCAAATATTTTGACAGACCTCCACAATTATCCATTCTACATCCTGTAGGGATTCCGGCTGTCTTGTAACGACACTTCAGATAGAACCATAATAAGTTTAGTGACAATAAATCCGGTAAACGTGCTGGCCATTCAATGGTCCCTCTTCGTCCAATCCATCTGCCAGAATATCGTTGGTCCAGATATTGTCTCTCTTCTGCAAAATAGTGTGAGGAGCTCGGTCTTGTTGGAAAATGAAATCGCCAAACCCTTCGTCATTTCCCTAGGCTATACCTCAACAATCAGTGGATCAATGGTATCTTCCAATATCACATCTGTCTGTTCCAACATCCAGTCAAATTTTCCCGTATACATAGACGTCTCACGATCCGGTCGTCAGAAGGCTAGAATTCAAAACTGAACGCAATTTATTATTTTATGTTGGATTTCTATACTGAAACCGTCCCTGCACATCAGAATCGGTGCTTTCTTAAACTTTACTATTAAATTACATCACATCACCGTTTTTTTAGAAATTATGTTGGATTTCTATACTGAAACCGTCCCTGCACATCAGAATCGGTGCTTTCTTAAACTTTACTATTAAATTACATCACATCACCGTTTTTTTAGAAATAGTTTTGTACGTAACTGACACAGCTAAATAACGTTGTTGGCTCGTTGCCATAATTTAAATCAGTCTCGGTAATAATTTGGGCAATAATTATACAATGTTTCGGATCCATAAAATCCGGCATAGTTTCGAAAATATTTTTTTCACAAGCTATGTGAATGTGAGTAAATAATATCATTATTATGTACAGGGTTAGGCAAAATGTATTGATCATTTTATTTCTTTGAAAAAAAAAATCCAAACAAGTATTCACTATGGCAGTTTTTTAAGAGTGGGCTTTGGAAAATTTATTACGTACTTTGATTGTTTGCAAAATGGAGCGATGTACCGTCAAAATTTACATCTGGAAATCGTCCGACATGTTTTAAGATGTAGGTGGCACATTACAGCGGTTGTATACTCGATATTGTTACGACACGTGACATACGCACACATTGAGTCATAAAAACAGACTGTCTGAATTTGTGGTGAACAGCGTTCATAAATAATATTTAACGATTTTTATCTTTTGCAATAAATTTTATATACTTTTGCGGAAAATGAACGAAATCAATAGCTTTTTGTGCTTTGAAGGGTTAGACCACGCTTTGCTCCTTTTGGGATAAAGTATAATATCTAATTGGCATCGCATATTTATTTAAATGATTCCCACGTGCACCTTGTCAATCTTGTAATTGATTTAATCAGCATTGACAATATTTACTCATAAATGTTTAACACTAAAAGATAATTTGTGCGGTGTTTATCCAGAAAAAACTGCTCGTTCTCGAAATTTAACTAGGAAAGTAAATTGTTGTTTGTTTCCAAAGCCCTTTTTATTTTTCGTAAATATCTGTAGTACACGCGGTAATCACAGGAGGGAGTCACGACACGCGCAGCAAGAGGCAATGAACATCTTTAGAATGTTATTTCCTGATAAAGTCGTCGCAAGGTTTGGTGACTTTAAGATCACCTGACTTTCCCTCTCTTGATTTTTACAGTGACATATCAGGAGTAAAGTTGTATCGACCCCCCGCAAATACGAAAAGTGCCGAATATAAACTGACATATTATATAACATTCCCTGCAGCACAACTTTATTGGCCCAATATGTTTCAGAAATATTGGGCCAACATAGAAACGTCAGATTCCTTTATATTTATCCCATAAGGTTTGTCGATATTGCGCCTATGTTTCGTTTCTTTATTGGGGACATATTGTATTCAATTGGCCTATATTGATGTACTTTATGGGATGAATGTGGTTTTATTACAATAGGACATATATTTACATACTTTATTGGATTTTTAATAAACAATATAATAAACTTAAGTTATGTAGCACTTCTGCCCCCTTCTCTGTCCTTTGTCCCCGCTAGAGAGAAATTCATCGTTGGATTTCCAAGTCGGTGGCCTCAGAAACTTTTTTCCTAACTGCACCTATAGAATGACATAATTATTAGTACTAAATCCTCGACCTTTTTGTCCATCAACTTAGGTAGAATGGGGGCAAAAAACAAAAACATAGGAACATTACTAATGGTATGTGGTGATCTTCATGCATTTAAAAACGTATTACTTACTTATTTCAGTGAAGAATATGCTGATATGTATAACAAAATCACATAGTACACAAAATCACAACAACGATGTTATGCGTCATTCGCCATTTTAAATAACCTTTCACTACGTATATTTGTTGCGCAATGCAATGTTGGCGCGAATTTTAAAAATATTAGACCGCAGAACAAAATACATTTTTACAATCCCAATAGACTTGATAGGTATATTCGTATTTTAAGAAACAGGAATATTAAATAGGTACATATATTATAGATGATTATTTCTGATTAATTAATAATATACGTAGTGTGTCATTTTATTTTTAAGTGAAAATACAGAAAATAGCCATCAGTTCACAAAAGATGCCTATTTTAGTCGTGTATACCTATTTATATTGGATCTCGCGAGTGCGGTTTTTTGTTACTTCTTTTGATTGATATTTTTGTTGAGCAAATACTCGAACATTTTGAATCATAATGAGGGCTACCGCGCTTGAATTCACCACGAGAGGCGTTAGTGTAGGGTACTGTCTGTCACTGAACGTTAATGTTTACTATGGCTTTTTAACGCAAGTTTTTAGTAATTTTTATAAAAATTAGCACAGTGATGGCAGAAGGGGAAAGTAGTAATTTACTTGCTCAGTAGGGAAATTATTGTATTTATCAAAAGTGTCTTACGTCATTAAAGTTAGGTTATATCAAGAATGAGCATGATGAAAACAACGAATGTACATGATTATTACTCACGATTTTCTGTAGTGGGCTCCTTTAGTAATACATAATCATCAGGATTAAAATAAACACACGAATGTTTCGAAGGAGTAAAGGTATCCCTGCGAATCGCTACCAACCACTGTTTTAGGCGAGTTTTGTCTCTCGGCAGCATATGTCCGCCTTTTGTTTTGGAACAAAATGGAACTGCACAACACTGAGGCACAATTAACAAGGTTTTTTATTTGCTGATGTATGTTTCTTTAGAAACTTTTCGAGATATAGGGTGTATCTAAAAAACGAAGAGGTTTGAAGGGTATGCTCATTGAGAATATTTTGCCTAAAATGACCTTCTCTATACGTTGCTCATTAAAACGAAAACACTCTGTATATAATTGAATAATCCAGAGCCCTCCTTGAAATAAATATATTTAATCCCTATATCCCACAGGTTGAGGTATTAGGAGTTTTGGATTTTTTTCCTTTAGACGGGCTACTGAGGATATACAAACAGATAGATAGGTCCTACATTGAAGAAATATAGATTTGTACATATCGGAAAAAAATGTCAGAACAATATATGCCCACTATTGGTCATAAATGTCATATATCGTGCCTATATGATTTGATTGGTCCAATATTTTGTGCTGCTGGGATGTCTCATGAGGAAGGTCGAACGCGTGGTGTGGAATATGTCCAAGGCAGAAGATATTTCAAGACGAACATTTTGAAACAAAAAGCTCACATTTCTGTTTTTTCCATGTTGTATTAATAAAAATTACGTATTCTGCGTTATCATACTTTTATAACAGAAATACGAGGTGAAGTTCCATTCTGTATTTTAATTCTTATATTTTAAAATAAGTTTACATTTATGTTTTATTAATTTTACATTACATTGAGTTTATTTTGATAAAGTTCTGGAAATTTTTCCTTGGAAAAACCCACTGTACTTTTTCTAAGTCAGTGTTACAGCTAAAGTAAGTTTTTCTCGTGTGGTGTTTCCAAAAAAAACCTATACTTTTCCATTCAGGTTATTTCCACACAACCCAATTTTTTTTGCTTATGATTGTTTTGTAGTATTTACTCCAACAAAAAAAACGTGGAGAAGGGGAATTTTACGCCTTTTAAATAAAAGTTATAATTGAAAAATACAGTAGATACTTTATTTTTGTAAATATCCATAAAAAAACTATAATCGATAAAAACAAAATGTTCTGATAAATTCTCTAAAATTCCCGAACATTCGCATCAATGATTAAATATTTAATTAATTACAAAAAATTCTACCTTCGATAAAAATCAAGCTCACATAAATCTGCACTGTAATCGGTCAAACAACTTCTAATTAGGTCATCACATTCACAATCTTTACAAAATTAATCATTTCATTGTTCATTTATATTTTCCCACCCCGTATATTATCTATCAATATCAGACAACGGTATTACTTTCTAAATATTAATCAGTAAATATATCCAATTAAAACATTTATTTTAATGACAATTAATTAAATCATATCAACCATACCGAAATAAGCTTAATTAATTAGGTATCTTGTTTCTTCATTATATAAAATGGCATTTTTTTTTAAATTGGTTACATTAAATATAAATACACAATTTATTAGATTCTGACCTTTACTTTGGTAACGTTTAATTTTATAAACTTGTAATAAGTCTAGGTTAGAATCTATTAAAACTTTTATGTCTTTAATAACACAGTGATTAATAATAATATGTAATATTTCCTTCATTAAATTATATCCTTAATATATCCACCTTCTGATAGAGTGGCTGTTAGTTACCAAACAGATTTATATTAATTATTACGTCCCTACTTTTGCAAAAAACTGATCACAGCAAAGTATATTTTCATGGAATAACTGTTCTGCAAAAATAGATAAATGGTAACTATTATTTTATTGGTTTAACAATTGTATTCCAAAATTTATCTGTTCGGTAGCTTTACCAGGAGGTGCCTAAAAGACTCACAGGTGTTACTTGATTGAAAATAAGTACAGCTATTTCTGACCTCTCCGCGCCAGACATCAGTTTGTAGAGACGGTTGACGTGGGCAATAATTTTACTATTTAAACATTAACATTGTATTCAGTTTCCACGTCACTTGTATTGAATTGTTCAGAATTAATAATTAAACTGCCTATAAAAATTAACAGGAATAACAATATACCATTTTATATTAATTCAAATCGGTTTTTTTAACTTTCTGAAGTTTTCAATGTATAGGGTGCCCTCAATTTCTTGATTTTGGCCTTCTTCCAGCTCTAGACCAGATGAAGATAAATAAACTGACCAGTGTCTAGACCTCGATTTTCGTGATACGTTCATAGAAGAAAACTGCATTTCGATATCTCTAACCGGTTTCCAGATATTGGCGAAAATTGACATTTGGCAGATTTCCGAGAAGTGTAACTTTTTTTTGTGAATATTTTTTCAAGCGGTAAAAACTTTCTAGAAGCAGTTTTCAACATAAAATAAGATACATGTTTCAAAAAAATTGTATCACTAGTAAATTTTAAAATATCAACTCCAACTTTCTTGTTTCAAATGGGAATCATAGTTGGCTTTGACTTCAAAATATTGGAGAAACAGTTCAGGCTTTCCAAAAAATATATGTTGGGGTATACTATATTATCATCAGGAAAGATAAAAAAATACGTATTTCTATTGAAAATAAATATTTAGTGACATTTAACATAGTTGGCTGAAAAAACAAGAGTTTCTTGTTACATTAGTTACATTACTTACTGTTCATAGATGAAAACTGCATTTCGATATCTCTAACCGGTTTCGAGACATTGGCGAAAATTGATATTTGGTAGATTTCCGAGAAGTGTAACTTTTTTTTTGTGAGTATTTTTTCAAGTAGAAAAAACTTTCTAGAAGCAGTTTTCAACATAAAATAAGATACATGTTTCAAAAAAATTGTATGGCTAGTAAATTTTAAAATATCAACTCCAACTTTCTTGATTCAAATGGGAATCATAGTTGGCTTTGACTTCAAAATATTGGAGAAACAATTCAAGCTTACCGAAAAATATATGTTGGGGTATATTATCATCAGGAAAGATATAAAAATACGTATTTCTATTGAAAATAAATATTTAGTGACATTTAACATAGTTGGCTGAAAAAAACAAGTTTTTTGTTAAATTAGTTACATTACTTACTGTTCATAGATGAAAACTGCATTTCGATATCTCTAACCGGTTTCGAAATGTAGGCGAAAATTGACATTTGGCAGAATCACTAGTAAATTTTAAAATATCAACTCCAAGTTTCTTATTTCAAATGGGAATCATAGTTGACTTTGACTTCAAAATATTGGAGAAACAATTCAGACTTTCCAAAATATATATATTATATTATCATCAGGAAAGATATAAAAATATATATTTCTATTGAAAATAAATATTTAGTGACATTTAACATAGTTGGCTGAAAAAACAAGAGTTTTTTTGTTACAGTAGTTACATTACTTACTGTTCATAGATGAAAACTGCATTTCGATATCTCTAACCGGTTTCGAGACATTGGCGAACATTGACATTTGGCAGATTTCCTAGAAGTGTAACTTTTTTTTTGTGAATATTTTTTCAAGCAGTAAAAACTTTCTAGAAGCAGTTTTCAACATAAAATAAGATCCATGTTTTAAAGAAATTGTATCGCTAGTAAATTTTAAAATATCAACTCCAACTTTCTTGTTTCAAATGGGGTTCATAGTTGGCTTTGAATTCAAAATATTGGAGAAACAATTCAGGCTTTCCAAAAAATATATATGTTGGGGTATATTATATTATCATCAGGAAAGATATAAAAATACATATTTCTATTGAAATAAATATTTAGTGACATTTAACATAGTTGGCTGAAAAAACAAGAGATTTTTGTTACATTAGTCATATACTTACTGATATGTGAATAAATGATAAACTAAACGATATTGCGGCATTGCAATTTCCGTTATCTAAGAAACTACAAATTTAATAATAGGTTTGAATTTAATCACAAATAATGTTCGAATTCTGCGCCACTTTTCTCGAGACAGAGTCGATCTCTTCTTAACTGATTCTGAGTATGTAAGAGTTGTAAGGGTGTTATTTTAACGATAGCATCCCTCACTCTTTACACTAGGTCTTCTCTTTTTTGGAAGCATTTTAAATATTAAGTCTTTGGCAAAGCCCCATATAAAAAATCCAATGGACTAAGGTCAGGGGACCTTGCAGTCCATAGTACGGGACCCCTAGTTCCCATCCACTGTTTCCGAAACAACTGATTGAATTTAACGGTGGTTCCCACGGTGTCATGGGTTGGTGCGCCATCTTGTTGATAGAATTTTGTTAATAAATCAGGAAAGGCTAAGTCGTCAAGATATGGTTCCACAAATTCCCCTAAAATTATACCATTGAGATTTTTGTCGTAGATGAATGATGAGTAATCGAGTAATTTCGAGCCAAATATTAAATTCAAATTTTCATTTTCGTCACATTTTCCGATGAACCAATTACAAAAATACGTCCTGCGATCTGTATCATCGGGATTGATGAGTAAGTCTCACTTTATATGCTTTGATTTATGCTTTTTTGGAATCTTCAGGTTACGACTTGGACCCGTGAGCTCTAAAATTCTCCAGCATGTGCACGAAAACATCGTGAGAAGAGTCAACGATGTTTAGTTGCAAATAGACATAATTTTAAATGTTTATTATAAGAAAGTACTGTTAACGTGTGTCGAGTATTTGTTAAACAGTTTTGCCTTTTTCTACTTTTAAATGGCTTATAGTTCCTTAAGTGAGCGACAAAGAATGTTTTAAACGTTTTTCCAGCACTTTATTACATCCCTAGGAAACATACCTTCAAGTTGGTGTGCGACTTTTAGGACACCCTGTATTATGTCTCATTCAATTTGGACACCACACCATATTTGTACTGCTTCCAGAATTACTGCGTTCTAAATAACTTTTTTTTTTAAATAAACTGATTTATTTAGCTAATAAGATTCGAGATGAATACGTTTAATAACATTTTGTTCTTATTAGAATGGTTTGGAGTAAAAAAATACTTTATAAAACAAACTGTACTGAATGCTGGTAGTGTATAGAAAGCGATGTTATATTGAAGCTGGAATAGCATCCCTTCACCACTCCACAGATCAGGTTAGTCGGTCAGTGGGATCATCAGTTAAAGTATGTAAATGGTTTTATTTAAACAGTTGAATAATTTCTATTCGCGACCTTAATTAACAGTAATACACCGCGAGATTGTATTCAAATCATTCGTTAATAAATCAGTAAAATTTAGATAATTTAATCATCTAAATATATAAAGTTAAGTGTCCTGACTGATTCACTGACTCATCAACACAGAGCCCAAATCGTAAGAGCTACATCATAGAAATTTTAAAGAGTTGACACTGACGTCGTTTTCCACGAAATACCAAAACATGATTAACTGCACTCGACGCGCATTTCGGCAGCCAAGTTGGCATCGTCTGGAGATGATTAAAACTTTAAAGGGATGTAGGTACTTAGATGCCAGAATCTCCCACTAGGAAGGGATTTTCTTTCGAAAGCTACCTTTAAGTAGGTGAATTGGAGGGTTAATTGTTTCTCCCGAATCCTTCCAGTTACAATGTTAAAATTTGGTAGAAATGCAGAATTCAATTTTAAGAGAATAAAATGGGGGTCTAAATTTTAAAAATGGGTCTCCTGAACCTTTAAACCCAGCCACCCAAATAATTTCAGCTAGTAATATATACATATTAAATACATTCTTTCTTTCAGAAACTGGTAAATTTTTGGCCCTCGACCTCGGCGGTACCAACTTCAGAGTGCTCCTCATCGAGCTCAGCAAAGAGCACTTCGAGATGAAGTCGAAAATCTTCGCAATACCACAACATATCATGTTGGGTTCTGGCGAGCAACTTTTCGATCACATCGCGGAGTGTCTGGCCATTTTCGTGAAGGAAGAGCAAGTGCATGATCAAAAGTTACCCTTGGGTTTTACATTCAGTTTCCCGCTCTTTCAAAAGGGCCTGACTGTGGGCATTTTGGAGAGGTGGACCAAAGGCTTCAACTGCTCTAACGTTGTAGGAAACGATGTTGTACAAATGCTTAATGAGGCAATCGATAGGAGAGGCGTAAGTAAATTTATTTTTGCGCCTTTCAATTGTGTTCAAGGAAAACAGAATAAAAGTTTGCCTTACAATGAAAATTGGTTCAAAACTAGCTTAACCTGCTATAAATATTGGCTCGTGTGTTCATAATTAAACAGTATATATTATACATTCATTTTCTGTCTTTAATGGGCAACGGTAAAATTCTAAATTTACTACAAGAGAATTGTAACTATTTTTTTACATAGCATGGTAAATATTTATTCTGACTCTCCTGAAACTTCTACAACAGATTTGAAATTATGCACCTCATAAGATCAGAATTGGTGTACTATATGTATATTATCTAAATTTATAAATATAATTGTGTTTATATCTGCATTTAAAAATCATCAATTTATTAATTTTGACCTAACAGTTTAACATTATTAACTGATTTTCCATTTATAAGAAAACGTGCGATATCAAATTATCAAGGGAAAAATAAAAATCTTGGTTTTATTTTAATATAGATTCAAGTGGTAATTATGTAAATTCTTGATTTCAATAACTGCTTCATTTAAATCAAGAAAATCCTGCTGTGTATACATAATTTTCTATAAAATGTAATCCTAAAGTTGATAATTTTCTGGTAAAATATAAAAAAGCGCCGATTCTACATCGACAATAAACAAGGTGACTCAAAATGAAATATGACTGTAGGACTGTCGGTTATAGTAGTAGTGACCAGACCGCAGGGAGTTCCGAATCAAATCGAAAATATACGTAAAGTTGAAAATGACATAACGTTGTTTAATTACTAATTAGGTAGTGTATCAAAATGACATATATTTATTTTTGAACATCACAAGAAGGAATGCATGCAATAATACAAGTGATTATATTCAAGCGGAAATTTCTCCGGTAGTTCTCGTGTATTGTTGGACCTCCTTGCGGTCTGACACATCGGTTTACTTGGTCACGGGAAGAATATAGATTCGGATTATTTAGTCACGATGGAGTGTTGCGTTGGTCTAGAATACGTCGTGCGTTTTTGAGAATGATTCTTAAGGGCGCGTCGAAGATTTTGTGCTCGCATCAATATTCGGCATATGGCTGATACCCCCTAACATAAATTGGTGACATTGTGGGTGAAACAAACAGCCATAAACAAGAAATCCTGTACTTGGGATAGGTCCATAAGAACACCAGAAAATGTGCAAGCTGCGAGGGTTTGCCATCACTCGGAACCCAAAACGCTCGGCGCGAAAAAAGGTGCACTTTTTTTATAGATGTCGTTCGAGTGTGCAGCGATTTTTCTTACAAAATTCAGCCAAGCCAAGTTCTGAAACCTACAGACCATCGTAACGATGCTTGAACCATTTTTTGTCGATGATGACTTTTAGGTTAGGTTAGGTTAGGTTAGGTAATCTTCAGTAATGAAGCTCACTTTCATTTATTGTTGGTTACGTTAATAAGCAAAATTATCGATATTGAGCCGAGATAAAAGCACCAAAGGCAATTACACGGCCCTAAAGTGACTGTTTGGTGCGTATTTTCGTCGGTTGGCACAATCGGTCCATACTTTTTTGAGATGCGGTCAGCCACGCGAATACCTTCCCTAGTGCAGGGTATTGTGGAATGATTCACGACTTTTTTGGTCCAGAACTGCAAGAATTTGCTGGCTACAACCTTAAATATGGTTTCAGCAGGATGGGGAGTCAGCACATACCGCAAGAGACTCTATGAACACCGCCAGAGAGCTATTTTACGATAAAGTCGTCTCCTGGTTTGATAACATCTGGCCGCCAAGGTTACCCGACCTTTACGCCCTTTGATTACTTCTTGTGAGAGGGGGGGGGTACCTCAAAAGTCAAAATTAATGTCCCAGCTACAATCGCGCCGCCAAAAAACCGAATTCGGCAATAAATTTACAACATTCCAGTTGATATGTGTGGACGTGGATGGAAAGAGAAATTGAGATCCCAAGCGATGATTGCCTGGAACGAAAAAATAAAATCTGCATGTATGTATAATTATTTTTAGCAATTATTTCGGGTGTTTTTCAAGTTCATGTCATCTTTAGAGGCTGTTCCTTGGATCATTTTAAACTCAAAAGCTTTAATAAACTTTGAGTCAGAGATAGTATTTTGAAGGTTCTGAAAAATATCACATTTATTCAAATATCTCGGAAGATATTTGACATGGATTGACCAAACTTTGGTTAGTAATTTAACTAATTAAGGGTAGTAGTAATACATTGACTTTATATACAAATATCACAACTGGTTTATTAGGCTTGTCGGCCTAAAATGATCCAAGGAACAACCTCCTGAAGTTATGACATGGACTAACACCCTATATATGACCGTTTTATTCAACTTTAAAATATGAATTTCATTTTGGGTTGCCTTGGAGATTGTTACTGCAGATACAATCATTTGAATGTTTGCATGCCACAATAAAAATATCATAATGAACAATCAGTTTAAACTAAATTTCAGGATTTCGCCATATCAGTCATGGCCATATTAAATGACTCAACGGGCACGTTAATGTCTTGTGCCTGGCTAAACCCCAAATGTCGAATAGGTACTATTGTTGGTGAGTTTTACACATGTAAAGTCAAGAGGCTGGATAACGCAAACTTTAGTAATGACTTGCGCATGCCTGGAAGATATTAGTGCACCAATTCAATATCACACTTTTCATTCCTTATCTATCTGAATTACCAATGCTATATATAGAATTCATATAACCGGAATTTCCTCTATTCTGTTTGAGGCATCAAAAATACAAAGATCAGAACAATTTTAAACTTAATTTATGTTGTATTAAAATGTAATGTAACATACTGTGTGACACTGAAATTGCAACACCCAGTAATACATAAAGAATTTAGGTGAAAATTTGGTAACTAATAGATCTCCTCTACAACCCGACACACTGCAGTTATACGGCATGTTTACGAACTTCTACATTAACAATTTAATAAAAATACCACTAATTTATTATCGTAAAAACTCGGAAAAACGAATAAGCTGGGGTGTATCTAACCTACGCATAACACGTGTAACTAAACGTTTGTTCCAACAAATGCTTGAACTAGTTCGTAACCGATTGGAGTTGCGCAAATTGAATCCGATGTTCCAACAAATACTGAACTAATTCTGATATTAGTTAACAGGTCTTTCCAACGTCGAACAATTAGTTCGGAACTGATGCGATAGTGAAATTAGTTCCTGGTTCTGAAAAAGAATTACAAGGGACAATTTTCTAGAGCATGCGTACAAGTGTCTTAGTCAGCTGGCCTTTGAACTGAATAGGTTAAAGCCCGGTTTTTCAATGCTCCGTTAGCCAAATTATAGTTAAGTTATTAATTATATCTGTGGTTGGTCCCTATAAAAGATCTACAAAGAAACTTTATTAATTTGTGATTTGTTTACATTCGAGAGTTCGTGTTCTGTGTTACAACACAGAACCCAGAACCAATTTAAATGAAGTGTTTTACGCGTATTAAATCGTTTACTAACCGATTCATGCCATGCTAAAACCGTGCAACTACAAAGTCGATTGTCGAATGTTAGGACTGATGTGTAACATAGGTAGATTCGCTTGGACCAGCACTGAGGCCTTGTTAATAGAGTATGTTGATAGGGTTCAGGGATGAATCACGATTCTGTTAGTGGACTCACGATGGACACAGGAAAAGTTGGTTGTCGACGGGGAAAAATGTTAGGTTAGGTTAGGGGTCGGCAAAAAGAGCCCGTCTGTGGCATACTTGCTAGTCGCCACCCTCCCCCAATTACCACTACTCGTATTACTAGTAGTAGTGCCAGACCCCATATTACTGTTATAACCAGGGGGTTCCTACGAACTATTTGAACATTCTTCCACGATTTGCACGAGCACCTTTTGCCAATCGAACCTACTTGGGACACGGTAGGCAGAAGACTAGGTCGATTACCAGTTACACTAATGGGTCTTCGGCGTTTACGACAAGAGGTTCAGACAGCTTGGAACACAATACCCCAAATTCGAAGCATGCCTCGCTGTGTGGAAGAATGTAAGATTGCGTGGAGTACTAAGCCGCTATTAAATTTGAAGTAGTTGTTTAATCATAATGAAAATTAAACTATTTGATACTCATTCTAAGCCCAAAAAATCATTAAAAAGGATTGCTCGGTGTTGTAGTGTTGTATTTTTTTGTTGCATAGTATATTTCTATAATTTTTTAACGACTTGATAATTCAAATAATTAAGGAATATAATTTACAGTTCTGAAAATCCCTTCTTATGGAATATTCACCGAATATTGCTACTTCAGTCTTTAATAAAACTCAAAATAATTTATTTCTTGTTTTTGAAAACTATTATGAAGAAGCAATATTTCTTGATATGTGCAAGAGTCGATGTTTTTGTAGAAAAATTTAAATGAATTTTTTATTTAATATTAATTTGTTTTTATATGATTTTAGTATTAAATGTAAAGTACATATACTAGGTATCTACAGGACATGGTACCCCACAAAATTTTTCGTATTTTTAAAGACATTAATCTGAAAATTGGGAATTGTCAATAAGACATAAAAACACGTTTTCAAGATTTTTGTTCTTCCGTTTACCGGAAGTGACGTGAACTTTTTTTCTTAAATATAACACTATTTTTTATTTGTGATTTCTATGGTGCTAAAATTTGTCTATATAACCACTTTCTCAAATTTGAAATTGGTTGAAAAATGGTTGACTTACGGTCAATTTTCTCTTTATACAAAGATGGCCATGAAATAAATTTCCCAAATTTCAGATTCATATCATTAAAAATAGAGAAAATTTTGAGGGCGCACCAGACGTGTGGTCATCCGGTATATTTCTTGTATATACATAAAAAAGTTGGACTATTCATTTTTTTTCTGCAAAAGCAGTCTCATTGGCCCTTTACAATTTCCTACCATTATTTAGTTGCATACATTGTCAAACTGGTAAACATTTTTGCTTCGTTAGGTCACTCATTTTTATGCATGCTATTTTGTCTTTTTATTTATAGGACGTACAAATTGAAGTTTGTGCTATTTTAAATGACACAACAGGGACTCTTATGTCTTGCGCTTGGAAAAATCACAATACAAGGATCGGGCTCATAGTTGGTAGGTTCAGTTTTATTTAACAAAAATGTAATGTCGCCAAGTTGTTGTAACTACTGCGTGAAGATGTCAGTTGTCGGGCAAAATGTTTTTATTTGTATTACGGTACATGATTAGACTGGATAGTTAAAAGACTTATGTTTAATATTTTCTTTGTAACAGAGATTTGGTGAAATTTGTATAGTTTCTAACACCAGGCGTAACAGGATCATGGTACACCCCCCTTTTCTCCTTTAGTTTTGAAGATGATTGAAATATGGAATATCCTATATATGTACATAATAAGCGGCACTTTTTGACATACAAGTGATTTTTTTTTCACTTTCGGTTTCGCCGCAAGTGATACTTACTTTCGATTTTTATATGGAACACTCTGTATATTATTGCATTTTTGAATTCTGCATAATTTTCTGAATCCAACGATACCAAATAAGTGACATTTCAAACGTCAATATTTTTTTATAGTATAATTTTTAGTATTCCATTTAAGTGTGCCATGACGGTTCCGATTTATTCTAAATGGTACCGTCTTGAAAATCAATTCCGAAGGGATCAATGATCCCGAAGAAAATTTCATTCTTGACGAAGGAACGAAAATGAATGTTTTGGCTCGAGTAGAAGTTGATAAGACTGTTTCTTTAAGGCAAATTGGGTTTGATTTGGAAATCAGTCACCAAACAATAAGCCGAATTTTGCACAAATACCACTATAAATCTTTTAAATACCAATTGCACCAACACTTGTACGAAAATGATTACGAACGTAGGATGGAATATTGCAATTGGATTTTGCAGAATAACGTGCAGCCAAACAATGATTTTTTTGGGAATAATTTCATTTTCGGACGAGTCTAGGTTTACAAATTTGGGGTTATTTAACCGACAAAATACAAAATATTAGTCACAAGAAAATCAAAATTTATTACTGGAGGGTAACTTTCAAGTGCGGTTCGGTTTCAATGTTTAGCTTGGAATAATCGGTAGCAGAATCATTATAGTCCAACAATATTTAAAGGACCCCTGACTGGTGCCAAGTACTTGGGATTTCTGCAAAATGAAATTGAGGACAGTTTAGCTGAATTACCTTTCCATTTACGACAGGGAATGTATTTCCAACAAGATGACGCTCCTCCCCATAATTCAAGGATAGTAATTGATTACCTTCAACGCAGATTCGGAGAAAACGTAATTTCGACGAATGGTTCTGTGAGGTGGCCTCCAAGGTCACCTGATTTAACATCCCTTGATTTCTTTGTTTGGGGTCATTTAAAAAATATTGTCTACGCAACCGCCGTTACAACCCGTGAGGACCTGGAGCTACGAGTAAGACGCGCAATTAATAGCATAACGGCCCAGCAATTGGCGAACGTTCTTCGAGAAACAGCTATGCGAGTTCAGAAGTGCATTGACGTTAATAGATAGCATTTTGAACAACTGTTCTAATGTTTTGTGTTCATTTTTTGTATTCCAAAGCCACCTCATATATAACAAGGTAATTAGAACAAATTGTATTTTCTTATTTTCTTTTAACTGTAATGTTGTTTGTATTTATCGCACATTTTAATACGATATATGAATAAGTTCGTTATTAATAGTACTAATAAATGGTACCACGGTACCAATATGGTTCTATTTGAAAAAATTGAGTTTTTTCCCCAAAAACCATTTTGATGAACTTTATTTGCTCATAAATCACGTAATTTAGTATTTTTGACGGGATTTCGATTTTTCTAGCATTACACGGGTCATTTGGAATAAATCGGAACCGTCATGGCGCACTTAAATGGAATCTTAAAAATTATATTATAAAAAATATTGCCGTTTGAAATGTCACTTATTTGATATCGTTGGATGCAGAAAATTATGCAGAATTGAAAGATACAATAATATACAGGGTGTTCCATTTAAAAATCGAAAGTTAGTGTCACTTCCGGCGAAACCGGAAGTGAAAAAAAATCGTTTGTGTGTCAAAAAGTGCCGCTTATTATGTATACAGGATATCCCAAATTTTAATCAATTATTTTCAAAACTAAAGGAGAAAAGGGGGGTGTACCATGATCCTGTTACACCCGGTATATCGTAGTCGTTGTATCTTCGACTATAGTTGTTAAAAATGTTTGCAAATGCAAATTAAATCTCATTCTAGTCATGTACGCTTTAGTAGACACTAACAAAGACTTTGTTGAGTATTTCATATTGACATTAACGTTTTTAAAAAAAAACATCAAGATGGAGACCTGGAAATGAGTTCTGACATAAAATACATAAGACTCGTAGGCAGAGTTGCATATAAGAGGAAGTTGTTTCATAAAAAGAATAAATAACTAATACTCATATCAATAGCGGATAGGTAAAGGTGTGTTTGTGCTTTTACGGTCGCTATTTATTAAGCAATAGTTTCACTATTGTGCTGTGTCAAGCGTGTTTGTTCCTGGGTACCATGGAGGCTACACTCAGAAGCAGTATCTGAAAAATGATGGTTTATACAGGACGATTCATTTTAAGCGGTCACCAAACATCTCGAAAAGTAATCGTTTTACAGAAAAAACGAGCACCAAAAGAAAAAATCTGGGCAAATCACTGCTGCACTTAATGCAAAAGAAATATTCTTTGTTCTGAATTGCTACGAGTCTTTTAAAACAGATTTGTTGTTCTTTTAATCGTGTCTACTTTCGTAAAAAACTAATACAGTATTTTGGCATGAATTTATTTTATCGCATGAAAATAGTCTGCTTCTGCTTAACTAATAAAATAACTAAATTGATAATAATAATAGTCTTATGATTAATTTCTCTTAATGAAAGGGTGCGACTATTATTATTTGGTGAGAACAAGATATAACCTCCATTTTTTTGTGTGTAAAATAGGTACCGGAAGTAATACGTGCTATGTAGAAAAGCAGGTAAATGCCGAATTGTGGAGTGATGTTGATATGGGATCAGGGAAATGTTTCTATTAATACGGAATGGGGTGCCTTTGGAGATGATGGATCTTTGGACTTTATTAGGACTGAATATGATGAAGATGTCGATAAAAATTCAATTAACCCTGGTAAACAAAAGTAAGTACTTACCTGAAGTATTAATAACTTGTAGTCCTCAGAAACTCATAATAGAAGACTCGGATAGATGTTGGTTGTTGTATATTCCGTTTCAATATCTGGAAAAATTAGAAATGTTTTCAATTCCTTTTTAATTATCAGTTAGTCTAAAGTACTTTGGTAGTTAGTAGAAACAAAATATTCTAGTTATAGATTGCGATTTACCCTCACAAATTCACCTTGAGAGTCTTTCTCGAAAACTGTTAAACGGAATAACCAATATTTTGCATCAAAAAATATGGATGGACGACGGACTTGTTACGTTTGCGCAAGAAAATGTAAATTATAAATGTGTTAAATATTAACAAAATGCAGCTCTAAATCACCATACACTTTTTGACAAAATCCAAAGACATCAGCTCGGTGGCGTTTAACGACCCAAACCGTCCGGGTTCAAAACCAAGCATAACGGACTTGATCACGTCACACAGTGTTCCATAATCCAAAAAAATGTGATAAAAAGTCAGAGCGTCATAATGAAAACTATCTGGAGGGTAAAAATTGGCACGCCTACATCTATTGGGTTGTAGAATTAGATTTTGGGGTTGATTTTAAAATTCGGTAAATATTTCATCCTTAAAACAGGGGTTGCGTGAAAAAAAAGTAATTTATGCAAATACGAAATGCACAATTTGTTAAATCATATAATTTTTAAAATTTGAATTACTCTGTCCAGTGGTGGATTAAAAAACTACCCCTTGAAAGGGATGATTTTTGATAAAACTGATATGACAAAATTTATGAGAACAAATAATCTTTAATATTTTTGGGGGCGTAGAAACTAGTTATGAGGATTCTTTTTGTATTTGCAGGTTATTCATGCACTGTTAAAGCAGGTTAGGTTGTAATACAACACATTAATAGCTAGAGAGGTATATGCTAAATGAAAAAAATATGACAAAAATTAGAAAACAATATCGGAGTCTTCTGAGCCAACTTCTATCAGCATAAAGTTTTTCGTTGTCTTATTTTTATTCTTCCTCTGGTCTTTCAAGGATCGTCAGCAAGTCTAATGCTTCAATGCCTTCAGATATTCTTTTCTTTTTTATTATGTCGATGGAAAAAACTAAAATATGGGTCCGAACTAAGCATAATCTCTTAAACAAATCGTCAATATTTTTTATTTTGGACGATTTTCTCGTATAGTGTTTACTAAATCGACAAATTTCCTTATTTTTGTCTCATGGGCCTCCTCGGAGAATACCCAATTGGAAGTATGATATTAATGACACTAGCACCATGTATTAATATTTTATGTACAGTGGTAGGCATGTAGTACCAATAGTACAGGTGTAATCTAATGGGCCTGCAAAATCGAATTGATGAGGGCCGTCGATTTGTCCACAATATGTTTTCAGTGCCTTCCCCCACCGGTCGAAGCGGAACCAAAGAAGTCATAAAAAGGCTTCCTCCACTCGTGTCCGTAGATTCAGGGATTTGTTTATAAATTGAAAACCCTGAACTTCTGTCAAAACCCGACAAATTAATTGTAGAGCTTTATTTGTTTCTGGTATTTCAACCATCTTCAGAATACTTTCGCAAGTCTTATTCAACATATTTTGTAATCACGCTTCGCATACATTTTCTGTAATACTGATACTTGGAGGAATATGCTTTATTTTTGACTTCCAGCATGTTATAATACGGATATCATTCATGCCCATCCATATTAGCTATCTTCCCAATTAACATGTTACTTCTATAAGTACTGTTAAAGAAGTTTTTTGAGAGTTAAAATTTCATTTGTGTCTTCTTGTGTGAGGATTATTAACTTCCATTAGATTTAAGAATGTCAGTCACAACATAACTCTTAGATATGGCCTCCAGAAGTAACTGTTCATTTCTAAAATAATGGTGTTATATCACTACGCATAAGCACTTTTTAAGAGGTTGAATGTACCTATTATAAATTTCACAATGAATACTTTTTTTATACATTCTTTATGGTGTGTACAGTATTTGCGATGTATTTCTTGATCATCTTTTGCAGGCCGTATGGAAAACAGTTCTTGCTTGTTATGTTATTTTGATAATCTTCCTAGCGCGGGGAGTTTTGCTGCCTGCCGACAGCATGGTTTTTAATTCTCATGCACTTTGCCACGTGATATAATATTTATACAAAGTGTAGGAGTCAGGTTTTCACACTTTCATTATTGTGATATTTCAATAGATTATAAGAGCATTGTGGTACCAAAGTTTTTCAACGTAGACCAGTTCTTTCCACAATTAATTTTGCACTAGCACTATCTCCTTCACGAAGTTTCATTGCAGCCGCGTACGATAATTCTCCAGTGGTTTTAGTATTGCGTAAATCGTCTGGTTTTCTTTGTTTTACAACGTCAGAGCAATCTTCATATTCCTTAGATGGATGCCCACGTGAACTTGCGCCGCTTGTGGAAGGTACATCTGAAGATATTTTATTAGGCAACTACGCACTGTTTCAGGGAAACCGACTTCATGCTCCAAGCAGTCACTCTTTTCTGCACAAATCGTAAGTTATTCTTGAAACACTCGCCACCTCTTCATATACGAGTCAAAACATTGTGTTTTCATAAATATTGCAAGGTCATTAGTAGCCTTTTCACTTCAGTTTATTAGAAATATCTCATTTAAATATCCCAATACACGATGTTTTCGTTCATCGTGACTGTACTGACTGCATCATTACTTCATGCAGCATCATGCGTGTTATTTTCACTTGTTTCGACATGGTTACGGCATTTAAAGTACACGTTAAATAACTACAAAAAGTATATGTGACACTACTGGTTGGGATTGATACCAGCAACTGCTGACACCCCGCCAGTTTAAATAAAGTTTTTTATTATTATTATTATTACACAGTTCACAATAAAGTCCCGAGAAAACTCTGCGATAATTTACATATATGAGCTAGCAACTTGTCACGCTGACCACAAATACGATACTGGCGATAATTTACGTCGATGCAGTGACGCGCAGGCAAAATTGGGCATTAATAGAACCCCCACACTTCAAGAAAACGACCTCGCCCCAACTAATGGTGTAACCCCCCTAAACACTTTTTTACAAACTACATTATGCCAATAATTGAAACAAAATAGTTACTAACATTCCTCCACGATACAGGTAACGATTTAATGACCGCAGGTGGAACCTTATTTCCAGGTACTTCAAATAACCCTCTATTAACTCGGGGTTAAGTTAACAGGTGCTATAGGATTTGATACCAACACATCTAAAGTTAATATAAGACTCTAAGATTCATATAGCACAATTGAGCGTCCAATAAGAGTCGAGAATTTGATTTTCGACCACGTTTTTTTTTAATTTTGGATCATTGTGCGTCACCATCTTTCGAAAGGGATGTAACACTTGTGCGTTCTCTGTATCTACGATGTGGACACGTTCAAGATTCCTACCCCATGACAAAGTAGGGGTTTGCAACATTTCTAGATTAGGGGTGCCAGTACTACGTCGGTGATTGGCCCTGGTAGCGGAAGAAGGCCGACGTTAAATAAGTAATTAAAAAAACTCCCACACGTACTCACAATGCATCAGTTAAAAATTCGTAAAAAAAATCCAAAGTGAATTTGGTGAGAGTAAGTCGCAACCTTTAGAAAAATTATAACTGAAAAACCTGAAGTGGGTTAGAACCTGATGTGACGAAACTAACACTGAAATCGTTTCCACAACACCAAAAACATTCGACGCACATTTCGCCTACCAAGTTGACATCACTTGGAGATGATAGCGCGTCAAGTGTACTATTGATTAATTTGGAAGCTACTTGTGTTTGAATCGAAAAATTTCCTCATAACATATGTTTGTTTTATAATCATTCTAACTGGTAGTTGATTAATGTATGTATATTAATTTTCAGGCATGAAAAAATGATTTCTGGAATGTACATGGGTGAATTAGTAAGGTTGGCTCTTGAAAGGTTCACCAAAGACGGTCTCTTATTTGGAGGAAAAGGATCAGACATGTTGTTTGAACGGGGTAGATTTTATACAAAATACGTATCAGAAATTGAAAGTGATCCTCCAGGAGTATTTAACAATCTTAGGGAAATATGTGAGGAATTAGGTAAGAACAATATGAAGGGAATGAACATTTAAAAAAAGTTAACCTCCGTTGTCTTTTATTCCGCACTGTTTACGTATCTTAAGTGTTATTCACATAGACATTTTATAAATAAAACGTATTTAGAGTATATTCATTTTCAACATGGGACAGCGTGATAGCTAAGCGACACGATTCGCCGATCTATGCATTCGCATTGCTATTGAACACTCATGAGCATTTCCTTGTCAAGATGACGATCAGTAAGTAATTGTTTTTCAAGCTTCAAGCTGTCCAGTTACCTTAAAAATCTAATTTTTTTGTTCCCATTTTCATAACGAAAACAGATTTATTGCATAGTAAATACATAAGAATATTTTGTCATTTCATATTGTTTGGAATATTTCCGTAGGTGTTTACTATTATATCTGCGTAAATGTCGTCTGGAATTTATCACTTCCTCTCGATCTCTATTTCATTAATGATAAAAAAATTATTGTTATTATTATTGTTATTAATAATGATTATTAAAGCTGGCCGAGGTCACCTGGCCGACAGAGCCGTCATATGACTCATATGTTTACATCATATCATAATACTTGAATAAGTACAATAAATGGAAATAAATTTTAACAATAATGTTACATTTTATAAAAATTTGTATAAAACTCACCCTTTTAAGCAGATTTATGAAGTAGTTTGGTTGTCGTCATCACAAAGTGGGGAAGATCTATAGTATAATAGCATCAGGTATGTTTCTACAGCTGTCTCCGTCAGCGATGTTCGCTTTGGTGAAAAAATATGTTTGTATTTTGAAAATGACCGTTCGACATCTACGGATGTAATACAGGCATAAGTAAAACAATCTGTGAACTCACTTAACGAAGTTGTAGATGCACCATCACAAATTTGTCTTAATTTGCTAAAATCAGGATCTTTCTGTAATACACTCTCGAATTTTTCACTAACGCGATTATTTTTTGCGTCATTTATAGCCTGTAGCTGTGTATTTACGTCGTCCACTGTTTGCAGCGATTCCACTAACGACAACGAACTATTTTGCAATTTTTCTATTGCGTCGTGTAGTCCTCTATAATTGTTATAAACAGTTTTTAAATCTGTTTCAAGGGAAACATTTTGAAAGCTTGTCTGGCTTTCCTTAATAGCTGTAGCCTTGTTAGGGTTGAACTGTAGTATCACAGCTTTTATTTGTTGAAAATATTCAGTATAATAAAAAGCCGCTTTCAACCACGTTCCCCAACGTGTAAGAATCGTCTCTGGTGGTTCAGGGATACTAGGACAATGTCTGTGAAATGCTCGAAGCCGCTTAGGAGATTTGAGAAATACTTTTTTTGTATTTGCTATTAATGCATCTACCTCTGGAAAACATTTTCGAATCGTTTCTGCCACAAGATGTAACGCATGCACTTTACACGTAACATATCTGTCGTCTCGTCAATACATAACCAGAGCCGTGTATTTTTTAATCCACATTTAATCCTATTTACAATGTCTTCACGAACAGCTGGAATATATCTACCTAACGATGTACGACTTGGTAAGTTCACCTGGGGATTGTATTTATTCCAAAACTCCCGAAATGATTGTTTATCCAGTATGTGTAGCGGAATATTACAGGCTATTAACATTAACAATAAATCAAACATAAACTGAGTTGTCAAAGGCATGCCATTTTTTTTATTTTGATGTTGCACGGTATTGATATGACGACGACAATCTGTCTTGTGCCAGCACATTAAGTCTTGATTGCAAACTTTACAAATTATTTTGCATCCGTCATAGAATAAATCCGGAAATTCACCGATAAATTTATTCACTGTGTCCGCGTACGGTCGTTTTTTACCCTTTGGCGCGTTTGACATTATGTATAATTTATAGGTACAACCTCACGCATTAACCTTTCAAATAAGACTGCAGCGTAAATCACTTCTAAATCGGCACGTGTGACGCCAGCGCAAGACCGTGGCTGTACTCCAGCCACCTCGGCCAGCTTTAATGATTATTAACCGGCTAAAACTGAATGTGTTCTTTAACAAAATAATTCAATTTTTAATGGGACTAGTTTTGTACTCAACTTGAGTTTCTTCTTCAGCCACATCGAATATTGGAATATTCAGTGTCAATATTAATAGTAATAATGATTTTCTTTCCAGGACTAAAACATGCTTCAGAACAGGACTATATTAACATAAGGTATATATGCGAATGTATATCAAGAAGATCTGCACATTTAGTCTCTGCTGGTTTAGCCACGTTACTTAACAAAATCGGCGAAAAGAAAGTCACAATTGGAATTGACGGTTCAGTCTACAGGTTCCACCCACATTTCCATAATTTAATGATGGAGAAAATTAAGGAATTAATCGATCCTAGCATCGAGGTAAACATATTTGTAATTTTTTATGTTATACTCCATGTTCATCTATAAAGAAAATTATATTGAAGCTATTCTTAACTTCCTGTTGGAAATAAAGAAATTACCATGTCTCATTTTTTTATAATAAGACTTTTCAGATTGATTAGAAACCAGTTTCAATATAGTTAAACATTTTACAAGTCCGTTTAGCTGAGGGGTAAGAGCTCTTGTCTTTCAGCTAGGATTCATGGGTTCAATCCCTGGCATTATTTGTCATCTCTTTATAAAATGTTCTTCTTTTGTTTTTCAGTTTGACCTCATGTTATCTGAGGACGGTAGTGGTCGAGGTGCAGCTTTAGTAGCTGCAGTAGCAGCCAGATTACAGAAACAACACAGTCAAACATAACAACAACTATGTAGATTCGAAAATTGTAATAGGTTAAAATTTTATTTAAAAGAGCTTCTCCCTATAAATACGATTTATAGTAAATTTTTGGGTTCTTATAGACTGTATTTTTAGACACTTTTCGAGCTGAACTCTTTTTTAATGCCATCAGTTTGTGTCTGACACAAAACAGAATCCCGAGATTATAACTGATTTAATTGTTATTTTTGAACTGTTTTTTGTTCGGTGATTTTTTCGGTTTTAATTTTGGGATTGAAATTTTTTTATAACAAAGCAGTTAGATATTCAAATTATGTACCAAATTTTTCTAGAAGTTTAGAATTTTTACGAAAAAAAAATATGTATTTATTTAATATTATAATTTTATGCAGATATTTTTTCTTAGTATTTTTTCTAGTATCATTGTGATTTAAATATGCATTGCCTTTCTTTTAACCATAAAAAAATACTCTTAACTAATGGACAATATATTTTTAAAATTTTGTCTATTTTTCGCAACTGCCATACTAAAAAAAAATATCTCGTCACGTGATTTGTGATTTTAAAAAGTTGTTATTTGTATAAATTAATTTTTGTTTGTACATAGATTTTTTATTGAGGTACTTGATTTATAGATACTTAAATAATTGACATTGTTTTTATACAAAGGCAATGTTTTATATATTATTGTAAAAATATTTTATGAATGTCAATAATAGCTATATATTAAAAAAAAGTGTTTTCATTTCCTATTATCTCCTCGCAGTTACATATGGTGTACCTATGAGCAAAGTGACAATATGCTAGCTGTGCCGTCGACATATCACCAGAAGCAGCTAAACCCAGCAACCGACATATAGTCTGTTGAATCATCCTTTTTTAGCGTTTCTCTATTATGGCAGCACTTTAAGCTGTTTTCATCTTCTGTATATCCTGGAGCCAATAAAAAAACTTTAATTTTGACCAAAAAGATAGATTCCCTGAAATTAAATTTTTCACTAGCTATAAACAGGAGAATAAACAAACTTTTTGATACGTATTCTGTTTAAATTAAGTGCAATTTTTCAAGTCTATTCTGTAATATACTTTTCCCACAACCCGCTAAGAAAGTACACGTAACAATTCAAGAGAGTAGACGTGAAAGCAAATGCTAACATGTGTTATTTTCCTAGCATATGTGTTAGGAAATTAACGCATAGCGTAGTAAAAAATCGCAAATTCATTTTGTTTTTAAATAACAACCATTTAAATAGCTTATTACGCTACTTTGTAACAAAAAACATTATTTGCCTCTGAAGAATAACAATACTGTTATCAATGTTATCATAAATAATTAGGACATTATTAATAATTGTAGAAAATATTAGTAACATTAAAATTCTCGCGGAAACAGCCGCCTCATGTCGATGACGAGTGTAACATATGCCGAAGTAGGCGGTACGAAACAAAACGTAGAGGTATTTGGCAAATAATGCCTGATTGGCTGCCACGTTATTTTGTTTTAAATATGTCTTCCCTATTAAATTCCTAATTGTTATTCAAATATTGATTTGATATCTGTAAAAAAAATTCTTTAGTCCTGGGTTGTGGGAAAAATATTGTACACAAATCGCTGGAAGGGGCACTAACATACACGAGTAAAAACATCACACTCGTATGTTATACCAAAGACTACACTGCTTTCCATGCTTGTTATGTGTTATACTATTCCTGATGTGACTGACTAGTATTGGCAAGCCTACTGGATTTAGCTGACTACTTGAGAGTATAACTGATTTACTCTACATACCTGAAACTTTCTAACAGATGGACCATATGAACCCTTTTTAATAACTGTGACATCATAATTACTATATTGTCCACACTATCAAAAGTAAATAAATACATCTGCCTAAATTATTATAATTTGTACATACATAATACACAAAATATGAGAGTATTTAGTTGAGTCAATAATCAAGCCCAGCCAAGTTGTAGAATAACTATGGATTGCTTGATGGTTATCACAGGTACCCAAATTCAGTTAAATTGCATTACTTAGATAACTTGACGTAAATGACTATATTTATCATTTCTCCCACTAGTATAATTTTATGTGAACAAGCGGAAAATGCAATGACCCCTTTGGGTTGGGAATGCTTAAATTATTTTACTATATTAAAGTTTCCTTTTAAAACAAAAAATGTGTGAATTATCTAAGTAGGTACAACATTGTAATCAAACAAAGCTAATTTAATTCATTTGTTTTCTTGCTATTTTCGTAATTCTATTATTTATTTAGAATTTGAATGCATTAAATGAACATCATTCAATGTCAGATCAAGAAAATAGCATGTAAGATACAGTGATTAACAGTTTTTAAACTTGTTCAACTATAATATATAAGTAGGAATACAAGAATAATTAGCCTTCTTAGGATTTGCTATTCCTTTGATTTTATTCGTTATAAAAAGTTAACAAACATAAATTTATTATACTGTACAATAACTTACCATTCTTAACGGATTAACACTCATTACAGCACTATTCGATATTTATTCAAATGAAATATTATTGCACAAGAACGTATTTTACCGGCTTCACCAAATTCAATAAACAAAAACAAATGACAAATTTTTAAATTTCGGGGTGCGCATGCGCACGTACGCAGATTCACACGAGGCTGTGTTCGGAATCTCCCTCTGTAGTACTACACATAAGTAAACCAATCAATAATTTCTGAACTTATCTTTCGTGTTACCACCAATCTTAGCTAACCTAAGGTGTTTTACGGTTCCAGAGACTGTATCAAAAGAAATTATTTTATTTACGCAGTGTAATCGTAAACAACTTAGGTTATAACATTTTGATATGCAACAGCTGCTCTAAATTTCTGTGTCAGACGTCACACAAAACTGTCAACGTAACCTATGACAACCAGTGGTCACACGTTAAAAAAATAATAGACTGTTGTATTTATTCTAATACGGAAAATTTATTATTTTAGGTAGTCTCGTTTTAGTTTTTAAAATATGCATTAACTAAAACTATAATTATAAGGTTATATTTCTTGCTTATACCATAAACTGAAATGAGCACGTGACTGATGTAAATACTCTGTGTGCCTCTGACGTCTGACATCAGCTTACAGCCGCGTAACGACATTGAAAAGTTACCTCGCGTATGCTATGAATGCATGGGGCACGTGTATGTGGTCAAGTTATCAACAACAAAACAAATTTCTCCATAGCGCGAGGCAGATATTGACATCAAGATGTCAATATGCTGCCTATAGTCAGTTCACTTAAACTTTGCAGTGGTGGTTTGGACTTGGTGTGCCCGATTTACAATGGGCAAAGTAGCGAGTGTATTGTAAATTGCTTTGTTCCAGGCGTAATAAATATATCATTGTGGGTTACTTATTTATTACCAGGCATAAAAAATATTTCAAGGCATTACAATTAAGATAAATGCCTTTTAGGTTTATTGAATCAGTGGAAAAATATTTCAACAGAGTGAACAATTAATTTACAATAACAAGAAATGCCTTTTATTGATTAGCAGTGGAAAGAAACAAAATAACAAACATAAAATTGACACATTTTCTTCAAAGTTTTGAATAAAAAACTAAAATGACTGGTTACGCCGAAATAACAACATCCTAATTTAATAAAAAATTTCGATTTAGCGATAAGAAAGCCAGACGTCTTAAAAATTTCCGTTACTTTTTATTTTGTGTACCCATAAAAAATAATATCAGAAAATAAAACAATTTTAAATTCTACCTGCTTTAGAGCGAATCAAATTTTTTGCTGCACAATTTTCATACTTCTACTTTAAACAATGTCTATCTTAATATAAAGCAATATGCTGCATTTTGAACTGACCTGTGTAAAAAGGTGATTAAAATATACACCATATTATACTGCGTTCATTCATATGAGCACATAAAAAACTGTTAACATGGGCTTGCACAGCGACCCTTTGTCGACCGTCTACCTTAAATATAACACATTATTATTTTTAGGTAAGGTTAAGGGAATATATTGGTCATAAACAATTAGGTTTAATACTTTCATATTAATATTAGTAGTCGAAAACACAATCTACAAACGTCCAAATACGACCGATACTTATGAAAAAAAATAAACAACAAAAATTGATTTAACCGATATCGAAACTTTACACTTGTGTATATCTGTCTGCCGTCTGCTCCAATCATCTGCGCGCATTTTGTTTCATATCAGAGACAGTTGTCTCTGTTCATATCCTGGCTCACGGTTCATAAACAGAACGGTTGTCGCATTTAATAAAATTATGGTGGGGAGAAACGTCAATGACGTCAGAAGGGGCATTTTCGCTTTTCGTTCTGTAGCAGAGTGAAAATTTGGATTGGAGTCATACCATCATACGTTCGAAGTGTTTATTTTTGCATTTGTGTTATTTTAAGTTTTTATTATTGATTTTTCTTCGATTTCTGCTTTGTTTGGACTTTTACCTGTTTCATTAAGATATTAGATAAGGATTATTACATTTTAACGAGGGAGAGGACCCTTTGTGACGTTTCGCGATCTGATAGGCTAGAGCGTGAATGCTGTAACCGTTTAGTTTATAAACCGTGATCCTGACTAACGCTGCAAAGCTTATGTGAACAGCCTTTAAATTTACATACGCTGGTCACACATTCAGTTTGAAATGTAAACAAAATAAAAAATATAGTGTTCTGTTATGGGGACTACTGCATTTTAAAAGGCCGGTTTTAATTTTTAAAATATCGTAAATACACATACTACTTAACACTTGCAGTCAGTGTGACTCTTTTTTTCTGTTCTGTGAGTTTGACAATACGTCTGTTACGTACTAGGTCCTTGCTGAAACTCTACTTCTACAATTTTTCTCTGTGACTGGTATCACGTAAGCTTCGATTAGAGAAATTATCTCTTGTCTAAGAAAATACGTAAACTGTGTTTAACTATCGTCACGTGTCACGTAGGATTATTGTTAAGTATGAATAATACCCCGTGTTCTGTGAATATTTCCATCTAAAGCAAATCTAACCACATTGTATCAACTTTGTTAAGTACGGAAAACAACCGTGAATTTACTCACGAGTTTTTCGAATATTCACATTGCACAAGACAAATTAGCATAAATATTTAAACAGTATATTAAATAAATGTTTAAAACAATGTTACAACGTAGTTGTGTTGTATAATACTTATATATTTAATCATGCAAGAAAATGGGAAAGGTATTTATGATTATTATTTAAACTAATATTTGAATTGTTATATTTTGTTAATTTAGATGTTGTAGATAAGGACATTAACGATATTTTTGATGACATACTTTTATCAGAAGAAAAGGTAATTGAGGAAAGCTATAAAGAAGGATTTCAAATAGGAATTGCTAAAGGCAATCCCGAAGGATACCACTTAGGCTATCATAGAGGAGCAGAATTAGGAGCTGAAATAGGGTATTATGTAGGAGTCACCGAAAGTTATTTGCAGTACTTAAAAAATTCAAATATATCGGAAAAGTTATTCAAATCTCTAGAAACTCTCAAAGTATTGTTAGATAATTTTCCTCGGCATAATGCGGAAGATGTAGATATAATTGAGCAAGCTAGTAATATTAGAGCAAAGTTCAAAAAAATTTGTGCCCAGCTAAAAATTGATGCAGCATATCCTGAAACTGATAACCTTTCATTTTAAAAATGTCGCCTAAATGTAAGATAATTAAAGAACATATTGAATACCTTCTACATTATTTGCAGCCTTTTTTTGCATCTAGCAAATTTTCATATGGTTGATTATTTCTCTAAGGAGGCTTACACAAAATATATCCCAGAAAATATTCAATATGAAATAAAAGAAATTGGAGAGGAAGAAATAACGAATTATATATTTACCGATGATTATAGAAAACTGCCCAATTTGTTAAAATTTGTTGAAAAATCTAGAGAATTTACTTTAAAAAATTGTCCAGATGTTTGCCTAAATATTAACGATTTTCAGGGAAGGCTAATAGAATGGGGTTGTGAGGAATTTCTAAGGCTAAAGCTGGAAATATTTATGACATCAAAAAAATCTCATGAAGTTGATATTCTTAGTTTCATATCGGCTGCTGTGCGAAACATTGCTGGTACATCTCATATTATTGATATAGGAGATGGAAAAGGTTATCTTAGTTCTATGTTGGCACTACATTACAAAATACCTGTTCTAGGAGTTGATGCTTCTGTGGTTAATACAAACGGAGCCGTTAAAAGAGTTCAAAAAACTTTCTAAAATATGGAATAGTGTTGTAAACGTAGACACTAAAAAATCCAAAGAAACTACTGCTAATTTATATAAGCAAGTAACACAGTTTGTGCATGAAGGTATTGATTTCAATGAATTAGTTACAAATATTTTCCTGAAGAAACCAAATGGGCTAAGTTTAGTAGGGTTACATACATGTGGAAACTTAGCAGCAAGCTCCATAAGAATATTTAATTCTAATGAACATATAAAAACCATCTGCAACGTCGGATGTTGCTATCATCTCATGACGGAGTGTTATGAAGAAGATCCTAATAAAAAAGAAAATATTTTACTAGGACATGGTTTTCCTATGAGCAGTTACTTAAAAAGAAAGGAGTTTGTAATAGGGAGAGCTGCCAGAATGATTGCTGCACAATCTGTAGATCGTATCATGGACAAAAAAAATCTACCAAATAAAACTATTTTTTATAGGGCCCTATTCGAGGTGCTTCTAGAGAGAAGATGTGAAAATGTGCCAAGTAACCAAAGATATGTTGGTAGGTTTAGAAAGGAGTGTGTTAATTTTTTTGGATTATGTTCGAACTGCAGCAAAAAGAATAAACTTGGAAACAAAGATCTCCGACGAAGAAATTAATGATTTATATGATCAGTATAAAAATAGGGAGAGCGAGTTAAATAATTTTTATTTAATACGAAGTATGTTGTCACCCATTATTGAAAGTTTGATTTTATTGGACAGATTGCTGTTTTTACATGAACAAGGCCATGAGAAATCTTTTTTGGTTCAGTTATTTGACCCAGTGGTATCGCCCAGATGTTATGGACTTATTGCCATAAAATAAGTTGTTTTGAAAATAATTTATATTTAGATGTATACTTTGTATATTAAAAGAAATTAAAAAAAAATTGGTTAATACACGACTAGACTAGGGAATTTGGTTGTCATGATGGAAGTAACAGAAGCAGACTGCAAAGCAGGGTAGACAGTATAGTAAACAGTATTTACGTTGTAAACTTCGTTACATAACAGCTCCCTGTTGCATCCCAGCAAAAATTTTCCATAAAATTAGCTATAATTTGACTCGGTAAAAGACGCAATTTACTTATTGAGGTAGTTATGACGTAAAATTGACTGGAAAAATACACTTCCCATAGAAATTTACCTATTGGTTTTCCTTTATATTTAAATTTAAATTTACGTAAATAATACCAATAAATATACCTCATACCCTATTTTGCTTAAAAGTACTTTTTACTAAAGCAGCAACTAAAAAAAATCTACCACAAATTACCTTAAAGATAAATATCTCTTAAAGTCGAAATAGGTAGTATAATTAAGTAATATTTACATTTTTGGTGACTGGAAATCATAATGGTAGAATATTCTAACTAGGTAGATTTTGTTGGAAATTCTACGTAATTTATACCTACATAGCAGGGTTGTGCAAAAACCCACCTTTAGAAAAAGACGACCCACTGGGTTTTTGGTGTTTTTTTTTCTGGGAAATTGTGGGTAATTGTGGTTTATTCTGGGTTTTTGTAAAATACAAATTTCCCGTCTAATTTTACGCCTTTCATTCGCCGTTGTTTTGACAATATGGCATGTGACCTGTACTGTGTTGAACATGTTTTCTGTTGTTCAGTTTGTTTTCAGTTGCAGTCTAGGGTTGATCTTGACCTGTGATTGATGTAAAACTTGAAGAGAGTGATTTCTTAGTAAATAATGTCAGTAATGCATAAAAAGGAATAGGTAAGTAAGAATTTGGTAGGTAAATATTTATTCAATCGTTATTTAGATATTATTATTACAGGTTAATAAAATAAAATTTTAAATTTGTTTTCAGATATGGATAAGACTGAAAATATACAAAAAAGAAAAAGAGTGTCCAAAAGTTACTAATATAGGTGGAGGTCGAAGACAATCAACTGTTTGGAATAATTTTTATAAAATTAGCGATTCCTATAGATGCAAATATTGCAAATGGCAAGTTAATGCTAAAGTAGAAAGGCTTCAAAACCACCTCAGAAAGTGTAAGAAGTATGTATCCCATAGTGATGATGATGATGATGATAGTGAAAAAGAACCTGATACTAATTCTAAAATTTATAAACAGAGAGAAATCTAAATGCCATCAAACCATCTGATAATAGTGATATCTATACTGAAAACACGTTGAAAAAATCAACCAGGACATAATTATACTTGCTAAGTCATATTCAACAAGTATAACAGGCATACTATTGGCTCAAACTATAATTATAATTTTTTTACTTGATAATAGGAATTTGGATATTAATGAATATTTTGGAGGCGCATGGTTATTTTTCGACGTATAGGAGCTAATATGCACGGAAAAATTTTCGGCGCATTAATTTCCACAAACGGAAACTTCTGATACTACACGATTAAATTCGATTTATTGTTTTATCACTGCCATTCATTTACTTTCTATCCTACTATGAATTGGTGTCTTCAATTTTGTAGATGACTGTCAACAATGTTGCTACTACTTCTAGAGAAAAATACCAAATAAATATAATTTTTTTTTTTACTGAGTCATTTGCACATAAATTCGTAGATTTTACCTAAAACTAGTCAGTCAGTCAATTCGATGTCGAAATGAAGTCAAATGTACTTAAATACGTATTAGTAACCAAACATACTGTGCAACTACCTACAAGGAAAATTTATATGTAATTTTACCTATCTTAGTCAATTTAACCAAACTTCGACGTCGTCTTATTCTCCACTTATGTCGATTCCACGTCGCGTCAACGTAAATTTTACTTATATATGATTAATTCCAATTTTGCGACTAAATTTATTATACATAATTTACGTAGTCTCGACTTAAAATTAAGCCAATGTGTTTGCTGGGATCAGCGTTTGGTGTTTTTTCGATGACACGTATTTCGTCACAGCGACTTTACTATTGATTGGACTGAATTTACGTATGACAGTCTAACGCGTCCCACACTATACACAACAACGCTCAAAACATCAATCTTTCTGAAAACGCCGATGCCTCCTTTTTTTACGTCCACTAACGCACTACACTAATAAAATATCGAATAAATAAAAATGTCTGTATTTGCCGTACACACAACAGATTGCTAGCTAGAGTGTTTTTGAACTGAAAAAATTACAAACTGCATAGATCAAAGATGCATACTGAATACAAGGTCTTGACAGGTAGTCGCCTAGGGACACGAACGATATTCGCTCTCGACACTATATGCATAGATAACATAATTCTTGCTTATTGGTGCCAATATAATTCTTTGCGATTGACGATCTCTCATCGATGCCAGTTTTAAAAAAGTTGAGTTCAAACTTATTGGCAACATAAAAAATGTCGGCGATTTTGATCCCTTTACCGCCGTCAAAGGTGACGACTTTTATTAATAAATGAACTATACATGCAAAAATTAATTAAGTAATTTAATTATTGCGTAAATACAGTGTCAAAAATTACACAGGCCTACAAAAGTTAACGTTTTGAAAATTGTCATAAATATTTTAGGTGAACTTTGTATTGTTTTTAGTGCTGATTTCTAATATGACCTTTAATTATTTTTTTTCCATCAAGTAAGGTTTTCCACAATAATAAAGGTATTAAGATTTTAAAAATTTACGCAAAATACAATTTTTATTAATTAAAGTTTTTTAATACAATGTTTTGGCAAGTGAATTACAACTAAAATCTATATATGATCCAAAAAGTATTTAAGTTCACTGAAAATTATTATTAGTTTTTATGGTACCTATCTTTTTTCGCTGACTCGAAGCTTCTTTTGGTATTTTTCCTCTTATGAACCTTTAGTGGGTCGTCTGTCTTAATAGCAATTAATCATCAATCATATTTACATTCCATCTTCTCTGGTATCTATCTATTTCTTTAATATCCTGATGGAATCTTTCACCATGCTCTTCATTTACTGCTCCAAAGTTTTTCGGAAAATAGTCCAAATACGAATCTTTTTTTTATTAAATATCTTTTTACTAGTTTACATTACATGTTTAAATTATTTTTTTGTCTGTATGAAAAATACAGTATTGCCTTTACGTTAAAAAGTCTAAATAGGTATTTATAATCATACAAACAATAAATTACCATTAATTTAGCTGGATTTTGTCTAATATCAAAATAAAAATCGCTTGTTGTGAAATAACCATACTGCATGGATTTTTCTATTATTTTTCCTGTAATCAGCATCCAAAAAACTATAAAACTCATCTATTAGATTTCAGACAATTTTACCATCGCAGGACTGTGTTACATTTTAATTCATTTCTATTACGCGTTTTTCGGAATACAGTATTAGGTTTAAAAATCCGTCTCTGGAATGACATCCAAACTCCCAAAGTCTAACAGCAAAACACTTATAAGTCACTTGTTTGTTTTTACACAAAATGTTGGTAGCCAGCAAAATATTCCTTCTAAGAAAAATTTGACATTTCAGTTTTGTCATTTTTTCATATTCACAATGTGTTTTCAAAATTTGCTGTAATTATCAAAGAAAAAATATGCGACGTTGTAGACCACTTCTTGTTACTATTTTGAATAATAATTATAAAAGGGAAAATAGTTCTGGGGCAGAGGCACTTGGAGAATTTGGAAGTGGCGCGGGAAATGGAGGAGGTAAGAGAATAGTCAGGCAAGCCGGTGGAGCTTTAGGTAAATATGGTGCAGTTAGAGAAGAGGAATATTTTTATAAGAAACAAAGGGAACATGTCTTGGCTTTAAAGAAACAATTAGAGAAACAAAATTGCGATTATGGACAGGAGGTGCGAAAACTCCAGGACGTTATAGATAAAAATAAGAAGCGTATTGCTCTACTTGAAAAATGTTTTTACAAAAAATGAGGGAAAAATAAATATATTCATTACACCTATTAAGTACCTATTAATAGTAACGACTACCTCATTGTAAGCAGAAATCTTAAATCAGTGTTTCTGAGAATGAATGGTGGGTTTCTTGAAACTACTATTTATTGAATACTACGCGTGTAACAATTTTTTTGAAATGATTACAATCATTTTTGTGAACTGATAATATAAGGAATACGACTCTTAGTGTAGTGGAGAATTTAACGTGCTAATTGTTTATGTAATGATAAACAAATAAATTGGTCATATTATTTTGTACTTAGTAATGATATTGTACAGTTTATTTGCTGCTACTTTGCTGATACTATTGATATTACTTTAATGACGCTTATAAAATATTTGTTTGGATCACTATAAAGAAAATCTTTTTCTTGGTATAATTTGTGATGATTAGTTGTAGCTTGTTCGTGACGATCGTATACCTATTTCTTATATTATGACACCTTCAAATCAAATTTAAAATAACTAAGTAGGTTGTTTATCTGTAGAAAATTATCTGATGTGGCCAGCACATAATAAATTTCTTATACCAGTATATATCATCCTGATCTAAAAAAATCATTCTATTTAATTATTCACTTACCTCAATTAAGTTTTATTACCGTACCTTGAAATGTTTCATTAAAATTTTTAAATAATTAATTATCACCGTCATTCGATACTGTCAATAATAATTCATGTCATATATTTTAATAATTTCTTTTTTATTGACAATGACGGTTTTATTACTAAATTAGATATTTCAAATGTCAAACTGCCAGATTTATCCTAACCCCATTTTATGAGGTCAAATTCGTACAAAATTTCAGTTTACATCAGCTTTAATTTAAGTACTTGGAAAATATATTTTATTCGCTTGATATAGTAGACATGATTTATAATCTTTCATCAAGAATATATTTTTTTGTAAAGTCAAATGCAAAAAAGTTTGGGTCCAGCGGACCAACTTTGCTCATCACCGAATTTTTCATTGTCTTTGGCCTTTAGAACAAGTTTACCAAATTTGAAAGCTTTATCTCAAAAACTGTGGTTGCTATGGCGATACTACAGACATGCAGACAGATTGTTTCCATAAAATTATGTTTTTTTTATTATAATTCGTCGATAGTCGTCAATAAATTTTTTTTTCCAAAATTGTACCTTCTTTCTTCTTTCATTCATTATGTCTCTTCTGGTGGTACACATTCACCAAATTTAATGTGTCACCTAAAATGTTGTTGACAATCTTAACTGCCAAACACACGCACACGTGCGTGCACATGACGCACGCACACACACACGCACCGACAGATCATTCGGAAAATAGTCGGAATGGATTCAGGATGGTGCAAAACGTATAAATCAATCAAAATCTCGAGGTCGAAAAAAAATCACGATTACTATACTTCTTTATATTAGGTATAAGAAAGTAAAAATGTATATTCGCGAAAATCAAACAAAGGGTGTCAACTCTAATTTTGACCCCCTCCCCCTTTATTTCCTTATTTATGAATATTTTTTTAAATTTAAATTGTGGCCATATCTGAAATTTTCCGAATTTTTCAAAAATAATATTCAAAATTACCTAATGCCAATATATACAGGGTGGTGAAAGAAAAGTTGTTTTTTTTTAAATGGGTTTACAAACCTATCACTCTTTGAATTGATTTCGAAAATGATTAACTCTTTTGAGTTTAGATCAAAATCTGCCGATATATTCGAGGATAAAGATGAGAAATATTTGATTTCACTATTTCGAGGTGGCTTTGCATTCTGACTTAATTTGTTGATTTTTAACTCTCAAAATAATTGACCGAATGTTATTCTAAATGTCATTTTTATATTGTTCAAAAATTACGTGCAAAATGGGATATTCTGTAGAAGAAAGATGTGCAATTATCGAAATTTATCCCTGCAGCATGTAGGGAATTTGCTATAAGATTCCCCAGATCTCGGATCTCTGCAAAAAACACGTTCAAGAATTTATATAGTAAATTTAGAACAAATTATGGTGGTTTAACAGATAAAAAAAGGAAACGTGTTAAGACCGGTGCTTACACTGCTTATGTGGAAATTCTATTATATTTTATAGAAAATAATAGATCTATAAAAATGGCCCAAGAACATTTCATAAAATTAAAAAGAAACCATAAGTATAGACTATTTAAATTTTTGCAGTGTCAGAAACTATACCCGCAAGATCTACAAAACAGACTCAACTTTTGTCAGGAAATGCTTCGCATGGTTAATGTTGATAGACATTTTTGTGATAAAATACTCTTTAGTGATGAAAGTATTTTTTCAACATTTCATCGTTTAAGTGGAAAAAATTTCCTCATTTAGTATATTCCTCATTAGACGACAAGGATGGAGGAGCCTCAACATTTGGGGTGGGATGTTAAATAATAGAATACTTGGATCTATTTTTGTAGAGGGGAGGTTGAACGGTGAAAATTACCTAAATGATTTAAGAAATGAAATAGAGCATCTATTATACAACCAAATACCACTTGCACGAAGGTTTACGGTAGTGTGGCAACAGGTTGGGGCACCTACAGCAGAACCGGCTGGTGAAATTTAGCCTGTTATATCTTGGTATTGGAGCATGAGACCCAAGCGATACTTTAAGGCGTAACTATCAAGACTAAATGAAGAAGTTTCTACAGAAAAAAATATTGCTATTGAAATTTGCGAAAAAAAGTTGGTAAAATTGTGAGCCTCAAAGGTTATTTTTTAAACGATATGTAAAATATTTGCAAGACATTTTTTTCCAGAATCAGGTGCAAAATATAGCGACAGATTTCAAATTTCATCAAAAAATATTGGTTTTCTAAATATCACCAGCCGTCACTGCACATAATACTAATTTGGTATGCCAATTTTTAAATCAATATTATACAGTGTGGATAGGCAATGGTGCTCCAATTTCATGGCCGGCTCGTAGTTCAGACCTTAATCCTCTAGAGTGTTTTTTATAAAAAGGAAATTGAGGATGTTGATGTATTAAGACGAAGGATCATTGATTGAAGAAGTTAATAGAATAAAAATAATCTATATTGTCTGAAACACGTTCGGTCAAATTTCTTAAAATGTTGTCAAATGTGTATACAAACCCAGGTAACGCTAATGCTCTTATTAAGATCTCCAAGGTCGCTTTAAAATTATACAATAAAATTTCGAATAAAACCAAATGATCTTCAAGACAAGCTTAGGATCACCATAAAGCAGCTTCTAGCCAAAAAGGGCCCATCCTAAAAGGGTCTTGAATACTAAATTTTAAAACTATATTAAAAACCATTTAGTTTTAATTTCATATTCTTAAAGAGTTCTTCAAGGCAACCTTAAATTTATGTATTAAAACGATTTGCATTTAAAATAAAATTGCAGCAGACTAAATTGCCTTGAGAATCATTATAATTAATCCTAAAAGGGTTTTATTTTGTTTTAAAGTCGGACAACTTTATACGTGAAATAGTTAAAACAACGGCAAGTCTCTAATGGGGCAGAGTGGTAATATTTTAAACGTAACGCATATAAAGCTGATCAAAAATAATATTCAAATGCAAACTAGTCTGGTAAAAATTACCAACGGATGGCACTTTCTGACAAAATATAATAAAATACTTCTACATAACTCGAGCGCCACCAATATAATGTTTTTTTTTTATTATCTAAAATTTTTTTTAAAAATATCGTCAATTTTTATTTTGCATCTAAACATCCAAATGCATTTTTTTTATTAAATTGCATGTTTGGACACACCGTCCTTCAATTATTTAAGAGGATGTAAAGCGCATATATTTCAATAATATTTTTTTTCTTTGGCTATTGAAAATATTCATCATGGCGGGTCCTTTGCATAAGAATCAGTGGTCTTTAAGAACTTTTAGTTTATCTTAAGGTAATTTTAAAACCACTATCATTTTATTGAACATGTTAAAGCACTTTTAAAACCTAAATAAATCAAAAGTATCTTAGAGTTGTTACTTGGGAAATAACGGAGCGCATATTGAAAATCATTTGTAAGTAACTGTAAATATATTTTTTTTGTACTTTTAATATTAATATATGAAATTGATTTTTTTTGTTAATTATTGTTATGTATTTAAATAAGTTTTCAAAATTGTTTTCATTTTTAATAAAATACATATTTGATCTTGGGTAAGATCTTTAAGTATTTGATATGTATTATTAACAAAGATTGTTTTGACAATTGGAAATCAACAATTAAGTCAGAATGCAAAGCCACCTCGAAATAGTGAAATCAAATATTTCTCACGTTTATCCTCGAATATCTCGGCAGATTTTGATCTAAACTCAAAAGAGTTATACATTTTTGAAATCAGCTCAAAGAGTGACACAACGTACAAACCCATTAAAAATATACAGGGCGTTCCATTAAAAAAACACCTCTTCTTTATATTGGCATTAGGTAATTTTGAATATTATTTTTGAAAAATTCGGAAAATATCAGATACGGCTACATTTTAAAATATTAAAACATCTTCATAAAAAGGAAATAGTGGTGGTCAAAATTAGAGTTGACACTTAACTACACCTTACCCTCGAAATTTTTGATTTTTTTGTAAAGTAACATTTCGAAATTTGAGTTCTTCATTGGTAAATTTCAAAATGTCATAATTTTACAAAAAATCAAAATTTTCGAAAACAAAAAATAGGGGCAATCAATGTTCCTTCTGATCACGAAAAAAAAAAGTTTGCAAATGTTTTACTAATGGTCTAGAAGTAATCTGGCGTGCCAGCGCATTTTGTAACTTTCTTTTTTCATTTTCTTTTTTTCTGCAAAACTTCTTCATTCAGTAGACAGTCGTGCCTTAAAATATTGCTTGGGTTCCATGCTTTAATCCTGAGATATGATATAACCTAAATCCACCAGCCGCCACTGCTGTGCCTCTACAAAAAATATCTACAAACTATTACAGCTTTTTATCCCATGATGGGACCATCTTATTTATATACATTCCTACTACATCCTGTAGATATGTTTCAGAGCAGATAAATGCGATTTTCATTAGGCCGAGCAGATTACCAGTTGTGTAAATATTATTTTCATGTGCAAAGTTTTGTTAAAGATTATGTAAATATAATATTTTTTATTTAGGTTTGTTAACGTTTGTAAAATTAACTTTTATCAGCACACAATTTTTATCTACCAGTAATCGAAATATGAGTGTACACCAGTGGCGGCTGGTGGATTTAGGTTTTAGCATATCTCAGTATTGGAGAATGGAACCCAACCAATATTTTAAGGCACGACTATCAGTACTGATTGAAGGAGTTTTGCAGAGAAAAATTTGAGAAAAACGAAGTTACAAAAACCACACAGCACAGATCATAGATAAACAAAGATAATGATCAACACTTTATTTAAATTAATATAAATGCTATCAACCTGTAATAAATAATATTAGGTATTTACTCTTTCTACGCAGTGATTCGTCATATCATCGCAAGGTGAGTATATACACTTGTTTACTCTTTTTTTATATCAGTATCAGTTTGATTTGAGTATTGTACTTGCATACAGTATGTCAGTAAGTATTATAATACTTCGCACACAGTATTGTATTAGTGTGCCGACTAGATATTAAATTTAATAGTCATTGTATTAAAAATTAAAATACATTGACCCCGAGGACAATATATTTTTCACCTATACTTAAATACAGTTCGTGTTCTTATCCCACTGGCTTGGCTGCCTCCTATGTAAGAGGGTATTTATCATAAAACAGTAATTCAGTTTTTGTAATAGTAAGAAACCCCGTCAGAAACATTGTTTGTAAATCAAAAATTTAAATTTTGGTTAAAAAGAAAAAATAAAAAATCAAAGAAAAATGTATACTCAGAATTCACCATAGATTCCAAAAAATGTAAAAATATATAGGGTGTTCCATTTAAAATAAGAAAGTTGGGGTAATTTCAAAACGGGAAGTGCATAAAAATTGATAATACCAAAGTAGTCTTTGATAATCCTGACTTCTATTGCAATTTTATGTATACAGGGTGTGCAGTAGTGCGTCCCACTTCGATATGACGAGTTCTATGATAGCTAGAAACTTAATTTAAAAACAGCTAAAAACTTGATTTAAAAACATAAATAAACTAGACAAAAAAGTCTATAACCGGAAATTATTTTGGAATATACAGGGTGAGCCAAGACGATTATACAGGGTCAACTAACAATTCTTTAAATGGAAAACTGTAGTGATGAGTCCTATTTATTGACCATATATTTTTCTTGTAAGTTTAGGGGCGGCTGTGTGTTTATCATTCATTTTTAGCGGAAAAAATTGCGCGGGATAGTAGATATTACTTGTTTTATAGTGGCTCAGGTTTAATACAAGACGTATTTTTAGGTTCCTCCTTTCTCCACATTAGTGTGTGGCACTATTTTCAATTCTGTATATAGTTATATACAAATTTAATGGTATTTCGTATAAAACATTTGGCAATGCTAAATTTATGCTTTTGTTATTTAGAGGCAGTTGGAATCATTGTAAATATCTAGACATCTATCTGAGTTTATAATCTAATTATACAATATAATTTTTGAAATCCAGAGACGAATAAAAAACTTTTTTTTCTGAATTTATAATCAACTAATCCAAACTAACTTGGAGGAGAAAAAAGTGCTAAATAGGGTTTTCGACGTTTTTTTATCATACATTTATCAGAGTGTAAGGATGAGAAAGGAATGACCCTCGTAGATCATTGCATGAAATATTTTTTATGGATAATTTTTACCTTTAAGTGTGTAAACCTTCATTTTAAGCGTAAGAGTATGAGTATTTTACAAAAACCCGATATTGGTACCTAACTTTCGTAATTAAAGGTAATTCCGACCCCGGAAGTAGTTACTTTTTTTATATGTTATTCATGACCAAGCGTAATTATCAAAAAACAATTCTATTCGCTTCAATTTGACGCAGTGATTTTTTTTTAATATACCGCACAGTCTATTTGACAATTCTGTATTTATAATTTTGTTATTTAAGTAAATATTTGAAATTCATTATGTAGATAGATATACATACATGGTGGGGCAATAGTGCGACCGACTTCGATATGTTGAGTTCTATGATAGCTAGAAACTTGATTTAAAAACATAAATAAACCAGACAAAAAAAGTCTTCGGATTTACAGGGTGAGCAAAGACGATTCTACTGGGTCAAGTAACATTTTTTTAAACGAAATGCCATATATATCAGAACATTTTTTGAAACATCTTTGTGGTCTCCTTCCATTCCCGTATTATTATTGATTCTGTCCCTACCACTTGGATGTAATGATTTTTTTTTGTTGAAATTATGCCATTTACACGTGTAAAAATCACTACGGTAACAATTATCGATTTTAAGAAAAAATTTGTTAGTACCAATTATGAGACATCTGTCTGATGACACTCAGCCATTTTCACTTTCTAAAAGTATACAGGGTGGCTAAACATAATTTTTAAATTTACAACTATTTGAACTGCATTTTCCCAATTTTTTCAAATGGACCACCCTGTATATTTTTGAACGATGTGATGTAGAACTGAAAAACGAACATTTTTTGTACGTACATCCCTATGGCTAGTTGTAACCATTTTCGATTTATTGAACAATAACTGCAAAATCAGCAATAAAAATTAAAAATAGGTAATATTATTTTTTTTGTAATTCCAGAGAAGATATTATAAAAAGTGCTCCACATGTTGCCCATTTTGATTGACACACATTTCTATGCGTCTTTGGAATGAGGTGTCTACTGTTCATAAAATTGCCGAGGTGATACTTTTAAAAGCATTTATTATCCGTTCCCTCAAATTTTGGATTGTTGTTGGTGTGATGTTTTTATGGGCTTCATGTACACGCTTATTATAATACTTTCTCTTGAATTATTTGAAAAAAACCTCATTTTTAATTTTTATTGCTGAATTTTGCAGTTATTGTTCAATAAAATAAATGAAAATGGTCACAAATAGCCATAGGAATGTAAGTACAAAAAATTTTCGTTTTTCTATCCTACATCACATAGTCCAAAAATATACAGGATGTTCCATTTATAAAAATTGAGAAAATTCAGTTCAAAAAATTGTAAATTTAAAAATCCTTCTTGGTCACCCCTGTATATTTTTAGTAAGTGAAAATGGCTGAGTGTCATCACACAGATGTTTCATGACTGGTTCTAACATATTTTTTTCTTAAAATCGATAGTTGTGATTGTAGTGATATTTTTAATATACACGTGTAAATGGTATAATTTCAACAACAAAAAAATCATTACATCCAAGTGGTTGGGAGAAAGTCAATAATAATACAGGAGTGAAAGGAGGTTACAAAGAGGTTTCCAAAAAAATGTTCTGATATACATGGCATTTCATTTAAAAAAAATGTTACTTGACCCTGTAGAATCATCTTGGCTCACCCTGTATATTCGAAAATAATTTCCGGTTATAGACTTTTTTTGTCTAGTTTACTTATGTTTTTAAATTAAGTTTCCTAGCTATCATAGAACTCGAGATATCGAAGTCGGACGCACTATTGCCCCACCCTGTATTACAAGATATTAAAATTTCATAAATTTATTTCTATAAACAATGAACCTGGCTCACCCCCTAGGTGAGCTAGGTTTCATTTACATCCGGTACATACGTTTATCCCGGTTCCTCTGCCCAATACTGGATATACTAGTTGCATATATTGCAGGTGTATAAATAAATACACCATGCACAGTGCATTTTTTTAAGTTTACAGAATAAATTTCTGTAAACTTTGGTTTTGTATACCTGTAATGGATTTTTTTTATATACCTACTACTGTCCCTGAAAAGTGGCAAATATTTCCACTAGGCAGACACCTGGGCAGCCGCCATTGTTAAAATGTTATGAAATTAAAATACAAGTACCATCAACTTAAAACAGATTTTGTGATATCTGAAGTTTTCGCTACCTGGTTGTTAAATAGACTGGCTTTTTTATCACAAGTCTATATTAATTGTACCTGAACCTAAGAAATGAAAGTTAAATGTGAGGAACTGATCATATCAATGAAATAATCGTAATTTAATGGTATTAAAAATAATCGTTGCATCTTCAATAACTATAATTGGTCTTTAACTGCCGACTGCGTCAAGTTAATTGACTAATTAGCTATATCACATAATAATTAACATGTGGCGTTAGTAAACTACACACGTATTTTATAGTAGATATTAAAATGTGAGTTTACCATACAGATTTTTTAACAGCTTTTATATTAGCTTCACCTGTATGTTTGCTGCTTTTTGTTTGTTTGTAACCGACTCTTTGGACTCATTTTGACCCACTTTAAACGGACAGATTTAATTGAAACTTTGTACACTTACGAAGAACCGGTAACAATACAATAATTTGATAAGTTTATATCATTATCCTGATCAGGATCGCCAGTCATTTCCTCACATATCCTCTGCGTGAGAGTAAAGGCTTAATATGTAAGTAACCGTTAGTTAGATCGGTGGTCGAGCGGGTTAAGGCAGTCGACGCGAAACGATCGACTCCTCAGCGTGAGTTCAAATCCCATGGCCGAAATAAAAAAATTTTTTTTCAGAAATATCTGTGGATCCGTAATATGTTATAATATCAGCATCAATAAGCAATATAAATATAGTTTAAAACAACTAAAAAACACCTTCATAGCACATCAAACTAAAGTGAAAAATAAATATAGTTTAAAAAACTAAAAAACACGCTTTTAAAGCACATCAAACTAAAAAGTCAAAAATAATTATTAATATAAACTGAAAACAATATTGAACGAAAAATACTAGTATTATTGTGAAAAAAGCGTGGGGCGCTTTGTGCCATATTTTTCGTATATCGAGCAACCCACGCTTTTTTCACAATAATACTAGTATTTTTCGTTCATTATTGTTTTCAGTTTATATTAATAATTATTTTTCACTTTTTGTTTGATGTGCTTTAAAAGCGTGTTTTTAGTTTTTTTAAACTATATATGGGCGCCCGATGAGAAACAAAGAAGTCATTTTCCCCTTCTGGAATTTCTTTGAGATGAAATTATTATTAGCAGAGTTTTAAAGTTACCATAAAGAAAATTGTACAATTATCGAGGAAAAGTTACATTTCGTAAAATATCATCAACAAATTTAATAAATTGTGACGAGGAATAGTTTTTTTACAAACTATTTATATGCTAATTAAAAAATAATACTTCGATCAGTGCTTATTTTTATGTAAAAATACTAATTGACCAGTAAAGCATTTATATGATCAGATAAATTGTATTTTCCAGCGAAAACCCACAATGGTCATGTAAATGTACGATTTGGCTAGTAAAAAACTACTTCATAACATAAGTAATATATTTTTTTTCACAATGAAAAAGCAATTTGACCAGTAATATTTTTATTGACTAAGTAAAAAAATATTGGCCTCGAGTTAAAAATCGTTTTTAATTTACAAACACAAATACTCTCTACAAATATAAAAATAATGACGTGAAAGAAAATACACTTTCCAAGTCTGTTATTCGAATGACAGAACAAAATCATAATGTGCAACTTTATTTATAAATGATAGATTGCATCTTGTTAAGTTGGCAATACCTAAAACACCAAAAAAAAATAACTTTGAGCTAAAAAATTGTCTTGTCTGCACTGAGAAAAGCCCCAGCAAAGAATTCTTTGCTATGATTTTTTTAGCTAGCGTAGCAATAATTTTATTTAGATTAGAAATATCTGTTCACTATATCAGAAAAAAATCACTTTACTGCGTGTTTTTATTAGCTCTTAAAAAGTACTTTTCGGCCTATATTATTTGCTTTACTAGAGCACTAAAGTATTTAGCTACCATTAAAAAGAAAAAAATATAAAGAAAAGATTACCGTGATAGATAAAAATTTTTCCAGAATAGCAAAGTTTTTTGCTGAGTTACGCCATCACAACACCAATCGGACAACTTCGATCTAGGTGTGCACATCGAAAGTTGGATTTGTTGCTTCTTTGCATCCATTTTTCGCTAGGATTTAAAGGCTAAACCTTGTGGCGTCGTGCATTCAAATAGTGTGTATTATTTATGTTATTATACGAAGTGAAATTGAAAGACTTAGTGACTTACAGACAACATAATCTAACCATTATTTTTTTGTGTTATAAATAAACCGCAGATAACTTTGGTAAGTCGTTTTTTTGCTACTGGTTTTTTAAACCGCGACGTCAATTCAATCTATATATCGGCGCTTTCATACTAACAAAATTAATATTCAATCTCAACTTACATAAGGACCTAAGATTACGCAGATGCATGTATGGCTTAGCGAGATTAACTTTTTTGTTTACAAAATGATCTTGGTCTCTCCTTTGCATTTTTTTAGTGGTGTATGATTAATGATTATTGATTATAATTAAAAATAATTCTACTTTAAAACAAACAATTTGACGTCTCATCTACTGCTTTCTAATCTGTTCGGTCATTGTTTTACACTGGATTCATTAGTCTGACAGTTTTTTCTCAATATACCTACAATATGTCCACGAATGGACAGTCAATCTATATAAAAATGTTTGCTTCATCAGAAAATATGACTCACGTTGACAACATTTAAGTTAGAATTTTTAATAATAAACTATATTTTTTATTTTGGCGTGAAATGTTAAATCAAAAAGTTGTTTCAAACATGATATGAGCGATCAAAATTCAAGATTTCAAATAAATATTATATTGTTTTTTTGTAAATTGACAATTAAATCACATTAAAGTTTTTAAACATATTAGCTCGGATGTATTTTATCTTTTCTGGCTATTCCTTTCTTACCGGATTACATATTATATATTTTTCTTGAAAAGGGGGCGGGCGCAACTGACATTGAATCTAGCTTTTTACTTATTATTTTTTTATTTTAATGTACGTATGTATAGGGGGCAGCACTTTTTTTCCAGGAGAATTTTTTAAATAATTTTCGTGGCCACTTATATAAGTAGTCATCAATAAAAAAATTATAATGTCCAATTTTTTTTTATTCCAAAATACCTACTCACTTATCTGGAATAGCGGAGTGACGAAGCTGGCGGTTTAAGAATACGATAAAAATGATAACGCTCTTATTACCTCTAGTTTTTCAAATATTCAACGAAAAAATTTTATTTACATAGGTAGGGTGCTTTAATATTAAACAACTTTTATTTTTTATTGTATATTTTCCTCTAAAAATTAGAGAAGTTTACTCTTCATACTTCTAATTTCATGTTTTTGTAATTTTTGAGCACTCTTTATAAAAAACTAAAATTTCTCAACGTAAATGAAATTTTTTTTAAGAAGCAAATTTTTTTTATAAAGAATGACTTTTTTTAGAAAAGTTAAAAATGTTAGTAGGTACCTATTTTGTCCTTTCGTAAACCCCATCCATGCGGAGATATACCGTACTGGTTTGTTTTTATTGGCATAAATAAATCTAGTTAAGGTACATATTTTCTGCGATGGATATAGAAGCACTGACAACTGCAATTTAGGAACTTATTTATATTTGGTGACAATCAGCCGATCTTATAAGAAAATAGTTAAACCGAGTTAAATTCGAATAAAAATACTAAACTAATTTAAAAAGCACTGAAAATCAACAAAAAACAAAGAAAGGAAGTACTGAAATGTAAAAAATTAGATAAAAAATTTTTTGAAATAAAGTGTTTTGACTAGTTCTGTTAAAAATTTTGAATGTAATGTTTCCTGGAGGCCAGTTGTAGCTGTGATTGCTTCTTCTTCCTGTGAAAATACTAGCTTATTCGCAAAAATCAGACAAATGCATGATTATGAAAATTACAAAACCAATAGACTATAAGTGAAGGCAGAAAATATAGGCAAAAGTGTTAACTTGGACCAATCGCCACACATGAATTTTTATGCATTTGTTTGATTTTGCAAATAGCTGATGAGATTTCAAAGCAGTTTTAAAAATTGCCAGGGCAAAAAAGACGACTGATTTTAAATCCAGTTTATTATTATTTTTTTTTTTTTTGCAAAAGGTTCCTTTAGTTTTAAGAAGTTATAGGATGAATGCAATATTGTATTACCTAACGTTTTATATGTTTCCTAAATTTTTAATTTTAAAGAGAGGTCTGTTAATTTATTATCAGAATAAATGTTTATTTTTTTTAAATTGGTTTTATTCATTATGCAAATCCTTGACCATTGTTATCAGTGCCTTCCAGGATAAACCAGTTTTTGCTTGCAGTTACATGTTTAGGAAATTTTATTTTCATTATTCATTTATATCGTCTTGTTTGTAAAAAAAATGTTTTCTTAAAAAAAGAAAGTGCTTCCCAGTGAGGGACATACAAAATTCACCGATGGTGAGAATGATGACAGAAAAAGTGTCAACTGGAAGTAGTTGAAGTTTTTGCAATACGTGACTTTGCTGGTATCTAAGGTAACCCCTCACTGGGTTTATTTGTTTGATTTGCTCAAATACATAAAAATCTTTAAAGCCTAATTTAAATTATAAACAAAAATTCGTACACCTGTAGTAAAATATTGGTCTGTTACAGAAATTTATTGTGTCTGAGAGTTTGAGATCACTAATAGTAGATTTTTCTAATTAGACAAGAATGTGCATTTTAATGTTATTTTAGGAATAAATATTTTTTGCTGAAAACTATACAAGAGGTGGCTCATAAATGTTATGAAATTTTCTCGAATACAATTATATTTAAATAGTTTTGTTATAAAGTAACTTTATTATCAATTAGTATTAATTTGTAATTGCCAGTTTTCATAATTATGATATACAAGCAATTTTTTTTAATAAAAAAATTATTTCTTCTCGAAAAGTGTAAAAATTTAGAAAAACATGAATATATTCTGGAGGAAATTTTTTAAAGAGAGAAGCATTTTGTGCCATCGTGCATGATGGCATTAAAAATTGCTCTAGAAATAATGCATATTTTCGTAAATTTTGAAATTTTTTTGAGGAAAAAATATTTTTCCTAAAAAAATTGCGTGGATGATAATTAAGAAAACTGGCAAAGACAAACACAAATTGATAAAAAGTAAATAACTTTATAACAAAATTATTTTCCTTAAAACATGAAATATAGATGTATTTCTATCCGAGAAAATTTCCTAAATAAACATACATTTTTCAGCAAAAAATGTTTATTCCCACAGCAGATATACTTTTTAATAATAGTAAAATGACCTTTCTTTTCTAATTAAGAAATTCTACTGTACTGATCTAAAACTTTTTGACATGACAGATTCTCTTTTCTGGGACAGGCTAATTTTTTACTAAATTAGGAAAGTATATATGCTGCAATAAAAAAGGAATTAACTACAGTAGTAGAAAAACCTCCCTATGGTAGCAAAACTCTTTGCTACAATACCAGGGAAAATTATGGAGCGGTAATAAAAAATGTTGCTGTAAGTGAAAAGAATTAACTCTATCGTAGCCAGATACTTTACTTTAGCTAATAAATATATTTACTGCCACACTAATATGACTTTACTATAACAGTAATGTTTATTTTCGGTGGCTAGATAAAAAAATATTTTATAAAGTAACTTTACTGTAGCAGTAAAGTAACTTTAGCAAAACGAATTTTACTGCCCTAGCAAAATTCTTGGCTGGCGCCTATTCAAATAGAGTTTTTTTGCTGCTGTAGCTTGATTTTTGGCTGTCACTGCAAAAAACTTCCCTCAGTGTGTCTATGATAAATATCTGATGTGGCCAGTACAAAACTTTCTTATACCAGTATATATCATCCTGATGTAACAAAATCATTCTATTTAATTTAATCACTTACCTTAATTAAATTTTGATAGCGTCTCTTGGAAATGTTTCATTAAAATTTTTAAATAATTAATTTATCAGCGTCATTCGATACTGTCAATAATAATTCATGGCACATATTTTAATAACTTCTTCTTATTGACATTGACATTTTTGTAACTAAATTAGACATTTCAAATGTCAAACTATTAAATTTATCCTAACCCCATTTAGTCTGGTTCACATGTACTTTTTTTCTTAAATTTTTCAATAGTCTCCGAAAATTACGACCATGGTGTCATTCGATTCGTATTGTCACCTAGAAAGTTTAAGGAAAGGTCCGAAAAGGGGCTGAAAAAAAATTACAAAAGTTATAAACAATAAAGTGAAAAAAAAAAAGTGGGGGTTTGGTTTTTTTTGAATATCTCGGAAAATATTGAAAATTTTCGAAATTGCAAAAAAGTTCTAAAAAGATCAACAAATTTACTAAAAAAAAGTTCCGACTCCCGGAACTGTAGCTCTAATATTTATAATTTTTACAGAGCCCTGAAAATAGAGCCAAAAGCGGGCAGTCTGGCTTCCGCGCACGTTGCGTCACTCTGACACAACAACAAAAAAAATTATTTAAATATATTAAATGTGAATATTAAGGAATAAAAAAATTCATGGAGTGTTGGGATACATAAATAAACAATAATCAGCGGTCAAAAAATTTTTATCTCAATTTTAACATAAATTATGCATTAGTTAATTAACTATTTTTTCTAAACTGAAAGTTAATATAAAAACCCAGATAATTATAAAACTAATACCCTAGAATTTTTTTCACTTAGTAAAGTTATTCTTGATAGTTTAACAAATCGATTACCGTTGCAATAATAAAAAAATTTTGATTTTCCACGTTTTTATTAACAATTGAAAATTATAAAATAAAAAATAGTGAATAAGAAATTTTTTTTTTTCAAAAATCTTGATTGTTTCGAAGTCTCATGGTTAAAAGCTACTTAAAAATATATATATTTTTTTTTACTACTATTGTTATTAACAAATACATTGTTTATGAGGAAATCGAAAATTTTTTTTTTGGATTACATTTATTGATGAAAATTATGATTTTTAGAGAAAAAATCGTTCCTTAAAAAAATTTCTTTGTTGCTAAAAAAATACGTTTGTTAATTAACAATCGTTTTTTGCAAATAATTATTAAAATTAAGGAACCGTTTTTTCTCTAAAAATCATAAATTCTACCGTTCTTTAAGATTTTCAAAAAATAATTTTTTTTTCATTATTTATTTGTTTATTTAAAAAAATTTGTTATAAACAAATTAATTTTTTCAATTTTTTTTTAATATTGCAAAAGAGTAGTAAATAATAAATGAAACCATTTGTAAACTGTACAAAATATGCTTTAATAAATTTTAAAATAACATTCATTATGTTTTTGATTTTTCCAATCTTATAAAATCTTTTTTGACTATAATTTCCCAAAAAGCTTCATTTTTATTGTAAATTAATGTATTAATAATAAATCCTACTGTGTTTCAAGCAATAATGATTGATAAAATTTGAATAATAATAGTTATCCATATTAAAAAGACTTAAAAAAAAATTTTTTTTATAAATAATAGTCAATAAATAAATAAATAATGGAGCTAGAACTTTTAGTAAAAAGTTAAATTTGTTAGTTAATTAATAATGAACAAAAAAAGACTTGAAGCATTATTGTGATATCTGTAATAGTTTAAAAGTTATTATAATTTTAAAAGCAAAAGAGCGGGTGAGAAAGACAAGTTTTAAGGTATAACAATGTTAAAACATTTATTAAAAATAGAAAAAAAAATTTTTTTCAAGAAAAACAATGCATGGCTGCTTTTATTATAGAATAGAGTATTATGAGGCCAAATGTGTAAAATATTTCAGTTAACATCAGCTTTATTTAAGTACTTGGAAAATATATTTTATTCGCTTGATATAGTAGACATGATTTATAATCTTTCATCAAGAATATATTTTTTATAAGGGCAAATACAAAAAAGTTTGGGTCCCGTGAACCCCCTTTCAGCTGGTCAATTTTGCTCATCATCGAATTTATCATTGTCTTTGGCCTTTAGAATATGTGTACCAAATTTGAAAGCTTTATCTCAAAAACTATGGCTGCTATCGCGATACTACAGACATGCAGACAGATTTTTCCATAAAGTTATATTTTTTCAATATAATTCGTCGAGATTCGTCCAGAAATGCAATACATTTTTTTCCCGAAATTGTACCTTTTTTCTTCTTTCATTCATTGGGTCTCTTCTGGTGGTACCACATTCACCAAATTTAATGTGTCACCTAAAATGTTGTTGACAATCTTAACTGCTAAATTTGGTAAGTTTCCCATTAGTATTTTTTGTGTTATCGCGGATACACACATACACACACACACACAGGCACCGACAGACTTCATTTGGAAAATAGTCAGAATGGATTCAGAAGGATTCAAAACGTATATATCAATCAAAATCTCGAAGTCGAAAAAAATCACGATTACTATACTTCCTTATATTAGGTATACGAAAGTAAAAAGTAAGCCACATTTTAACAAATCCAAATATTTACTTAAGGTATTATAGATTTTATTGTATTTGTGTACGAAATATACTCATATTATGTATGTATACTTGTATTATTTCCATTAAGTAAAATGTTTTAAAGTTTATTTATTTTTCTTTATTTATGTTGGTAAAATGTATATGTATTTGTATCTAAAATTATACGTGATTTATGGGGACGTTATACAATTATAATATATCCGACGCCACTACATAAAAAACATGTTATTATATTATATTGTATCATGTTTATTATATTGTATTGTTTATATTATGTTACTACATTATATTATATTATAATATAATATGTATTGCATTATATTATATAGTATTATATTATATCGCCGTCCATGGAACGATTGACTCATTTCAAACAAAAATTAAAAAAAAATTGTGTTGCATAAGTTTAAATGATTGCGTTTCTGTGTAATGAAAAAATCAATTTAAATTTACTTATCAATTTGTATATGCGATAAAAATTGACCCAGAGTGATTCCCATCGTAAAATAAAGAATTTTTGAGTTGACACTGAAATAAAAATAAATATTGTAATTATTAAAAAAATTGATAACAGATGAGTGTTGACATTAATAACTATTTTTCTCGGAAATAAAGAAGATAAATGAAGGTTTAAATATATTAGGGTCAGTTCTTATATTAAAAGTTAAATTTTATCAAATGGTAATACAAATTTAATTCGTTTGCAGTCGTCTCAGAAGTGCTTACATGTTTTAGATCACAGTTTTAGAGTTTAGTGAGAGTTTTTGTTGAGAAACTACTAATTAGTAAGTTAAAAATTAATGCTAATGATAAATTACCTAACTATATTGTTTCCGACATTATTGCACTTCTGTCTATACTTTTAATGACCTTGCAGTATATGGTGAGGTGACTGTGAAAGCCATTGGAATAATGTATATTTAATTGCTAATATGACCAAATAGATAATACTTATCATCTATCTTCAATTTATAACGCTAATGGATTTCTAAAAATATCAATTTTTGTTATCATAAATAAATGGTATTTGTTTAACGCAGATATAAATACAAACAGTTTCTCCTGGTGAATGTATTTCTAAAAATAAATACATTTGCCTGTTGATTTAAATGCTACAGAATTATGAAAAAAAATTGCAGATTATACACAAATAATAATTATATGAAATACAAATATTACACTGAAATAAGATTGAGCCACCTAACGGCAGTTGAGGAAAATCATTAGAGCTTTTCAGGTGCAAATCCGTTAAGAAAAATTACGTTAAAATTCGAATCTGGTATGTTCAAAGTTTCCGTTGCGACTTTATTGTTGACGCTGGAACTTTAACCTCAGAGCAGTTTTGTTCAAGATTTGTTTTAAATCATAAATCTTATATTCGGTTAGTACGAGGTGCGTCTTCTGTTATACATTTGACAGAACAGCTGTGCATGCATAGTTTTTGGCACTGAAGATGAATGTTTCGTCATGGTGATATAATCTATTATAATGTTTGTATCATATATTAAACACTTGTTAGTCGTTTAACTATCCTTAGTATGATATGGTATGGTCTGGTCTGGTATGGCATGGTATGTTTGTGAGTGGGGCGAATGGGCTCGTATCAGACCCTCTACTGCGACCATTCAATCTATTGTGGCTCACACCAAATTATATTTCACCCAGTAAGTTCAGTCTCTCAGTAAAACTGATGATCATCTTATTGGGTGAGAATTTGTTCAGGTCCTCTGCCAAATAGTGAGAACCAGATTTTTGTGCAGCAGGGTAGATACACAGAACGTATTCTGCTTTTCATGATCCTCCAGAAACGGACAGCATTCAGCATTTTCCGATGGTCTAATTCTGTGTAGATGGTGATTTTGTTTGCAGTACCCAGGATAGAGACCAATTAGAGCACTTCGGTTTAACCCATTTTATTCTAACAGTTTCTTGCTTCATGATTTCAAGGGACATATTATAAACACCTTTATTGAATTGCCTAATCCTGATAGGTGTTGCCAGGGCTGGAATGTTCTACTCTTGGCTCAAGTCAAGTTGGTTGTTTTAGCAGTACTTGACGATATACCAAGTAAGTACTGGTTCTGGTCCCATAAATTGTGTATTTGCACCTTTTCTGACTATTTCGTTACCCTCCATTCCAGAGTGGCCGGGTAACTATCCTTAGTTTTCTATAAACGTTGAAGAGTGCCAATAAATTTTCTTTATCCTTGTTAGGAATTAATATATCATATTTCATTTTAAAAAATGGGCATCAGGTCTTTATAACTCAGTAAGCGTCGTAGATGGATCGATCTAGAACTGAAAAGAAAAATGAAAAAATGTTCTATCAGTATGTGATCAAATTATTTATGCAACATATATCAATTTTCAGGCATTCAGGTTGTTTTGGTTAAATTTTGCTGCAATGTTGTTGATGGAGTGTACTAATATCTACTGAAATTAGGTAGAGTCGCACTAGGGACTTTTAAGTTGTCTTTTTTTATGAATTTATTTTTTCTCAACTGAATACAGTACTTTGTTACCCTTTACATTATGAGGCTTTAACTATTTAGTTATTAAACTGAAGATCTGTCATCACAAGAGATGTTACGGTGGAGACAAATTCAAAATGCCGCACTGTCTAAAAAATAGGTCTTTTCAATAATAAATATGTATTAAAATATTTAATTTGATTTGATATTTCACCCACATAAAAATCAAAACAGAAGATAGTAACCGGATTCTTTGACTTCCGTATGTACCTCTACATATGTCCACTGATTCAATGTCATAAAACTCATGAAGGCCAACAAGTAGTTATATTGCATATTGCATTTTGAATTGTTGCGAGCAACTAAAATTAACGTAGCCGAAAATGCGTTAATTGTCTTTTAATGAGAAAATTGCGTTGAACCAGGAATAAGGAATTTATAGCTGTCTGTCAGGTTTACATATCAGATTCTCATGCAAGTTCAGTTGTATTTTATGTGTTGTGTGGTACCCAATCACTATTCGTATTTATACCGTACAAGTCGAGGCCGTGGTAAATAAAAACAACATTGTTTGTATGTTTACCTTTAAGTAAAACGAATTTTAGTGTGTTTTGTTTCAACTACTTTTTTTTGGTGTCTTCATTAAAATTAACAGTGATTGTTGGCGTTAAAACGTCTCTAGAAGGTATCTATACTTATTAAATTTATTAAAAGACATTATGAACTTGTGAATAAATTAACAATTTAAATGCGTATAATTTTAAAAAATTCAAATCACGGTTTATTTTTAATCTGATTTATACTTGCATATGAATTAATAATTCTAGTATCGACTATAATAACGAAAATACAGGCATATTACAAAAATATAGCGTATATTAGTATTTCCCATAATAAAATAATGTTTATAGAAATACTATATATTAAAAAATATATTAAATTAATTTAGTCCTAGTACGTATCCTAGAAGACAAAGTCCAACCTTGATTTTTTATACTTTATACAGTATGTTTCATATTCATAGTCCAGTGGCGGCTGGCTAGAGGAGGCAGGAGAGGCTGAGCCTCCTCTACAATTTTGGGAGAAACAGAATATCTCCAAACTAATATTTTTCACAAGTAGAAATTTCTACTTAGGTATATCTCAATTCTCAATGTTGTTTATAATTCATTAATTAATTTTCAGTATAAAAAAAATTTTACATTTCCTTTCCACAAACATGTAACATTGTAGTCCGGTTAGTCAACTCCACGTATGCACATTTCCCCGTCTCTCATCGCGTTTCGCGCTTAACAAGATGAACTGAGGCTAGCGGCCAACCAACCCCCATTTCAATACATATTGTTCGTAACCTTGAATTTTTGGCGCGTATCTCAGCAAACATTCTGGATCTGTTAGTTAGGGCAGCTAGCCTCTAGCACCCCATCTCTTTTTAGCGCATGTACACTTCAGTTGAGCGTTGATCCCCTCTCTCACAAGAGAATGAGCAGGTAACAGTTTATAGAACAAGGACAGTGGCAATTTGTGGTTTCGTGGGAGAACACACAGAACAGAAACAAGGGAGAACATAAACATACATAAAATATTTAACAGGTGGTTGAAAAATGAGTGTTCTAGTTGAAAATATTCCCAATGAGGTCTTGTCCAGACGTGGTGGATTATTTATTGTTAAATGGATTTAGTTCTCTTAGTTATGATCAAAAGGTAAGAACTAAAAAAATGGTCAGACCTGCACCGTCAATGCCGTCATTAGTTTCCACAAGTGGTAAACAAAACAGAGGGTTTAGTAATAGTAATTATTAAAAAATCGAGTGGTTAACGGCATCAACAGTTAGAAATAAATTACATTGTTGGAAATGTTTGTTATTTACTAATGATCAATCCTCAATTTGGGGCAGGGCCGGGTTTAATAACTTGCAAAATTTGTCACGAGGTTTAGAAAGGCATGAAAAATCTCAGGAGCATATTTCATCTTGCATTAAATTCGAAATGTTGGATAAACAAAATATTGTAAATTTCTTGGATTCTGCGCATAAAAGAGAAATATAAAATTTTAAGAAAAAGTCCGTGAAAATAGGGAAATATTAAAGAGGTTAATTGATGTAGTTATATATTTATCTTCTCAAGAAAATTCTTTTCGAGGACATGACGGAAAACGCGATTCGTATAATAAAGGAAATTTCAAGGAACTAATAGATTTTTTAAAAACGTATGATCCAAAATTAGAGAACTTTTTGAATAACGCCACTGTTTTTTTCGGGACGTCTAACTCAATTCAAAATGACCTAATTGAGAGGGCATTATTAAAGGCAAAATTTATGTAAAACTACATACTTGAGAATTTTTCTCGTAGCAAATTGATGAAACGACGGACATTACTTGTAAATCTCAACTTTCCGCAATTTTTAGATATGTAATGTACGGTGAAGTTGTTGAAAGTTTTGTTGGTTTTTTTTTATGTGAGAGTAGAAGAAACGCGGACAGTTTATTTAAATTATTAATCGACGAATTTGGTAAAATTGATTTAAAAAATAAATTAGTTGCAAAAACCTATGACGGCGCTGCGGTTATGTCAGGACATCTTAATGGACTCCAAACTAAAATAAAAGATATTGCTCCTCAAGCTTACTTCACTCACTGTTACGCACACAAATTAAATTTGGTTTTGAGTAAAGCCTGTAACGGAATTAAAGGAGTTAGAATATTTTTTTCAAATATTACTGGTTTTTCGTAATTTTTTTTTAATTTTAGTAAAATATCTGAAAAAAAAAAAAAAAATGAGAAAAAAAAAATTGCGTAAAATTCCCAACCCGTTGAAATTTTTCATCTAGAGTTGTTTTCACTATTGACACGTACAGGAAAAAACTTATTGACGTTTTTAGTTTTATTTCGGAAAGTGAAGACTTTTTAAATGATGATCAGACTTTAAGAGCAGCTTACGGATTAAACTCGTTATTGTTGGATAAAAACTCTAAATTTTTTCTAAAGGTTTTTAAAATGATTTTTGAGCAAACTGATGTTGTTTTCCAAATTTTACAGAATAAATTAACTGATATAACATATTCTAAAAATAGACTTAATTCACTTACATCTAAATTAAAAGAATTTCGCAATAACGAAATACATTACAATACTTTATATGTTTTTTTAGAAAATATTGAAGAATTAGATGATGAGCTACAGTTAAAAAAAGAAAAACAATATATAACTTTGACAGGAAGACATGCATTATAAACACATTTTTACAGAAATTTTGCACATCATCATAGTTCAAATTGAAATTAGATTTTCCGATTTAAATACTTTGCAATGTTTCGATTTAGTAAATCCTAATAATTTTATAATGTTTTCTAAATCATTCCCTAACAGTCTAATGAACAAATTAATGGAGCAGTATCCCTTTTTTAACCGTATTTCGTTAAGAAATGAACTATGTGTGTTATATTCTGACCAGCAACTTTTTAGCAAATTCAAAATCGCCTCAAGAAATGCTTACTTTTATATATAATAATAATTTAAAAAGCTGTCTCTCTGAACTGTACAAACTTTTATCTTTAGTGTCAACAATTCCGGTAACCTCAGCTTCTGTAAAACGATCGTTTTCGGCACTCAAACGCATAAAAACATTTATTAGAAACACAATAGCTCAAGACCGCCTATCGCTTATTTCAATAGAAAAACGTTTTTTGTCAGAGTGAAAGAAAATGATTTATTTTCATTTTATGAAGAAGTAATCATATAAAGCTGGCGGAGGGGTCACCTGGCCGACAGAGCCGTCATATGACTCATATGTTTACATCATATCATAATATGTACTTGAATAAGTACAATAAATGGAAATAAATTTTAACAATAATGTTACATTTTATAAAAATTTGTATAAAACTCACTCTTTTAAGCAGATTTATGAAGTAGAGTGTCGTCATAAAAGTGGGGAAGATCTATAACTATCATCAGGTATTTTCTAAGCTGTCTCCGTAGCGAGTGTTTGGAAAAAATAGTTTGTATTTGAAAAGACGTTCGACATCTACGGATGTAACAGGCATAAGTAAAACAATCTGTGAACTCACTTACGAGTTGTAGATGAACCATCACAAATTTGTTTATTTGCTAAAATCAGGATCTTTTGTATACACTCTCGAATTTTTCTGATTATTTTTGCGTATTTGCCTGTGCTGTGTATTCGTGTCATATTTGCAGGCGATTCCTGCATTTTATTTTGTATTGCGTCGTGTAGTCCTCTTAATTGTTATTAATAGTTTTTAAATCTGTTTCAAGGGAAACGTCTTGAAAGCTTGTCTGGCTTTCCCTAATAGCTGAGCCTCGTTAGGGGTTGGCTGTGTATACGCTTTTTTTTGAAAATATTCAGATAATAAAAAGCCCTTTAACAGTTCCCCAACGTGGTTGGATTGGCTCTGGTTAGGAACCAGAATATGTCTGTAAAGTGGTCGGGGAGCTTTTAGGGGAATACTGGGGGGTTTTTTGTATTTATTAATGCATCTACCTCTGGAAAACATTTTCGAATGTTTCTGCCACAAGATTACCGCATGCACTTTACTAAAAACCCAACTTTTTAACGCTATGCCATCGTCACAAACAAATATTACATGGTTCAATTTTTCGATCTCCACACACTTTTTGCTATTTTTTTGTAAAAGTGAAATTTGAGGGCCGACACTACATAATTTAAAATTTTTTAAATCTTCCTCTATCTCGCCGTTTTCATTAATCCTTTAAATGTTTGAAGTTATATTTATCGCTTGTAAGACTGGGGTTGTTTTATCCAAAACTCCCGAAAGGAATTATTACATTATTTTATTAACATTAACAATTCAAACATAAACTGGTGTAAGGTGCTTTTTTTTTTTGTGTTGCACGGTATTATGACGACACAATCTTTTTGCGATTGTTTGAGAAATTTACAATTTTTGCATCGTCATAGAATAAATCCGAATTCCGTATTTATTCACTTTTAGGTTTTTTCCTTTGCTTTACATATATAATTTAACAACCTCCGCTTCCTTTTAGACTGTGCTATCACTTCTTGCATGTGTGCGCCCGTGTATCAGACTCGGCCACTTTAGTAATCAACCATTTTGCTAGTTCTGAAAATCGCAGGTTACCACTGATTTATAAAAATATTTAGACTTTACACCAAGATAATATAGTTAGTTATTATTTTAGAAGCATTTATATACGTTATTTATTTTTTAGAAAATATTTTTTATGTAACTTCTCTTTCAAAACTATTTTAATTTTTATTAAAAGTAATAAATTTACACTCCGACAGTGACAATGAATACAATTTTTTGTTAGTAGAAAAACACTTTTATTTGTCAATTTTTTTCCAAAATATTTAGATTTTTATTAGAAGTTATAATTTAATTAGAAGTAGGATAGTAGTGGGCTACTCTGGCGATCAATCCACGACAAAAAAATGTAACGCGCCGTTATACTACCTCAAGGGTGGTGGGGAAATGTGCAAATTGTAATCATATTGAAATTTAGTTGCCTTTTAAATTTCAAGCCTCCTCTGTGGACAATATCACGAGCCGCCACTGATTCATATTATACAATGTGATTCAGAAAACAAACATGATCAACCTCTGTTTCTCGAGATCAACTACAGATGGCGAGTTGCGGTAAAAGCCGATTATCCGGCACTTCATTTGGGCCAGATATCATATGTCGCAAAACTGTTTCGCTAAAACTGAATACAGAGACACCTCAAAATTTTGACCCATACTTTCGAAAATATTAAGCGGTTCCAATTTTATGCTTAAAAACGTAAAATTTGTACTTTATTCATTATTCTTCTTCAGAGTTTTTGCATGGATTGCGCCATTGAAACAACTTGAAAATTTTTGTAATTATGAGTTATTGCAATTTAAGTTGCTCACCCTTATGCAAATCAACCTTCCTCTTCAGTAAAGTTTTACCCACTGAAGTCATTTATTCGGACCTTCTCGGGCTACCGCTATGTTCACAGAAACATAGAAAAACACATCTTAACGAATAAAATGAGAACCCATAATATTATTCAAAACTGTTAAAGGTGGTCGATAGAAGCCAGCATGTCGCTTCTAATGATGGGAATCATATTTTCTAGAAAGGCCAAAAACTTTGAGTAGAACCACATCCGCAGACGTACTGTATATTGCCATTTGAAAATTTTGAGTTATTTTAATTTTACCGATTACAATATTACGTATTTCCTCTTTAAACTCCGACATTACATAACCACAAGCACCACATTTAGTAGTCTCTACGTAGTAGCTACCATTAGTGGAACTTTAAAGGAGTTTCTACAACTAACGATCGTTACGTAATGGGAACGATCCGTCTACCAAGCATTCACCAAAATGGGGAATAGTTATCACGTAACAATTACTATTCCGGAACCTCTTCTGTTACGTGTTGACAACTAGGTTCTAACATGTACGGAACGTTAAGAAATGGTAGAAATGACTAACTTTTGATTGAATGCATTCAATCGATTTTGTTTCTGAAAATTCCACACCAAACGCTAACAGTTTTTCTTGTTTTACCAATCTTTTTCTGTTGTGCTTTTTTCTCACGACCTTCGATTTTTCCTATTAAAAACTCCTGCCGTAGAAAAGGATGATTCATCAGTCCATAATTTTTAATAAAAAAAATCGGGATCTTCATCCAACTTTTAAATCATCTGGCGGCAAAAGTCCTGCCTTTTCCTTTTATGAGCCTCTGTGAAAACTTGTACGTGTAAAATTTTATATGGGCTGTAGCTGTTGCTTTTTAACGTACGTTGGATTTTGGAATAACTTTTACCTAATTGATCGACTGCATTATTTATACTACATTCAGAATTTTCTAAAAAATAATACAATGTTTCAAAAAAATCTATTCGCAAATAAATATGGATGGGCTTACCTTCGAAATGAAGCAGTATATCTAGCTGTTCTTCCTGGTTTTCTTGAACTACACGCTTTTTTCTACTAAAACTGGAGGTATTATTCACCTTTCGGTAAATATTTTTGAATGTATTTTCTGATGGTGTTGGACGATTTGAATACAACACCCTATATGCTCTTTTTTGCTGTACTGAGAAAGTGCAAAAAAAGCGAGGGAAGCAAAAATTTCATTCCGGCAGTATAAATTACTAACTAATTCCCGACTAGTTGATATTTAGACATGCGCATTCAAAAAATTCATCAAACTGTTTGTGGTTTTCTGCTGGAACAAATCTTATAACTGGCATTTCTCATGAGGTTGTTAGCAAGATCTTAAAATTACATAAACTTCATCTCTATAAAATGCAAGTCTATCATGAACTAACTGAAGACGATTTTGAATCCAGTTCTGTGAACAAATCACCGAAAGAATAAACAACAACTTGCTTCTGTTACTAAATATTTGTTTCAGTGACGCAAGAGGTAGAGTGTCATTTATGAATTATGATTCTAAAGTGGAGGTGGCTGGGGTCGCGGGGTTGCTCTTTTGTTGATCTTCATACTACAGTAATTACTACCCTTCGACTCCATTTAACATATTTAAAATCAGTAAGATATATGCATAATATCAGAGATTCTGCTGATTGAGTAGAGGTATGCATTAGATTTTGGTTTAATGGAAATATTTACAAAAACCAAACATAGTATGATATTTAAAACAGTTTTAGGACTGCTACTATTTTAATAATTTTTGCTATAATTTAAATTTGTTACCTAACAATGAAAGTAAATAGACAGATATTTTCATTGCCAGAATATCAGTTCTCAAATTTTAAGACAAAAATTAACAGCCAAAAATGTATATGATTATAGTCAGTTAGAACAGTAGCAAAGGCCTAAAACCATTTTAAATATCTGTTTTTTTGGGCTCGATCATATATGTAACGTGGGTATCTTGAGCCTTATCTTAAATTGTCAAGTTTCATTTTATACAAATTATATTTTCATTATCAAATTCTCGTAAATTTTAATAACGATAAACTCTGTCAAATTATAATCTCATATTTTTAATTTGAAAAAATCAAACAAGATAAAAATGCAACTAAATAACACGTATACGATGTAGTCCACAGCATAGTCAAACATTTTTTAAAGGAAAGGTTGAGAGTTGTAAGAATCTTGCTACAGGGAGTCGCAAATTTTATCTACGATTAATAGCTATCTAAATGATTTTACTTATTACACAGCCCCACAAAAAAAAAAATTCTGACCTAGCAACGAGACGAGTATATCCGTATGTATTTTTGATCGCTGATTCCGAATCCGGGGTCAAAAAATGTCGTACACCCCCAAAAAAAAATTTTAGAGACAAAAAACACCCCCTGAATCGTTTTGTTTAATATTTTCGGGAAAAATTGAATGTATTACGATAAAAATAAAGGTGAATTGCAGCGTTCACCCTATCAGTATGAAACGCACCCCCATAGAGGGTGAGAACCACCCTCATCTGCCATCAAACCAATTGATAACGACAATGACTGAAAAACATCTAAAAATGTTTAAGTTTCGTTAGGTTTGCAATAAACTGACGTAGAATTCACGTAATACCCCAAAACTACCCCTATAGCGTTATGAAAAACAACCCTTAACTTCAATTACAGAAAAAAATAAAGGAAAAAACATAAAATAGCAATGGGAACGTTTCCACCAGGACATAGCCGAAATGGAAAAACGATGTCAAGGAAGATGGGACGAACACGATAGCAGTCTACTATTGGTCTCTGAAAAGAGACACGAACGAACAACACGAACGAACAACACAAACGACAGTCAGTAAGAAGATCGTTTGAAAATAAAGTTAAAAGATACCATAAAAAAAATATATTAAAAAAAGAAGAATTAAAAGCTACTAACGTAAGAGTACTTCTCACCCCCTTCAGGGATGCGTTTTATACCCAAATGGTGTTAAAATTGGTGACAAATGACTGCTAATATCCTAGCCATAAGGATCTCTGCAAATAAGAACATCCATATAATGAAATCGTTATCAAATTTCATGTTGTTTCCTTTATTTTTTCTGTAATTGAAGTTAAGGGTTGTTTTTCATAACGTTATAGGGGTAGTTTTGGGGTATTACGTGAATTCTACGTCAGTTTATTGCAAACCTAACGAAACTTAAACATTTTTAGATGTTTTTTCAGTCATTGTCGTTATCAATTGGTTTGATGGCAGATGAGGGTGGTTCTCACCCTCTATGGGGGTGCGTTTCATACTGATAGGGTGAACGCTGCAATTCACCTTTATTTTTATCGTAATACATTCAATTTTTCCCGAAAATATTAAACAAAACGATTCAGGGGGTGTTTTTTTTGGCTCTAAAATTTTTTTTTGGGGGTGTACGACTTTTTTTTTACCCCCGAATTCGGAATCAGCGATCAAAAATACATAAGGATATACTCGTCTCGTTGCTAGGTCAGAAGTTTTTTTTTTTGTGGGGCTGTGAATGTCCAAACGATGTGTCAACCACAAAATTTTCTATATGTTGTACTGGAATACTCTACATATTATTACCATTTTCAAGCAATTATTATTAAAAATAGTCTTATAGCGGAATTACATGCTCAATTTCTTAAATACACTGGAAAAAGCCCCAGCAAAGAATTCTTTGCTAAGATTTTTTTAACTGGCGTAGCTATAATTTTATTTAGATTAGAAGTGTCGGTTCACTACATCAGATAAAACCACTTTACTGCGTGTTTTTATTAGCTCTTAAAAAGTACTTTTCAGCCTTTATTATTTGCTTTACTAGAGCACTAAAGCATTTAGTTACCATTAAAAAGAAAAAAATAAAAAGAAACGTTTACTGCGATAGATAAAAATTTTTCCAGAATAGCAAAGTTTTGTGTTGAGTTACGCCATCACAATACTTATCAGGCTCAATCGGACAGCTTCGACCCAAGCGTCGAACATCGAAAGTTGAGTTGTTGCTTCTTTGCTGCCATTTTTCGCTAGGATTTAAAGGGTAAACCTTGTGGCGTCGTGCATTCAAATAGTATGTATTATTTATGTTATGATAGATACGAAGTGAGATTGAAAGACTTGGTGACTTACAACATATCTAACCATTATTTTTTTGTGCTATAAATAAACCACAGAAGACTTTGGTAAGTCGGTTTTTTGCTACTGGTTTTTTAAACCGCGATGTCAATTCTATCTATATATCGGCCCTTTCACACTAACAAAATTAATGGACCAATCTCAACATTCTCAACTTACATAAAGACCCCAGATTACGCAGGTGCGTGCATGGCTTAGCGAGATTAACTTTTTTGTTTACAAAACGATCTTGTTCTCGCTTTTGCATTTTTTTAATGGTGTATTATTATTAATGATTATTGATTAAAATTAAAAATAATTCTACTTTAAAATAAAAATTTGACATCTCATCTACTGCTTTATAATCTATTCGGTCATTTGTTTTACGCTGGATTCATTGGTTTAACAATTTTCTTCTCAATATAAGTATCTACAATATGTCTACGAATGAAGTTTTGAGAGATTAAAATGTCAAAACCTTCGTTTTTTCAGAAAATAGTCATTCTATATAAAAATGTTTGCCTCATCAGAAAAATATGACTCATGTTGACAACATTTAAATTAGAATTTTTAATAATAAACTATTTTTTTTTGACGTGACATGTTAAATCAAAAAGTTGTTTCAAACCATGATATAGGCGACCAAAATTCAAGATTTCAAATTAATATTATATTGTTTTCTGTAAATTGAAAATTAAATCACATTAAAGTTTTTATTAAACATATTGTATTAGAGCTGATATGCATTTTGTCCTTTATAGATAAACCTTTCTCACCGGATTACATTTTATTATATAATTTTCCAATTTTTTTTTCATTCCAAAATATCTACTCACTATCTAGAGTAGGGAAAAAATAATAATGAATATGACAAGATTGATAAGGACGAAAGCTGGCGGTTTAGGAATATGATTACGCTCTTATTACCTCTAGTATTTCACAAATATTCAAAGAAAAATTTTTATTTGTATGGGGGGCTTACTAAATATCAAACAACGTTTTTTATTTCATATTTTACTCTAAAAATTAGAGGTTTACTCGTAATCTAATTTGATGTTTTTGTAATTTTTGAGCACCCTTTATAAAAAACCTAAAATTTCTCAACGTAAGTGATATTTTTTTAAAGAAGCAAGTTTTTTTTTATAAAGAATGACTTTTCCTAGGAAAGTTAAAAATATTGGTAGGTAGGGGGGGGGGGGGGGGGGGGGGGGGGGGGGGGGGGGGGGGGGGGGGGGGGGGGGGGGGGGGGGGGGGGGGGGGGGGGGGGGGGGGGGGGGGGGGGGGGGGGGGGGGGGGGGGGGGAGGTGGGGGGGGGGGGGGGGGGGGGGGGGAGGGGGAGGAGGGGGAAGAAAAAAGGGGGGGGGGGGGGGGGGGGGGGGGGGGGGGGGGGGGGGGGGGGGGGGGGGGGGGGGGGGGGGGGGGGGGGGGGGGGGGGGGGGGGGGGGGGGGGGGGGGGGGGGGGGGGGGGGGGGGGGGGGGGGAAGGGGGGGGGGGAGAAAAGAGGGAAGAAAGGGTGGGGGGGGGGGGGGGGGGGGGGGGGGGGGGGGGGGGGGGGGGGGGGGGGGGGGGGGGGGGGGATTAGAAGGGGGGGGGGGTTTGGGGGGGGGGGGGGGGGGGGGGGGGGGGGGGGGGGGGGGGGGGGGGGGGGGGGGGGGGGGGGGGGGGGGGGGGGGGGGGGGGG